>OX465590.1:54379605-54598054 GCA_950022655.1 Alentia gelatinosa | reverse complement strand
GAGAGAGAGGGAGAGAGGAGAGAGAGAGAGAGAGAGAAATTAGTACTAAAAGGAAACATAGTTACTAAGTGTGTAGAGATGGCCTGTTCGAGGTCTTTTGTGCCATAGGAATATGTTATCACGTCAGAGGCTCTGACCCTGACCCATTTATACATGAAAAAAGTATTTCACTATAAATCACTAAAATTCATTACATTCTACTGAGGACCTAAGTTACCATGCCATTCCATGTGGCTAGATATTCTATATTCACCTCAGAAAGTGATTATTTCACAGATCGATTTCCCTATTACTAGTTATTGCTTTATGGACTCGGGTAAAAGTCATTTGCGAGGAGCATTTCTAAACCTATTTGGTGATACAGTTTTAAACTTGGTGTAGAGAAACAGGCATAATCGGCCGGTTTCGCTGGGCTCCGTAATAAGTGGCTTCACCAAGCTGTGCAGTGCGATTCTCATCACGGATTTATTATCACTTTCTCTAGTCTGCACAACTAAATAAACCGAGATGAAGATATGTTTAGAACATTTTAAAAGTTTTCCAAGAAACAATAGTGTACTTCTTTAATGAGTTCTTAGAGTGAGAACATGCAGTAATTTAAGGTTTGTGATATGAAATGCTTGTCTTCATATGGTCACTGTTATGAATTAAAGTTCTTCACTAGTATAAAGAGTGACAACAAACGAGACAGACAATGATGATGAATGAGGAATTTTAATTGTTGAAATGTATATTGTAATTTTTATATTGATTAGGTATAGTCTGGCCCTCTGGTCTGGGTAACTGGACTGGACAGGTCTTCTATCAGCAAAGTAGAGCTGTGAAATAAAAGATGTATAGTGAAACAAACTTTTACTCTATCATAGAAAATCAATAAATGGATCTCAGTAATATACCAAAGGAAAATTAGAAAGGCTATCTGAATAACACCCCTACACTCCCCACATATACATCACCACATAAGAAAATCAGGCTAAGTGTATACCTATCAGCAAAGTAGAGTTGTCACAGCTTTCAGCAGGCAGGTGATATGTCTGGTACAGTGTAGCCCCTCTGTAGAGGGGTGGTGAAGGTGGCAGCACTGGAGCAGGATTCACTGGAGCAGGGCCTCCGGCTGAGGGAGGTTCCTGTAGAGGTAGCCCGGTCCTACACCTTCTACAGGGAGAGAGGATCTCTCCAGAAGTAAGGTTCTAGCTGGTCTTTTATACACCTGTGGTGGATTGTTGGTGCGGGTCTGTCTGCAACATAATTGCTCCAAAGCAATCAACAGGTTGTCAAGTGATTCAACCCAATCAAGGTGCAAGGTGAAGGTCACTTAGTCCAGTGGTCAGGTCACTCTCCCAGCATTCTTGTTACAACACTCTCCAAGTATAGTAACTATTACACAGTATACACAAATACCTTCAAATCTTTAGTATAGTGAAGGTAAAGGAATATTATACAGACCACCATTAATCTATTAAATATATTACTGAGAATAAAGCTGCACTAATATGTGCTAAAAAATCATAATAAGTTTATGAAAAAGCCAATTTCTCAGACCATATGACCAGATTTATCCCAATGAATATAACTTATATAAAAAACAATTTTGGGATTATTAACACCCCCTTCCTTCAAAAGGAAGAAAATTTAGGGAATTCTTCTAGAAAACATATTTTCTTAAATACAAAAGACACAAATGTCTTTATTAAACAATAAGATGAAACTTGTACCTTATATCGTTGATAGAGTATCTCCAGTTGAAGAGTTTGCGATTTTTATCTTTTACTTGGTGTAACCATATAAGAGAATTATGGTCTGTCTCAACTACAAACCTCCTCCCAAACACATATTGTCTAAAGTACTCTACAGCCCATACCAGTGCTAAACACCCTTTTTCTACTGTTGACAGTCGTGACTCTCAAGGTAGAAGTTTCCGACTGGCATAAGCCACCGGATGCTCCTCGCCTTCATCCTTCTGGCATAGAACAGCTGCCATTCCTCTCTCAGAGGCATCAACTTGAATGAAGAACTGATTATCAAAATCAGGGAGTCTCAGAAATGGACACTTGATTAGTGCAGTTTTGAGTGCCATAAAGGCCAGCTTACATGCTTCATCCCAAATGACATTGTTGGGCATCCTCTTTTTAGTAAGGTCAGTTAAAGGCACAGCAATGGCTGCAAAATTTCGGATATATTTGTTGTAATAACCCGTAAGGCCCAGGAACGACCTAACTTCTTTCTTTGTTTGGGGTCTAGGGAATATCTGAATGGCCTCTAACTTGCTTTTGAGTGGTTTCATTGTTTTTGCACCAACAAGGTGGCCCAAATAAGGGACTTTAGAATCACCTAAAAGTGACACTTATTTGGCTTAGCTACAAGGTTGGCTTCTGCTAGCTTGTCAAATACTATTTGAAGATGATCTATATGTTCCTCAAAGGTAGAGCTATATATGTCGGGACTTGGGGGTTGGTTTCCTTTCTTTGCTTTAACTTATTGTTTACTTAATTTGTAGTAGTTGATATTGATTGGTATTGGTTGATATTGTCTATTGTTAACTTCTTCTTGGTTTGTTGATACCGGTTACTAAGGATGTGGTGGTCACTAAGGAAGTCCCGGTTACCAAGGAAGTCCTGGTTGCTATATTACACTATTATTTGGAATAATTTGTTGTTTACTTTAAACCCCCAGTCTCTCTCCCTTTCATGGGAATAGGGATCCAGTCTGTTCACTTGTAATTTTCCTTATATTTATATCTATACACTCATGAGTCCCCTGCAATACTTGTTGAGGCACCACAGCCAGTTGTTGCCTCCACACTGGATATCTGGCATGGAGATATTGCAGATGCATGTATACATACAAACATATACATATTTCAGATTATGTGAGAGGGTTTTGAAATATAGATATCCACAAGTGAATTCAAATATAATACAGTTTTTATTGCCTCAGTACTGGTTGCACTTAGACAATGCCTGGCCACTTGATAATTATAAATACACAGCTTTCCCTACCTCCTTATGTCTATATAAAATGAGAGAAAGTCCTTAAAATGTTCCCTGACTCCTTGTGAAATATTCCAATGTCCTTGAAATATCCTATTGGTGTTGCCTACCTTATAATAGTCACATTATTCTAGCAGTCTCACAAAAGCGTCCTTACAGTATCATGGTTCCTCCCTGAATGAAATCTATGTATGTATTGTCAACAGAACCTTTCCCTCACTACCAACTGCCTGGTAACCTCTGAGCATGCTCAAAAGGCATTTCCTGTTGTATATATATGTTATAGAACCAGTTGGCGCCTCTGAGGGTTATATAAGTATGCAGCAGTGGTGAGGAAGGTAAAAACATGCTTCCAGTATGCTCCAAGTGCCACTGAGGGTTATATAAGCATACTGCAGCTAATAGAAGAGGATTAGTGTAGACTGAGGCCTTAGATCCGTTTCTGGATGGTAAACTCTACCGTAAACCCTCATATTAATTATATGTAAATATCATAGCTCTAACACATGCTCCCCTCCCCGAAGGAAAAATCTGCTGTCCACTGCAGAGCTAAATCTAATTGCCAAGTCTTAGAGCAAAGTATAATTAAGTACAATTGACAAATCTAATCTTAAATGTGACCAGGATTGTCTGTACATCAACAACAATATTGTGCATTAAGAAGATGACAGCTGGGTCGACATGCAGCATCTGGGCGGCTTCATCACACCGTTGGCAGGTCCATGGCCTCAGTTGCTGTGTTTACGAGCTTCTGGTGGTGGGTCCCTGCCGACCGCCCCTGGATGGTGCTCCAGCTCCCCAGTGTACTGCCTTTCCATCTCCGCGGGTCTTAAATTACAAAGCATGTATGGGGGAGTACACTTGTTAAGACTTGAGGCTGCCATAATGGGTTGACAAATTAGTTATAGGGCATTCATCTACTTATACAAGTTTACATAGCACTACAAGTTCCTCCAGTAGCATAACACCTCTTTAGGATATTACTTCAATCCTTGCAACACTAAATTTGGGGAACATGAGAGCAGTATAATAAATTTCAGCATACTGCAAAAACTCTAAATATGTTTTGTGTATAATATGTGAATTCACCAGAATTTATGCACATATTTACATTATAGCACATGATCATAGAAATGTGTGCAGGTTTATATGTATCTTAACTATAATTGGGCTGTACAACAACCCAAATAAAAGTGGTCTAACACACACAGGTGCCTTCAACCATAAAGTTGGGCTCCAGGTACCCTTAAAACAATGCTACTAACTAATCACACCTCCATATTTCTTAAGACTAAAAAGCAGTATATTGGTGGGCTTGCTTCCCAATTCCAAGTAGTTAGTAAACTAATACCTAGTTTAAGATGTGTTGGAGAGAAAAATAGAAAATGCAAGTTAGGCCATCAGTTCCGCAGAATCCCTTACCCGTTCCTTCATCCGCATTACCTTTTCCCATGCTCAGCCCATACCTGGCCTCTGGTGAAAATGAAGAAACTTACCTGGGTCTAAGGTAGCTTAAGGTATTGGTGTGGCTTCAGTATCGTTCTGGTCTGTTTGCATTAAGGACTTTGGCAACTAGTGTTGGTTGTGGGTGTGGTTGCTGTTTTGCTACGTTCTGATCCTCAGTGTATTAATCAAAAATAGGGCATAATTCACAGCATAGTTCTTATGCTGGTATACAGCTGTAGGCGGTCAAGTAATTCCTTCAAACTAATGCAATCCCTGAGAGTCTAACCAGACAATCTCAGGGTCTCCTGCGGGTGGAGGTTGCTTGACGTAATGCAGTCTACTTTTAATCTTTTGGATGGTTGTCTGCGCAAACAATTCATCCAGCACCATTTTCAATCTGCTTACTCAAGGATATCCTTATTATATAACCTGTGCACATTTTCCTTGCCATAAACCTGGCTTATTTCCACATAACCTTGTTTCCTTGCCATAAACCTGGCTTTTTATTTCCTTTATTCCAGGACTTAATACTTGCATTAGTAGTCTCAGAGCTGGTATAAAATCCCACGTCCCTTAAGCTCTGTGACTTCCACCTACTCAGTGGTTCTTCGTAAAGGTCTGATACTTGTGTAACCTGCCTAATGGTTCTTTTAATACTGCCCATTTCTTACCTCTCTAAATCAACCTGTATTTGCCACCTGATCCTTCCCTCTAAAAGGGTTTTAAAGTGTATTTGTACAATCTAATAGCATTCCTGACTCTTGAATAAATATCGGTTATTCTGCCTTGGTCCTGCCTTTTACACCTGTTTCTACTCCACACTAACCTTGGTACACTTAGTTGGAATGAACATTACTGTCTTACTTCTTATGACTGCCACCTTATGACTTTCTTTGCTGTCTTAGATTTGGTAAGGTTCTAAGGGGAATGTCTGACTGCAAGTATTTATTTTGGGCAATCTCATTTTTATACTCTGTTGGTACCCACTGAATCGATTTATCCATATACTTAACCTTGGCATGTGGCTGCCTATGCAATACAGCTACATCCAGTACTGTCTCAATTGGATACATTTCACTTGACCTCTGTCCATTGATCAACTTATATGACATTGGAGTGCTACGAGAAGAGCGTTTTGCTGCACTTTCTGCCTTACCAGCACTTTGGGTGTCCTTCCTTTCCCTGTCAGGGAGTGTGGGAACAGAGCCCTGTAGATGGGGAAGTGTGGGCCCAGATTGGGGGCCTAGTGTATCATCTTTCCTATTGTCTGACACATTTGGGGTGTTAGCTGGGCCAGTTACTTCTATCTGGTCCCCATTTTCATGTGGTGGGTTAACAAAACTATCCATTGGGATGTCCTCGACCTCAAGTGGTGATTGTCACCTCTGCCATCCCTAGGTTCATGACCTGGCCTGATATTTACTGGCCCTACCTTTTTCAGTCTAGCTAATGCTACTGGCTTGACAACAAATTTGCCTGACCGGATATCCCTCAGATACACTGTAGTATCCGTATGGAAGCACAATATGACAAATGGACCATGATAGATTTTTGCTAGCTTCAGTTTGAGAGATTGGTCCTGAATCCTGGGCATATAAACATACACTATGTCACCCGTTCTAAGGACTGGTTCCCATGCTCGCTTATCATACCTTTCCTTCATTTTCTGTGCACTTGTCTTCAGTGAATCTAGTGCATATCTGTGTGCATTCTGCTGTCTCTGAAGGTGCTCAGCAAAATGGCTTTGTACAGGTTGCATTACATTTGAGGGGTTTGGAACCTGGTTTAGTTCGGGAAAGATAGGTTCGAACCCATGAAGCAACAAGTAGGGGGAGACTCCTGTGGCTGTAGCCTTGGAGGTGTTGATTGCAAATGATAGGGAACTGAGCAACATATCCCAGTTTTTCTGGTTTTCATTGACATATGTGCGAATAATTCCCAGTACAGTTTTATTCATTCTCTCTACTGCCCCTGATGCTTGAGGGTGTAATGAACTGGTGAATGAGTGAGATATCTCATAGTGAGCAGAAAACTGTTTGAATGCGTCTGAGATAAAGGCTGATCCATTGTCTGAGACAATAGTATGCACTGCGCCATACCTATATATGACATTCTCAGCAAACTTTGAGATAAGGTCTCAGCGCGTAGGTCCTTTTGGGCCCAGCAGATAAGATACCTGCTGTAGTAGTCAATCATGCAAAATATATGTTTATTACCATTTTCTGTCTCAGGCAACCTTTCTAAGAAATCCATGTTAATACAATAGAATGGCCTTGGGGCTGGGTCACGGAGTGTTAATGGGGGCCTAATAGGCCTAGTTGCCCGCTTTGTTGCGAGGCACACCTCACATGTGTCAACATAATTCTTAACATCCACATTCATTCCTGGCCAAAACAAGGTAGATTTCATTTTGCCCATCATTTTGTGGAACCCCATGTGCCCTGCATGAGGAGCATCATGGTTCTGTTGCAGGAAGTGCAAACGGAGGCCCCTTGGCACATAAAGGTGGGCCTGAAGTACTGTTGCCTGACCCTGGGTCATTGACAATCTAAAGAGGAGATCTTGATGTATAAAGAAATCCTCCTCTCTAAGAATAATTGCTCTGGCTTCTTGTGAGGCATCTGGTAGTTTACCTGTTGTTATAAAGGAGACTAGGTTTGCTGATTCTGTGTCCCTATCCTGTTCTTTCCTGATTGTTTCTGGGCTCACTGACACTAACTGGATAAGAGACAGAGCTTCTTGTCCTGTCTGATCTTTGTACCTGTTTCTCTTTCTGTGGTTAGGGAGATTTCTAGATTGAGCCGGGGGTTCATTGGCTGTATTTTCCCTGTTGACCTTACATATCTTTGATGCTACCATTTTGGGCTTTGTCACCTTCGGAGGGTGTGAGGAAATGGGGGTGCGATCCTTATCTACTGGTACATATATTCTCGACCAATAATCGGGGGACACGTTTTGTTCCCCCGGAATATATTTGATGGTAAAGTGGTAGTGTTGGAGGGTGTCTAACCACCTTGTTACACGGGCAGGTGTATCCATACCCTTCTTTGTCACCCTATTGATCAGTGGTTTGTGGTCGGTGTGTACTTCAAAGGGGGCCCCTTCTAGGTACACCTTCCAGTGGTTCACAGCATAGAATATTGCGGCTAACTCCTTATCTCCTACTGAGTAGTTTAGTTGGGCACCCCTGAATGGAGTACCCCAGAAGGCTATAGGACGGAGTTCACCTGTGTCTGACATCTGCTGTAGTGTTGCCCCCATTCCCCAATCTGATGCATCAGTTGATAACACAAAGGTTTTGTTAAAGTCGGGGAAAAGAAGAAGATTACCAGTAGTCAGAACCTTCTTTATGGTTTGGAATGCGGTCTCTTGTTTCGGTCCCCAATCAAAGGTTCCCTTTTTCTATTTCTTTGTCATATCATACAGAGGTTGAGCTATCCTGCCATAGGATGGGCAGAACTTTCTATAGTATCCTGATAAACCCAAGAAACACCTGACCTGCCTTACAGTTGTTGGACGGGGGAGATCAACTAGTTTCTTAATGTTGTCTGGTGTAGGATAAATACCTTCATTTGATAGGATATGTCACAAGAATTTGATCTTTTCTCTGCCTATTTCACACTTTGATGGTTTAAGAGTAAGGCCTGCCCCTATAATTCGATCTAGCACTTCTTCTATATCTCTCATGTGGTTTTCAAAAGTGTTACTCCAAACTATGATATCATCCATGTATGCAAGTACATATTTATACAGTATACCTGAGAACACAAGGTCTACCATGTTCTGGAATGTAGCAGGGCTGTTACATAGCCCCATACTCATTCTGACATTCCTGTACTTACCAGAGGGGGTTAGGAATGAAGTCAGCTCTTTGCTGTTTTCTTCCATTTCTATTTGATGGAAACCCATTTCTAAGTTAAAGGCTGAGAAATATTTTGGTTTTCCCTCCCCTACAGTATCCATGATGTGTTCTATGTTTGGGATTGGGGCTGATTTTGGGATGGTCATAGCATTTAACCTTCTGTAATCCATCACGAGTCGCCATTTATTGTCCTTTTTAGGGACGAGAAATGCTGGTGAACTCCAGGGCCCATCCCCACCTGGCTCAATAATACCCTTTTCTAACTGATCTTGTATGATATTTTCTAGCTCCCTCCGCATAGGCGGGGAGACTCTAAAGGGGTGAGTCTGAAAGGGGACTGCCTCTGGGATTAGATCAATACGATGTTTAGTGAGATGTGTATGACCTAACTTACCATCTGTTGAAAAGGCTTTTCTCTTTTTCTGTAGTAACTCATTACATATATCCTTCTGTTTTTCCGTGAATACTGAACCAGAGAGATCAATTTTGAGAGCCTCACCATGGCCTAGAGGTTTATTTTGTTCCTCTAAACTCTCATCCTCTACATCTGGGTGCCTATGCACTGTTCCCATCATACCTGCACTGTCGTTGTCTAATCGGGCCTGTATCTCATGAGCGACCTCATTTGAATACATACCAAGAGTTGTCCCTGCCTTAATTTTCCTAGAGTCTTTGGATATATTAAGGATTCCCACTGGGACTAACCCTGAATTGACTGTTACAACTGCTAGGTTGGTGGATCTGCATTCATTGCCGGACAGGTTGGGGATACTTGAGAATGTACCTACCTGGCCACTCCATACTCTCGGGCCAATGCCTACCTTCGCTGCAACGCACACCTCAGATTTACCTGGAATTATCACATCATTTTCCAAACGCACAGGCAAGGACACAGGTTTGAGATTAGGCTCAGCAAAGTCGCGAATCATAGAGAGACTCTGCAGAAACGATCTACCCAGTATTACATCATTTGATAGATTTTCAAGTACATGGAATAGTACCATGTATTTCTGTCCATCCAACCTTACCGGAACCTGCACATCGCATACTGCTCCCTCTGTAGTACTGTTTGCCATGACGCACCTCAGGTTGCTCTTTGTCACCACTGCACCCAATTTCACAATGTTCAGGGATCTGAAACAGGAAGCAGACAGACAGGATTCACAGGCACCTGTATCTACAAGAGCCTTAAAAGTCTGATCGCCAATGTAAACATGTGTAGATGCCTTGTCAGACAGGGTGTGAGATATCACCCTCCTACTGTCCTCCTTATCCGTAGAGTATCTATACATACTAATAGAGTTAATGCCTTCACCATCCTTACTGGCTGTAGAATATTGTTCATTTACAATGGAAAACACATCCTTGATTTGTGGTGAAAGGCGAAGTTCATTATTAATCAACATTGGTACCACCTCATCTGGATGTAGCTTATGGTGTCCTTCACCATAACATGCAGGTGTCCTGGGACACCTAGGTTTCACCTCCTGGTACGTCAGCTCGGATGACAGTCTCTCCACCTGGTTTTGCACACATTCCTTAAAACCAAGACAAAAAGATCCACAATATCCAGTTTTATGATGTACAATAGCCTTTCTAATGCAGGTGTTTATATTGGAACGAAGGCTGTTGACACACAGTCCATCAATAATTTTGCAATCACAGTCCGCGACGAGCACATTATCCTTATCTAGATGAGCTGGGCAGATACATGAGTTGGTGCAATGTTTACAGTCAAACAATATAACCTTGTCACTCCTGTTATCCATGGTGGGGTTGGAAGCTAAGTGTTTATACTTCTGTGAGACCCTCTCCGGCCTCCAGGGGTGCTTTGACAACAGTTCAAAGGCTAATAGTTTAACACATCCTAAGTCTTCTTCATCCTGTCTTTCTAACCAGGGGGAGCCAATAGAGTGGGGAGAAATATGGGTATCTACATGCTTGTTATTATCTGGTTGTTTTGATGTGGCTGACAATTCTGGCATAGCCTCAACAAACAAGTGGGTTAGAGCTCTGAGAGGTCTGAGAGGTTCCATGGGAGTCCTTCACCCTTCCCATAGTTCTCAACATGATTCTTCTGCTTATCCATTTCCCTGGCCTTATCTCCTATCATGTTTTGAGCTATATTTTCTACCGGGTGTCCCTGTTGTTTATACCTCAATCTGTCAGTACCTGCCTGATTCCCACTTGTCTCGTCTTGTCTTATCATACTTGTATGCTCTGCCTGAATCTGCCCTGGCCTTAGCATGTTTTCCCTCTTCCCCATATTATCCTCAAAACTGTCCTGAGTTCTATTGTCTATCTCCCCATGGTCCTTTGTCACTGAATACTGATGTTTGTCGGGTTCCACTGCTGACACAGGGACATTATGGAACCCCTTTACTCGTTTCCCTGTGTGATATGCCGGACTAGGTTGTTGACTGTTTCCACCAAGTCTACTTGTCTGCCTACTTGCATAACATGTGGGGACCTCTGATTTATCTGTGCTGGGGCTTGCTGATATGGCTGTTGCACAGCATACCCTGATGGCTGTGGCATATGTCCGTATCCCTCACCGCCCGTATATGCCTGCTGCCCATAGTTCCCTTGCTGGTCTCCACTATATCCCTGTTGATCGTACCCATTATTCCATTGGACATAACCACTGGTTGGGGCTCTATTACCTCTCTGTTGTCCCCTACCTCTATCTCTGTAATTGTTTCCTGACTGGCCTCTATTGTTGTTTGGATACCTTCCGGAATTTCTAGGTTTAGGGGGGACCAGAGGGCAGCCTCTCTTATAGTGGTTACCATTACAATTCCAACACTGGACTGTGGTAGGATTATTGGGACTAGGCAGCTGGCCTCCATTTTGGGCATATTCTCGTGGGGGATACCTCTCTTGTATGCTAACTGCATTGACTGCTGCATTGGCTGGCGTGTCCCTGACTTGAATTGAAGCTATTACCATATCCATTTTCTCGTTTAAGGTTCCCCCTGATGACATTACTGCAGACACCTGACTCCCTATAGATTTCATGTGAGATTCTAATGCATCTAGCCTCTGGGTGTTCTCACTGCTCGTTTTGTAACCCTGATATTCTGTCTGGGCTGCTGTGGCTAGTTGCCTAAGGTCAGTAAAGTCTGGGAGGCTCAGCTTGGCCCTGACACCAGGGAGCAAGCCGTCCTTATAAATCATGACTAACTCAGGTTCATTAGTCCTTCCTAATTGTGAGCCAGTGTTCAACACCCTACGACAAAATGCATGACAATCTTCTCCTGGCTTTTGAATGAGGTCTTTTATCATGGAGTGAGTCTTTTCAGGACTGGGGCCTGCCAGATTTAGGATACACTGCTTAGTTTCTTCCCAGTTGTTAATTCTTTCTACAATAGTCTGTAGGGAGTGTGGAAGATACATTCCAAGGTTAGCCCTTTGGTGCAGTTCATCATTGCCATACACCTTTTTATTATAGTCTTCATACCGCCTTACCCATGGAATAACTTCTAACTCATCAGAAGGAAAGGATCCAGGTTCTAGTTTTTTATAAACCATTTAAGCAACTTCTATTTGGCGTAATCTAGCTTCATTACCACCTAACTCTCCATTTATGGCAGGGGCAGCTGCTTCATCCATGTTTACAGGCAAATTGTTACTTATCTGCAAGGCGGCACTGCCTTCTGATGATGTGGCTCCTCCTTCCGGCTGGGTCTCTCCTGGTGTATTGGCCTCCTGGTTGGGAGACTGCACTTCTTGTTTAAGGGCTTTCTTATTTAATTTGTCACTTCCAAATTTCTCTTTTCTAAGTATTTTCTCCTCCACTGAGGAAAGGCGTGTATTCATTAGTGGCCAAAAGTTTTACCCATTATGTCTCCACCAATGTCTGGGCTGGGGGGTTGGGTTCCACTCTTTTACTTTCGTTTAACTTATTGTTTACTTAATTTGTAGTAGTTGATATTGATTGGTATTGGTTGATATTGTCTATTGTTAACTTCTTCTTGGTTTGTTGATACCGGTTACTAAGGATGTGGTGGTCACTAAGGAAGTCCCGGTTACCAAGGAAGTCCTGGTTGCTATATTACACTATTATTTGGAATAATTTGTTGTTTACTTTAAACCCCCAGTCTCTCTCCCTTTCATGGGAATAGGGATCCAGTCTGTTCACTTGTAATTTTCCTTATATTTATATCTATACACTCATGAGTCCCCTGCAATACTTGTTGAGGCACCACAGCCAGTTGTTGCCTCCACACTGGATATCTGGCATGGAGATATTGCAGATGCATGTATACATACAAACATATACATATTTCAGATTATGTGAGAGGGTTTTGAAATATAGATATCCACAAGTGAATTCAAATATAATACAGTTTTTATTGCCTCAGTACTGGTTGTACTTAGACAATGCCTGGCCACTTGAAAATTATAAATACACAGCTTTTCCTACCTCCTTATGTCTATATAAAATGAGAGAAAGTCCTTAAAATGTTCCCTGACTCCTTGTGAAATATTCCAATGTCCTTGAAATATCCTATTGGTGTTGCCTACCTTATAATAGTCACATTATTCTAGCAGTCTAACAAAAGCGTCCTTACAGTATCATGGTTCCTCCCTGAATGAAATCTATGTATGTATTGTCAACAGAACCTTTCCCTCACTACCAACTGCCTGGTAACCTCTGAGCATGCTCAGAAGGCATTTCCTGTTGTATATATATGTTATAGAACCAGTTGGCGCCTCTTAGGGTTATATAAGTATGCAGCAGTGGTGAGGAAGGTAAAAACATGCTTCCAGTATGCTCCAAGCGCCACTGAGGGTTATATAAGCATACTGCAGCTAATAGAAGAGGATTAGTGTAGACTGAGGCCTTAGATCCGTTTCTGGATGGTAAACTCTACCGTAAACCCTCATATTAATTATATGTAAATATCATAGCTCTAACATATATCACTACATCATCCAAGTAGGCAGCTGCAAAGCCTTCTGTGCCTTTCAACACACTGTCCATCATCCGGGTAAATGTTACTCCGGCAGTCTTCAACCTGAAGGGGAGTACAGTAAATTCATACAACCCATGTGGAGTCCTGAAGGCAGTCGTATCTCTTGAGTCAGGGGATAAAGGTATATGCCAATACCCTTTTGTTAGATCTAACTTGCTAATGTAGCTAGCTGATCCCAGATTCTACCCCCTGCCCACCCCTGCATAACCCCTGCCAACCTCCTGCCTACCCCCTTCCTACCCCCTGCCTACCCCCTGCCTAACCCCTTCGTATCCCTTCCTACCCTGCGTAACCCCGCCTACCCCCTGCCTATCCCTTGTCTACTCTCCGCTTAACCCTGCCTACCCCCTTCCTACCCCCTGCCTACCCCCTTCTTACCCCTGCCTATCCTCTACCTACCCCTTCCTACCCCTGCCTACCCCCTACATACCCCCTTCCTACCCCTGCCTACCCCCTACCTACCCCCTTCCTACCCCTGCCTACCCCCTACATACCCCCTTCCTATCCTCTACCTACCCCCTACATACCCCCTGCCTAACCCTGCCTACACCCTGCCTAACCCTTGTCTACTCTCCGCTTAACCCTACCTACCCCCTTCTTACCCCTGCCTACCCCCTACCTACCCCCTGCCTAACCCTTGTCTACTCTCAGCCTAACCCTGCCTACCTCCTTCTTACCCCTTCCTATCCTCTACCTACCCCCTATATACCCCCTGCCTAACCCTGCCTACACCCTGCCTAACCCTTGTCTACTCTCCGCTTAACCCTACCTACCCCCTTCCTACCGTTGCCTACCCCCTACCTAACCCCTGCCTAACCCCGCCTAACCCCCACCTACCCCCTGTCTAATATCGCCTACACCCTGCCTAACCCTTTCCTAACCCCCATGGACCCCCTGCCTACCCCCTGCCTACCCCTCTATGCGAGGGAGAGGATATGCATCAAATTTTGTAAGCAGATTGACCTTTTTAAAGTCAAAACGCGAATTACAGTCTGCTTACCATCCTGTTTCTTTGCAACAAGAACTACAGGAGATGCCCACTCACTACTAGATTCTACTATGATTCCCTCTTCAATCATTTGATTGCAGGGGGTAGGCAAGGGGTAGTCAGAGGTTAGGCTTGGGGTGGGCAGGGGGTAGGCGGAGGGTAGGCATGGGGTTAGTGGGGGTTAGGAAGGGGTTATGCAGGGGGTGGGCAGTGGGTAGGCAGGGTGTAGGCAGGGGTAGGCAGGGGCTAGTTGAAGGGTAGGCAGGGAGTTTGTGGGTGGTAGGCAAGGGGTAGGTTGAGGATAGGCAGGGTTAGGCAGGGGTTAGGCAGGGGGTGGGCAGGGGGTAGGAAGGGGTGGGCAGGGGTAGACAGGGGATGGGCAGGGTGGTAGGCAGGGGCTAGGCAGGGGATGAGTAGGGGGGTACGCAGGGGCTAGGCAGGGGTGGGCAAGGGGTAGGCGGAGGGTAGGCAGAGGGTCAATGGGGGTTAGGAAAGGGTTAGGCAGGGGGTAGGCAGAGGTTGCGTAGGGTTTAGACAAGGGTTAGGCAGGGTGTAGGCAGGCTTAGGCAGGGGGTATGTAGGTGGTAGGCAGGGGTAGGAAGGGGGTTATGTAGGGTTAAGCGGAGAGTAGACAAGGGTTAGGCAGGGTGTAGGCAGGGTTAGGCAGGGGGTATGTAGGGGGTAGGCAGGGGTAAGAAGGGGGTAGGTAGGGTTAAGCGGAGAGTAGACAAGGGTTAGGCAGGGTGTAGGCAGGGTTAGGCAGGGGGTATGTAGGGGGTAGGCAGGGGTAGGAAGGGGGTAGGCAGGGTTAGGCTGAGAGTAGACAAGGGATAGGCAGGGGGTAGGCAGGGTTAGGCAGGGTAGGAAGGGATACGAAGGGGGTAGGCAGAGGGTAGGAATGGGTAGGCATGGGTAGGTACGGAGTAGGAAGGGGGTAGACAGGGGTAGGAAGGGGGTAGACAGAGGTAGGTACGGTAGGCAGGGGGTAGGTTGGGGGAGGAAGGGGGTCGGCAGGGGCTAGGTGGGGGGTATGCAGGGGGTAGGCAGGGTAGTCAGGGGCTTGGCGGGGGTAGGCAGGGGGTAGGCGGGGGTAGCTGGGGGTAGGCGGGGGTAGGTTGGGGCTAGGTTGAGTTAGGGGGTGGGTCGGGCAGAGGGCTAGGCAGGAGGTAGGCAGGGGATGGGCAGGGGGATGGCAGGGGGATGTAGGGGTTAGGCAAGGCATAGGCAGGGTGTAGGGAGGATTAGGCAGGGGTAGGCAAGGGTAGGCAGGGGTAGGCAGGGGTAAGCAGGGGGTAGGCAGAGGGTAGGCAGGGGGTAGGAATGTTCTGGTGACCTACGGGTTGATTAGCGACGTTAATTACTTCACTACATAAGAAGAGGAGAATTGGTAACACGTCTGTGCATACACGCTTAGAAGTCCTGCGCGAGTGCGTAGTGACGTCTAGCGTGAGGCTTTCCTAACTTAGTTGCCTTTAATTAAACCCTTGTGCCATCTAGTGGCCAGGTTGGGGAACCACTGAAACAACTAACATGCTGATTACGGCACGTTGTGGCCATGAAACGAATTACGGATTTTCTTAGTTAAGTTATAAGGAGGGTGTCAACACCTAGCGGTGAACCTAGGAAAAATGGGCGTAGATTCGCCTCCTACAACTCGAAGGGATAGATCAACATATGTCCGTAACTCATTGACTAATTAGTTACGTCCATCCCTAACCCATAAACCATCTGAATATATGTAGTTCCGTGACAGAGATGGAAACTACGCCAATCTCCGTAAGTCACGTTATTTCCAAGTAATCATACGTATTCTTAATTCCTTATATTAAGATAAGTAATCAGATAATTATTACAACCATACCATTAATTAATTATGTGATATTGTGGGGAAGGTAAGAGCAACTCCTAAGGCTAAGTGTGTGCGCAAGGCCACCAGACTCTGTACCCCTTGCGCACAGCGAGGCCACCTAATGGGACCTTTAATTAAGGTGTATGAGAACTAATGTTGATATTAAGTAAGCTCTAAGTACTATTAGTTTCGTGTCTTTACTATCATGGATGAGGACGAGATGAATGTATGTTTGATATTCTTTTAATCAAGGCAAACGTTTCACAGTAGAAGAACTACAAAGGCATAGATAAGAATCGCATATCATTGGTTCATAATAAGCAAATCAGTTCATGAACAATATGATGTTGATAGACAATGTAAGAGTCAGACACCTAAGTCCCAACACAGTTAGGCTTAGCGAGGTGTCCGAAACAAACTACGTAATCAAGAGTGATTACAATAATTCAAAGTTCGAGTTCTTCTTAGACACTGTCCCAACGTCTTGTCATGGAGTGGAGACACTCGTACTCAGAGTCTGACAAAGAGAATGAACTGGAATAACAGTAACTCAAAATAATGCAAGGTGTTTGCAGCATTAACTCACCAGTCTAAGTGAATGTCCGAAGTGAACTCACGAGATTCCTAAAGTCACTAATAAACTTTGATCCTTCTGAATTGGAGAGTTGGAGGGAAGTAGAAGTGAAGTATATAAGTGAAGACGTTCGAATGTGAACGTTAATAGATCGAAAGATTCCTATGTATGTCCTTTACAGAAGTTGTGTCCTTGGAGAGTCCCAATCCAAGTCACTTTCTACTATCTGTGTCCGCTAGGCAAAACGCCTTAGCTGAGCCTATCAGATATAATATTACTGCAGAATCCGCGCACTTCTGCCGGTATCCGGAGCCAAGCAAAACGCGTCCGATTCGCAGGAGGTGGTGGTAGAGACTGACGATACGGTCAGCTCGGGAGCAGATCGAAAATGAGCATTTTCTAAAGGATCATGGGAAATTTGGAATAGATCTCATTTTGAGTTCACGCGGGTCCGAGACACGCGTGGCTATGTTAATGCCGCGGGAATTCGGGAATACCCTGAGAGGGGACTTCCCCAGGGAACTCCAGAGGCGACCCCCAGTCATCACAGTGACGTCAGAGGGTCTATTCCCAGAAGCGCACTGTTCCCCAGAGGCTAGCTAGTAGTATAAGGAACATCGCTTCTGTCATGGCTATCTACTCTGAAGCATAACCAGCCTATAATGTGGCTTAGCAGATAGCCATGATTAACACCTTAACATGTAGTGTCAAATACTAACACTAAATACCGATGTATGTTGTTTAACACCAATACTCAATGCCAATACTAACACCCAAAAGCAGCACTAAACAGTGAGTGCACATTGATAACACCAACACTCAACACCGAGTGCATTATGGTAATACCTCTAATATTAACACTCATTAAATACTAATACCTAACGAAAACACTTGATACCATGGAAAACACTCGTCAGTATAGTTTCCTTCCTCTTGGTACTTATACATGATACGTTACATTTCTATACTTATACATATTAGATTCTATTTTTAATATCTAATAAAACGACATTTTATTATACTTTCATTTTCATAATTATACATTCTTTTGTGCTTAGCTTTGGTTACAGCACAGGAAGGGGGTAGGAAGGGGGTAGGAAGGGGGTAGGAAGGGAGTAGGAAGGGGCTAGGTGGAGGGTAGGCAGGGAGTTGGCAGATGGTACACGGGGTAGGTAGGGGTAGGCAGGGTGTAGGCGGGGTTAGGCAGGGGTAGGCAGGGGGTAGGCAGGGGTAGGCAGGGGGTAGGCAGAGGGTAGGCAGGGGGTAGGCAGGGGATAGGCAGGGGGTAGGCAGGGGGTAGGAAGGGGGTAGGTGGAGGGTAGGTGGAGGGTAGGCAGGGAGTTGGCAGATGGTACCCGGGGTAGGTAGGGGTAGGCAGGGGAGGATGCGGGGTAGGCATTATCGTAAAACTGGATGAGTTTTAATCTTGGCCACCGAATGCCACGACTGGAGTTTGGCAAAGTGACTTCATGAGGCGAAGCCGAGTGAAGTCCGGAGTCAAAACTCCAGGAGTGGCATGATTCCTCATCACTCTGACGTCAGAGGGAGTTCCCTCTAGGTTTACAGTGCTGGTGATATCCGTCTTTGGTGTATACTTACCATGCACTCCTCACACGCTCACCAGGCGGGATTCCCCATCACTCTGACGTCAGAGGGAGTTCCCTCTAGGTTTACGGTGTTGGTGATATCCGTCTTTGGTGAATACTTACCATACACTCCTCACACGCTCACCAGGCGGGATTCCCCATCACTCTGACGTCAGAGGGAGTTCCCTCTAGGTTTACAGTGCTGGTGATATCCGTCTTTGGTGTATACTTACCATGCACTCCTCACATGCTCACCAGGCGGGATTCCCCATCACTCTGACGTCAGAGGGAGTTCCCTCTAGGTTTACAGTGCTGGTGATATCCGTCTTTGGTGTATACTTACCATGCACTCCTCACACGCTCACCAGGCGGGATTCCCCATCACTCTGACGTCTAAGGGAGTTCCCTCTAGGTTTAGCGTGTTGGTGATATCCGTCTTTGGTGTATACTTACCATACACTCCTCACACGCTCACCAGGCGGGATTCCCCATCACTCTGACGTCAGAGGGAGTTCCCTCTAGGTTTACAGTGTTGGTGATATCCGTCTTTGGTGAAAACTTACCATACACTCCTCACACGCTCACCAGGCGGGATTCCCCATCACTCTGACGTCAGAGGGAGTTCCCTCTAGGTTTACAGTGTTGGTGATATCCGTCTTTGGTGAATACTTACCATACACTCCTCACACGCTCACCAGGCAGGATTCCCCATCACTCTGACGTCAGAGGGAGTTCCGTCTAGGTTTACAGTGCTGGTGATATCCGTCTTTGGTGTATACTTACCATGCACTCCTCACACGCTCACCAGGCAGGATTCCCCATCACTCTGACGTCTAAGGGAGTTCCCTCTAGGTTTAGCGTGTTGGTGATATCCGTCTTTGGTGTATACTTACCATACACTCCTCACACGCTCACCAGGTGGGATTCCCCATCACTCTGACGTCAGAGGGAGTTCCCTCTAGGTTTACAGTGTTGGTGATATCCGTCTTTGGTGAATACTTACCATACACTCCTCACACGCTCACCAGACGGGATTCCCCATCACTCTGACGTCAGAGGGAGTTCCCTCTAGGTTCACAGTGTTGGTGATATCCGTCTTTGGTGTATACTTACCATGCACTCCTCACACGCTCACCAGGCGGGATTCCCCATCACTCTGACGTCAGAGGGAGTTCCCTCTAGGTTTACAGTGTTGGTGATATCCGTCTTTGGTGAATACTTACCATACACTCCTCACACGCTCACCAGGCGGGATTCCCCATCACTCTGACGTCAGAGGGAGTTCCCTCTAGGTTTACAGTGCTGGTGATATCCGTCTTTGGTGTATACTTACCAGACACTCCTCACACGCTCACCAGGCTGGATTCCCCATCACTCTGACGTCAGAGGGAGTTCCCTCTAGGTTTAGCGTGTTGGTGATATCCGTCTTTGGTGTATACTTACCATACACTCCTCACACGCTCACCAGGCGGGATTCCCCATCACTCTGACGTCAGAGGGAGTTCCCTCTAGGTTTACAGTGCTGGTGATATCCGTCTTTGGTGTATACTTACCATGCACTCCTCACACGCTCACCAGGCGGGATTCCCCATCACTCTGACGTCAGAGGGAGTTCCCTCTAGGTTGACAGTGTTGGTGATATCCTTCTTTGGTGGATACTTACCATACACTCCTCACACGCTCACCAGGCGGGATTCCCCATCACTCTGACGTCAGAGGGAGTTCCCTCTAGGTTTACAGTGTTGGTGATATCCGTCTTTGGTGTATACTTACCATGCACTCCTCACACGCTCACCAGGCGGGATTCCCCATCACTCTGACGTCAGAGGGAGTTCCCTCTAGGTTTACAGTGTTGGTGATATCCGTCTTTGGTGAATACTTACCATACACTCCTCACACGCTCACCAGGCGGGATTCCCCATCACTCTGACGTCAGAGGGAGTTCCCTCTAGGTTTACAGTGTTGGTGATATCCTTCTTTGGTGTATACTTACCAGACACTCCTCAGACGCTTACCAGGCGGGATTCCCCATCACTCTGACGTCAGAGGGAGTTCCCTCTAGGTTTACAGTGTTGGTGATATCCTTCTTTGGTAAATACTTACCATGCACTCCTCACACGCTCACCAGGCGGGATTCCCCATCACTCTGACGTCAGAGGGAGTTCCCTCTAGGTTTACAGTGCTGGTGATATCCGTCTTTGGTGTATACTTACCATGCACTCCTCACACGCTCACCAGGCAGGATTCCCTATCACTCTGACGTCAGAGGGAGTTCCCTCTAGGTTTACGGTGTTGGTGATATCCGTCTTTGGTGTATACTTACCATACACTCCTCAGACGCTCACCAGGCGGGATTCCCCATCACTCTGACGTCAGAGGGAGTTCCCTCTAGGTTTACAATGTTGGTGATATCCGTCTTTGGTGTATACTTACCATACACTCCTCAGACACTCACCAGGCGGGATTCCCCATCACTCTGACGTCAGAGGGAGTTCCCTCTAGGTTTACAGTGTTGGTGATATCCGTCTTTGGTGTATACTTACCATACACTCCTCACACGCTCACCAGGCGGGATTCCCCATCACTCTGACGTCAGAGGGAGTTCCCTCTAGGTTTACAGTGTTGGTGATATCCGTCTTTGGTGTATACTTACCATACACTCCTCACACGCTCACCAGGCGGGATTCCCCATCACTCTGACGTCAGAGGGAGTTCCCTCTAGGTTTACAGTGTTGGTGATATCCGTCTTTGGTGTATACTTACCATGCACTCCTCACACGCTCACCAGACGGGATTCCCCATCACTCTGACGTCAGAGGGAGTTCCCTCTAGGTTTACAGTGTTGGTGATATCCGTCTTTGGTGTATACTTACCATACACTCCTCAGACCCTCACCAGGCGGGATTCCCCATCACTCTGACGTCAGAGGGAGTTCCCTCTAGGTTTACAGTGCTGGTGATATCCGTCTTTGGTGTATACTTACCATGCACTCCTCACACGCTCACCAGGCGGGATTCCCCATCACTCTGACGTCAGAGGGAGTTCCCTCTAGGTTTACAGTGTTGGTGATATCCGTCTTTGGTGAAAACTTACCATACACTCCTCACACGCTCACCAGGCGGGATTCCCCATCACTCTGACGTCAGAGGGAGTTCCCTCTAGGTTTACAGTGCTGGTGATATCCGTCTTTGGTGTATACTTACCATGCACTCCTCACACGCTCACCAGGCAGGATTCCCCATCACTCTGACGTCTAAGGGAGTTCCCTCTAGGTTTAGCGTGTTGGTGATATCCGTCTTTGGTGTATACTTACCATACACTCCTCACACGCTCACCAGGTGGGATTCCCCATCACTCTGACGTCAGAAGGAGTTCCCTCTAGGTTTACAGTGTTGGTGATATCCGTCTTTGGTGAATACTTACCATACACTCCTCACACGCTCACCAGGCGGGATTCCCCATCACTCTGACGTCAGAGGGAGTTCCCTCTAGGTTTACAGTGTTGGTGATATCCTTCTTTGGTGTATACTTACCAGACACTCCTCAGACGCTCACCAGGCGGGATTCCCCATCACTCTGACGTCAGAGGGAGTTCCCTCTAGGTTTACAGTGCTGGTGATATCCCTCTTTGGTGTATACTTACCATGCACTCCTCACACGCTCACCAGACGGGATTCCCCATCACTCTGACGTCAGAGGGAGTTCCCTCTAGGTTTACAGTGTTGGTGATATCCGTCTTTGGTGTATACTTACCATACACTCCTCAGACGCTCACCAGGCGGGATTCCCCATCACTCTGACGTCAGAGGGAGTTCCCTCTAGGTTTACAGTGCTGGTGATATCCGTCTTTGGTGTATACTTACCATACACTCCTCACACGCTCACCAGGCGGGATTCCCCATCACTCTGACGTCAGAGGGAGTTCCCTCTAGGTTTACAGTGTTGGTGATATCCGTCTTTGGTGAATACTTACCATACACTCCTCACACGCTCACCAGGCGGGATTCCCCATCACTCTGACGTCAGAGGGAGTTCCCTCTAGGTTTACAGTGCTGGTGATATCCGTCTTTGGTGTATACTTACCATGCACTCCTCACACGCTCACCAGGCAGGATTCCCCATCACTCTGACGTCTAAGGGAGTTCCCTCTAGGTTTAGCGTGTTGGTGATATCCGTCTTTGGTGTATACTTACCATACACTCCTCACACGCTCACCAGGTGGGATTCCCCATCACTCTGACGTCAGAGGGAGTTCCCTCTAGGTTTACAGTGTTGGTGATATCCGTCTTTGGTGAATACTTACCATACACTCCTCACACGCTCACCAGGCGGGATTCCCCATCACTCTGACGTCAGAGGGAGTTCCCTCTAGGTTTACAGTGCTGGTGATATCCGTCTTTGGTGAATACTTACCATACACTCCTCACACGCTCACCAGGCGGGATTCCCCATCACTCTGACGTCAGAGGGAGTTCCCTCTAGGTTTACAGTGTTGGTGATATCCGTCTTTGGTGTATACTTACCATACACTCCTCACACGCTCACCAGGCGGGATTCCCCATCACTCTGACGTCAGAGGGAGTTCCCTCTAGGTTTACAGTGCTGGTGATATCCGTCTTTGGTGTATACTTACCATACACTCCTCACACGCTCACCAGGCGGGATTCCCCATCACTCTGACGTCAGAGGGAGTTCCCTCTAGGTTTACAGTGTTGGTGATATCCGTCTTTGGTGTATACTTACCATACACTCCTCACATGCTCACCAGGCGGGATTCCCCATCACTCTGACGTCAGAGGGAGTTCCCTCTAGGTTTACAGTGCTGGTGATATCCGTCTTTTGTGTATACTTACCATGCACTCCTCACACGCTCACCAGGCGGGATTCCCCATCACTCTGACGTCAGAGGGAGTTCCCTCTAGGTTTACAGTGTTGGTGATATCCTTCTTTGGTGTATACTTACCAGACACTCCTCAGACGCTCACCAGGCGGGATTCCCCATCACTCTGACGTCAGAGGGAGTTCCCTCTAGGTTTACAGTGTTGGTGATATCCTTCTTTGGTAAATACTTACCATGCACTCCTCACACGCTCACCAGGCGGGATTCCCCATCACTCTGACGTCAGAGGGAGTTCCCTCTAGGTTTACAGTGTTGGCGATATCCGTCTTTGGTGTATACTTACCATGCACTCCTCACACGCTCACCAGGCGGGATTCCCCATCACTCTGACGTCAGAGGGAGTTCCCTCTAGGTTTACAATGTTGGTGATATCCGTCTTTGGTGTATACTTACCATGCACTCCTCACACGCTCACCAGGCGGGATTCCCCATCACTCTGACATCAGAGGGAGTTCCCTCTAGGTTTACAGTGTTGGTGATATCCGTCTTTGGTGTATACTTACCATACACTCCTCACATGCTCACCAGGCGGGATTCCCCATCACTCTGACGTCAGAGGGAGTTCCCTCTAGGTTTACAGTGCTGGTGATATCCGTCTTTGGTGTATACTTACCATGCACTCCTCACACGCTCACCAGGCGGGATTCCCCATCACTCTGACGTCAGAGGGAGTTCCCTCTAGGTTTACAGTGTTGGTGATATCCTTCTTTGGTGAATACTTACCAGACACTCCTCAGACGCTCACCAGGCGGGATTCCCCATCACTCTGACGTCAGAGGGAGTTCCCTCTAGGTTTACAGTGCTGGTGATATCCGTCTTTGGTGTATACTTACCATGCACTCCTCACACGCTCATCAGGCGGGATTCCCCATCACTCTGACGTCAGAGGGAGTTCCCTCTAGGTTTACGGTGCTGGTGATATCCATCTTTGGTGTATACTTACCATGCACTCCTCACACGCTCACCAGGCGGGATTCCCCATCACTCTGACGTCAGAGGGAGTTCCCTCTAGGTTTACAGTGTTGGTGATATCCGTCTTTGGTGTATACTTACCATGCACTCCTCACACGCTCACCAGGCGGGATTCCCCGTCACTCTGATGTCAGAGGGAGTTCCCTCTAGGTTTAGCGTGTTGGTGATATCCGTCTTTGGTGTATACTTACCATACACTCCTCACACGCTCACCAGGCGGGATTCCCCATCACTCTGACGTCAGAGGGAGTTCCCTCTAGGTTTACAGTGCTGGTGATATCCGTCTTTGGTGTATACTTACCATGCACTCCTCACACGCTCACCAGGCGGGATTCCCCATCACTCTGACGTCAGAGGGAGTTCCCTCTAGGTTTACAGTGTTGGTGATATCCGTCTTTGGTGTATACTTACCATACACTCCTCACACTCTCACCAGGCGGGATTCCCCATCACTCTGACGTCAGAGGGAGTTCCCTCTAGGTTGACAGTGTTGGTGATATCCTTCTTTGGTGTATACTTACCATGCACTCCTCACACGCTCACCAGGCGGGATTCCCCATCACTCTGACGTCAGAGGGAGTTCCCTCTAGGTTGACAGTGTTGGTGATATCCTTCTTTGGTGAATACTTACCAGACACTCCTCAGACGCTCACCAGGCGGGATTCCCCATCACTCTGACGTCAGAGGGAGTTCCCTCTAGGTTTACAGTGTTGGCGATATCCGTCTTTGGTGTATACTTACCATGCACTCCTCACACGCTCACCAGGCGGGATTCCCCATCACTCTGACGTCAGAGGGAGTTCCCTCTAGGTTTACAATGTTGGTGATTTCCGTCTTTGGTGTATACTTACCATGCACTCCTCACACGCTCACCAGGCGGGATTCCCCATCACTCTGACGTCAGAGGGAGTTCCCTCTAGGTTTACAGTGTTGGTGATATCCGTCTTTGGTGTATACTTACCATACACTCCTCACACTCTCACCAGGCGGGATTCCCCATCACTCTGACGTCAGAGGGAGTTCCCTCTAGGTTGACAGTGTTGGTGATATCCTTCTTTGGTGTATACTTACCATGCATTCCTCACACGCTCACCAGGCGGGATTCCCCATCACTCTGACGTCAGAGGGAGTTCCCTCTAGGTTGACAGTGTTGGTGATATCCTTCTTTGGTGAATACTTACCATACACTCCTCACACGCTCACCAGGCGGGATTCCCCATCACTCTGACGTCAGAGGGAGTTCCCTCTAGGTTTACAGTGTTGGTGATATCCGTCTTTGGTGTATACTTACCATGCACTCCTCACACGCTCACCAGGCGAGATTCCCCATCACTCTGACGTCAGAGGGAGTTCCCTCTAGGTTTACAGTGTTGGTGATATCCGTCTTTGGTGAATACTTACCATACACTCCTCACACGCTCACCAGGCGGGATTCCCCATCACTCTGACGTCAGAGGGAGTTCCCTCTAGGTTTACAGTGTTGGTGATATCCTTCTTTGGTGTATACTTACCAGACACTCCTCAGACGCTTACCAGGTGGGATTCCCCATCACTCTGACGTCAGAGGGAGTTCCCTCTAGGTTTACAGTGTTGGTGATATCCTTCTTTGGTAAATACTTACCATGCACTCCTCACACGCTCACCAGGCGGGATTCCCCATCACTCTGACGTCAGAGGGAGTTCCCTCTAGGTTTACAGTGCTGGTGATATCCGTCTTTGGTGTATACTTACCATGCACTCCTCACACGCTCACCAGGCAGGATTCCCTATCACTCTGACGTCAGAGGGAGTTCCCTCTAGGTTTACGGTGTTGGTGATATCCGTCTTTGGTGTATACTTACCATACACTCCTCACACGCTCACCAGGCGGGATTCCCCATCACTCTGACGTCAGAAGGAGTTCCCTCTAGGTTTACAGTGTTGGTGATATCCGTCTTTGGTGAATACTTACCATACACTCCTCACACGCTCACCAGGCGGGATTTCCCATCACTCTGACGTCAGAGGGAGTTCCCTCTAGGTTTACAGTGTTGGTGATATCCTTCTTTGGTGTATACTTACCAGACACTCCTCAGACGCTCACCAGGCGGGATTCCCCATCACTCTGACGTCAGAGGGAGTTCCCTCTAGGTTTACAGTGCTGGTGATATCCCTCTTTGGTGTATACTTACCATGCACTCCTCACACGCTCACCAGGCGGGATTCCCCATCACTCTGACGTCAGAGGGAGTTCCCTCTAGGTTTACAGTGCTGGTGATATCCGTCTTTGGTGTATACTTACCATGCACTCCTCACACGCTCACCAGGCAGGATTCCCCATCACTCTGACGTCAGAGGGAGTTCCCTCTAGGTTTAGCGTGTTGGTGATATCCGTCTTTGGTGAATACTTACCATACACTCCTCACACGCTCACCAGGCGGGATTCCCCATCACTCTGACGTCAGAGGGAGTTCCCTCTAGGTTTACGGTGCTGGTGATATCCGTCTTTGGTGTATACTTACCATGCACTCCTCACACGCTCACCAGGCAGGATTCCCCATCACTCTAACGTCAGAGGGAGTTCCCTCTAGGTTTACAGTGTTGGTGATATCCGTCTTTGGTGAATACTTACCATGCACTCCTCACACGCTCACCAGGCGGGATTCCCCATCACTCTGACGTCTAAGGGAGTTCCCTCTAGGTTTAGCGTGTTGGTGATATCCGTCTTTTGTGTATACTTACCATACACTCCTCACATGCTCACCAGGCGGGATTCCCCATCACTCTGACGTCAGAGGGAGTTCCCTCTAGGTTTACAGTGTTGGTGATATCCGTCTTTGGTGTATACTTACCATACACTCCTCACATGCTCACCAGGCGGGATTCCCCATCACTCTGATGTAAGAGGGAGTTCCCTCTAGGTTTACAGTGCTGGTGATATCCGTCTTTGGTGTATACTTACCATGCACTCCTCACACGCTCACCAGACGGGATTCCCCATCACTCTGACGTCAGAGGGAGTTCCCTCTAGGTTTACAGTGTTGGTGATATCCGTCTTTGGTGTATACTTACCATACACTCCTCAGACGCTCACCAGGCGGGATTCCCCATCACTCTGACGTCAGAGGGAGTTCCCTCTAGGTTTACAGTGCTGGTGATATCCGTCTTTGGTGTATACTTACCATACACTCCTCACACGCTCACCAGGCGGGATTCCCCATCACTCTGACGTCAGAGGGAGTTCCCTCTAGGTTTACAGTGCTGGTGATATCCGTCTTTGGTGTATACTTACCATGCACTCCTCACACGCTCACCAGGCGGGATTCCCCATCACTCTGACGTCAGAGGGAGTTCCCTCTAGGTTTACAGTGTTGGTGATATCCGTCTTTGGTGAATACTTACCATACACTCCTCACACGCTCACCAGGCAGGATTCCCCATCACTCTGACGTCAGAGGGAGTTCCCTCTAGGTTTACAGTGCTGGTGATATCCGTCTTTGGTGTATACTTACCATGCACTCCTCACACGCTCACCAGGCAGGATTCCCCATCACTCTGACGTCTAAGGGAGTTCCCTCTAGGTTTAGCGTGTTGGTGATATCCGTCTTTGGTGTATACTTACCATACACTCCTCACACGCTCACCAGGTGGGATTCCCCATCACTCTGACGTCAGAGGGAGTTCCCTCTAGGTTTACAGTGTTGGTGATATCCGTCTTTGGTGAATACTTACCATACACTCCTCACACGCTCACCAGACGGGATTCCCCATCACTCTGACGTCAGAGGGAGTTCCCTCTAGGTTCACAGTGTTGGTGATATCCGTCTTTGGTGTATACTTACCATGCACTCCTCACACGCTCACCAGGCGGGATTCCCCATCACTCTGACGTCAGAGGGAGTTCCCTCTAGGTTTACAGTGTTGGTGATATCCGTCTTTGGTGAATACTTACCATACACTCCTCACACGCTCACCAGGCGGGATTCCCCATCACTCTGACGTCAGAGGGAGTTCCCTCTAGGTTTACAGTGCTGGTGATATCCGTCTTTGGTGTATACTTACCAGACACTCCTCACACGCTCACCAGGCTGGATTCCCCATCACTCTGACGTCAGAGGGAGTTCCCTCTAGGTTTAGCGTGTTGGTGATATCCGTCTTTGGTGTATACTTACCATACACTCCTCACACGCTCACCAGGCGGGATTCCCCATCACTCTGACGTCAGAGGGAGTTCCCTCTAGGTTTACAGTGCTGGTGATATCCGTCTTTGGTGTATACTTACCATGCACTCCTCAGACGCTCACCAGGCGGGATTCCCCATCACTCTGACGTCAGAGGGAGTTCCCTCTAGGTTTACAGTGTTGGTGATATCCTTCTTTGGTAAATACTTACCATGCACTCCTCACACGCTCACCAGGCGGGATTCCCCATCACTCTGACGTCAGAGGGAGTTCCCTCTAGGTTTACAGTGCTGGTGATATCCGTCTTTGGTGTATACTTACCATGCACTCCTCACACGCTCACCAGGCAGGATTCCCTATCACTCTGACGTCAGAGGGAGTTCCCTCTAGGTTTACGGTGTTGGTGATATCCGTCTTTGGTGTATACTTACCATACACTCCTCAGACGCTCACCAGGCGGGATTCCCCATCACTCTGACGTCAGAGGGAGTTCCCTCTAGGTTTACAATGTTGGTGATATCCGTCTTTGGTGTATACTTACCATACACTCCTCAGACACTCACCAGGCGGGATTCCCCATCACTCTGACGTCAGAGGGAGTTCCCTCTAGGTTTACAGTGTTGGTGATATCCGTCTTTGGTGTATACTTACCATACACTCCTCACACGCTCACCAGGCGGGATTCCCCATCACTCTGACGTCAGAGGGAGTTCCCTCTAGGTTTACAGTGTTGGTGATATCCGTCTTTGGTGTATACTTACCATACACTCCTCACACGCTCACCAGGCGGGATTCCCCATCACTCTGACGTCAGAGGGAGTTCCCTCTAGGTTTACAGTGTTGGTGATATCCGTCTTTGGTGTATACTTACCATGCACTCCTCACACGCTCACCAGACGGGATTCCCCATCACTCTGACGTCAGAGGGAGTTCCCTCTAGGTTTACAGTGTTGGTGATATCCGTCTTTGGTGTATACTTACCATACACTCCTCAGACCCTCACCAGGCGGGATTCCCCATCACTCTGACGTCAGAGGGAGTTCCCTCTAGGTTTACAGTGCTGGTGATATCCGTCTTTGGTGTATACTTACCATGCACTCCTCACACGCTCACCAGGCGGGATTCCCCATCACTCTGACGTCAGAGGGAGTTCCCTCTAGGTTTACAGTGTTGGTGATATCCGTCTTTGGTGAAAACTTACCATACACTCCTCACACGCTCACCAGGCGGGATTCCCCATCACTCTGACGTCAGAGGGAGTTCCCTCTAGGTTTACAGTGCTGGTGATATCCGTCTTTGGTGTATACTTACCATGCACTCCTCACACGCTCACCAGGCAGGATTCCCCATCACTCTGACGTCTAAGGGAGTTCCCTCTAGGTTTAGCGTGTTGGTGATATCCGTCTTTGGTGTATACTTACCATACACTCCTCACACGCTCACCAGGTGGGATTCCCCATCACTCTGACGTCAGAAGGAGTTCCCTCTAGGTTTACAGTGTTGGTGATATCCGTCTTTGGTGAATACTTACCATACACTCCTCACACGCTCACCAGGCGGGATTCCCCATCACTCTGACGTCAGAGGGAGTTCCCTCTAGGTTTACAGTGTTGGTGATATCCTTCTTTGGTGTATACTTACCAGACACTCCTCAGACGCTCACCAGGCGGGATTCCCCATCACTCTGACGTCAGAGGGAGTTCCCTCTAGGTTTACAGTGCTGGTGATATCCCTCTTTGGTGTATACTTACCATGCACTCCTCACACGCTCACCAGACGGGATTCCCCATCACTCTGACGTCAGAGGGAGTTCCCTCTAGGTTTACAGTGTTGGTGATATCCGTCTTTGGTGTATACTTACCATACACTCCTCAGACGCTCACCAGGCGGGATTCCCCATCACTCTGACGTCAGAGGGAGTTCCCTCTAGGTTTACAGTGCTGGTGATATCCGTCTTTGGTGTATACTTACCATACACTCCTCACACGCTCACCAGGCGGGATTCCCCATCACTCTGACGTCAGAGGGAGTTCCCTCTAGGTTTACAGTGTTGGTGATATCCGTCTTTGGTGAATACTTACCATACACTCCTCACACGCTCACCAGGCGGGATTCCCCATCACTCTGACGTCAGAGGGAGTTCCCTCTAGGTTTACAGTGCTGGTGATATCCGTCTTTGGTGTATACTTACCATGCACTCCTCACACGCTCACCAGGCAGGATTCCCCATCACTCTGACGTCTAAGGGAGTTCCCTCTAGGTTTAGCGTGTTGGTGATATCCGTCTTTGGTGTATACTTACCATACACTCCTCACACGCTCACCAGGTGGGATTCCCCATCACTCTGACGTCAGAGGGAGTTCCCTCTAGGTTTACAGTGTTGGTGATATCCGTCTTTGGTGAATACTTACCATACACTCCTCACACGCTCACCAGGCGGGATTCCCCATCACTCTGACGTCAGAGGGAGTTCCCTCTAGGTTTACAGTGCTGGTGATATCCGTCTTTGGTGAATACTTACCATACACTCCTCACACGCTCACCAGGCGGGATTCCCCATCACTCTGACGTCAGAGGGAGTTCCCTCTAGGTTTACAGTGTTGGTGATATCCGTCTTTGGTGTATACTTACCATACACTCCTCACACGCTCACCAGGCGGGATTCCCCATCACTCTGACGTCAGAGGGAGTTCCCTCTAGGTTTACAGTGCTGGTGATATCCGTCTTTGGTGTATACTTACCATACACTCCTCACACGCTCACCAGGCGGGATTCCCCATCACTCTGACGTCAGAGGGAGTTCCCTCTAGGTTTACAGTGTTGGTGATATCCGTCTTTGGTGTATACTTACCATACACTCCTCACATGCTCACCAGGCGGGATTCCCCATCACTCTGACGTCAGAGGGAGTTCCCTCTAGGTTTACAGTGCTGGTGATATCCGTCTTTTGTGTATACTTACCATGCACTCCTCACACGCTCACCAGGCGGGATTCCCCATCACTCTGACGTCAGAGGGAGTTCCCTCTAGGTTTACAGTGTTGGTGATATCCTTCTTTGGTGTATACTTACCAGACACTCCTCAGACGCTCACCAGGCGGGATTCCCCATCACTCTGACGTCAGAGGGAGTTCCCTCTAGGTTTACAGTGTTGGTGATATCCTTCTTTGGTAAATACTTACCATGCACTCCTCACACGCTCACCAGGCGGGATTCCCCATCACTCTGACGTCAGAGGGAGTTCCCTCTAGGTTTACAGTGTTGGCGATATCCGTCTTTGGTGTATACTTACCATGCACTCCTCACACGCTCACCAGGCGGGATTCCCCATCACTCTGACGTCAGAGGGAGTTCCCTCTAGGTTTACAATGTTGGTGATATCCGTCTTTGGTGTATACTTACCATGCACTCCTCACACGCTCACCAGGCGGGATTCCCCATCACTCTGACATCAGAGGGAGTTCCCTCTAGGTTTACAGTGTTGGTGATATCCGTCTTTGGTGTATACTTACCATACACTCCTCACATGCTCACCAGGCGGGATTCCCCATCACTCTGACGTCAGAGGGAGTTCCCTCTAGGTTTACAGTGCTGGTGATATCCGTCTTTGGTGTATACTTACCATGCACTCCTCACACGCTCACCAGGCGGGATTCCCCATCACTCTGACGTCAGAGGGAGTTCCCTCTAGGTTTACAGTGTTGGTGATATCCTTCTTTGGTGAATACTTACCAGACACTCCTCAGACGCTCACCAGGCGGGATTCCCCATCACTCTGACGTCAGAGGGAGTTCCCTCTAGGTTTACAGTGCTGGTGATATCCGTCTTTGGTGTATACTTACCATGCACTCCTCACACGCTCATCAGGCGGGATTCCCCATCACTCTGACGTCAGAGGGAGTTCCCTCTAGGTTTACGGTGCTGGTGATATCCATCTTTGGTGTATACTTACCATGCACTCCTCACACGCTCACCAGGCGGGATTCCCCATCACTCTGACGTCAGAGGGAGTTCCCTCTAGGTTTACAGTGTTGGTGATATCCGTCTTTGGTGTATACTTACCATGCACTCCTCACACGCTCACCAGGCGGGATTCCCCGTCACTCTGATGTCAGAGGGAGTTCCCTCTAGGTTTAGCGTGTTGGTGATATCCGTCTTTGGTGTATACTTACCATACACTCCTCACACGCTCACCAGGCGGGATTCCCCATCACTCTGACGTCAGAGGGAGTTCCCTCTAGGTTTACAGTGCTGGTGATATCCGTCTTTGGTGTATACTTACCATGCACTCCTCACACGCTCACCAGGCGGGATTCCCCATCACTCTGACGTCAGAGGGAGTTCCCTCTAGGTTTACAGTGTTGGTGATATCCGTCTTTGGTGTATACTTACCATACACTCCTCACACTCTCACCAGGCGGGATTCCCCATCACTCTGACGTCAGAGGGAGTTCCCTCTAGGTTGACAGTGTTGGTGATATCCTTCTTTGGTGTATACTTACCATGCACTCCTCACACGCTCACCAGGCGGGATTCCCCATCACTCTGACGTCAGAGGGAGTTCCCTCTAGGTTGACAGTGTTGGTGATATCCTTCTTTGGTGAATACTTACCAGACACTCCTCAGACGCTCACCAGGCGGGATTCCCCATCACTCTGACGTCAGAGGGAGTTCCCTCTAGGTTTACAGTGTTGGCGATATCCGTCTTTGGTGTATACTTACCATGCACTCCTCACACGCTCACCAGGCGGGATTCCCCATCACTCTGACGTCAGAGGGAGTTCCCTCTAGGTTTACAATGTTGGTGATTTCCGTCTTTGGTGTATACTTACCATGCACTCCTCACACGCTCACCAGGCGGGATTCCCCATCACTCTGACGTCAGAGGGAGTTCCCTCTAGGTTTACAGTGTTGGTGATATCCGTCTTTGGTGTATACTTACCATACACTCCTCACATGCTCACCAGGCGGGATTCCCCATCACTCTGACGTCAGAGGGAGTTCCCTCTAGGTTTACAGTGCTGGTGATATCCGTCTTTGGTGTATACTTACCATGCACTCCTCACACGCTCACCAGGCGGGATTCCCCATCACTCTGACGTCAGAGGGAGTTCCCTCTAGGTTTACAGTGCTGGTGATATCCGTCTTTGGTGTATACTTACCATGCACTCCTCACACGCTCACCAGGCGGGATTCCCCATCACTCTGACGTCAGAGGGAGTTCCCTCTAGGTTTACAGTGTTGGTGATATCCGTCTTTGGTGAATACTTACCATACACTCCTCACACGCTCACCAGGCGGGATTCCCCACCACTCTGACGTCAGAGGGAGTTCCCTCTAGGTTTACAGTGCTGGTGATATCCGTCTTTGGTGTATACTTACCAGACACTCCTCACACGCTCACCAGGCGGGATTCCCCATCACTCTGACGTCAGAGGGAGTTCCCTCTAGGTTTAGCGTGTTGGTGATATCCGTCTTTGGTGTATACTTACCATACACTCCTCACACGCTCACCAGGCGGGATTCCCCATCACTCTGACGTCAGAGGGAGTTCCCTCTAGGTTTACAGTGCTGGTGATATCCGTCTTTGGTGTATACTTACCATGCACTCCTTACACGCTCACCAGGCGGGATTCCCCATCACTCTGACGTCAGAGGGAGTTCCCTCTAGGTTTACAGTGTTGGTGATATCCGTCTTTGGTGTATACTTACCATACACTCCTCACACTCTCACCAGGCGGGATTCCCCATCACTCTGACGTCAGAGGGAGTTCCCTCTAGGTTGACAGTGTTGGTGATATCCTTCTTTGGTGTATACTTACCATGCATTCCTCACACGCTCACCAGGCGGGATTCCCCATCACTCTGACGTCAGAGGGAGTTCCCTCTAGGTTGACAGTGTTGGTGATATCCTTCTTTGGTGAATACTTACCATACACTCCTCACACGCTCACCAGGCGGGATTCCCCATCACTCTGACGTCAGAGGGAGTTCCCTCTAGGTTTACAGTGTTGGTGATATCCGTCTTTGGTGTATACTTACCATGCACTCCTCACACGCTCACCAGGCGAGATTCCCCATCACTCTGACGTCAGAGGGAGTTCCCTCTAGGTTTACAGTGTTGGTGATATCCGTCTTTGGTGAATACTTACCATACACTCCTCACACGCTCACCAGGCGGGATTCCCCATCACTCTGACGTCAGAGGGAGTTCCCTCTAGGTTTACAGTGTTGGTGATATCCTTCTTTGGTGTATACTTACCAGACACTCCTCAGACGCTTACCAGGTGGGATTCCCCATCACTCTGACGTCAGAGGGAGTTCCCTCTAGGTTTACAGTGTTGGTGATATCCTTCTTTGGTAAATACTTACCATGCACTCCTCACACGCTCACCAGGCGGGATTCCCCATCACTCTGACGTCAGAGGGAGTTCCCTCTAGGTTTACAGTGCTGGTGATATCCGTCTTTGGTGTATACTTACCATGCACTCCTCACACGCTCACCAGGCAGGATTCCCTATCACTCTGACGTCAGAGGGAGTTCCCTCTAGGTTTACGGTGTTGGTGATATCCGTCTTTGGTGTATACTTACCATACACTCCTCACACGCTCACCAGGCGGGATTCCCCATCACTCTGACGTCAGAAGGAGTTCCCTCTAGGTTTACAGTGTTGGTGATATCCGTCTTTGGTGAATACTTACCATACACTCCTCACACGCTCACCAGGCGGGATTTCCCATCACTCTGACGTCAGAGGGAGTTCCCTCTAGGTTTACAGTGTTGGTGATATCCTTCTTTGGTGTATACTTACCAGACACTCCTCAGACGCTCACCAGGCGGGATTCCCCATCACTCTGACGTCAGAGGGAGTTCCCTCTAGGTTTACAGTGCTGGTGATATCCCTCTTTGGTGTATACTTACCATGCACTCCTCACACGCTCACCAGGCGGGATTCCCCATCACTCTGACGTCAGAGGGAGTTCCCTCTAGGTTTACAGTGCTGGTGATATCCGTCTTTGGTGTATACTTACCATGCACTCCTCACACGCTCACCAGGCAGGATTCCCCATCACTCTGACGTCAGAGGGAGTTCCCTCTAGGTTTAGCGTGTTGGTGATATCCGTCTTTGGTGAATACTTACCATACACTCCTCACACGCTCACCAGGCGGGATTCCCCATCACTCTGACGTCAGAGGGAGTTCCCTCTAGGTTTACGGTGCTGGTGATATCCGTCTTTGGTGTATACTTACCATGCACTCCTCACACGCTCACCAGGCAGGATTCCCCATCACTCTGACGTCAGAGGGAGTTCCCTCTAGGTTTACAGTGTTGGTGATATCCGTCTTTGGTGAATACTTACCATGCACTCCTCACACGCTCACCAGGCGGGATTCCCCATCACTCTGACGTCTAAGGGAGTTCCCTCTAGGTTTAGCGTGTTGGTGATATCCGTCTTTTGTGTATACTTACCATACACTCCTCACATGCTCACCAGGCGGGATTCCCCATCACTCTGACGTCAGAGGGAGTTCCCTCTAGGTTTACAGTGTTGGTGATATCCGTCTTTGGTGTATACTTACCATACACTCCTCACATGCTCACCAGGCGGGATTCCCCATCACTCTGATGTAAGAGGGAGTTCCCTCTAGGTTTACAGTGCTGGTGATATCCGTCTTTGGTGTATACTTACCATGCACTCCTCACACGCTCACCAGACGGGATTCCCCATCACTCTGACGTCAGAGGGAGTTCCCTCTAGGTTTACAGTGTTGGTGATATCCGTCTTTGGTGTATACTTACCATACACTCCTCAGACGCTCACCAGGCGGGATTCCCCATCACTCTGACGTCAGAGGGAGTTCCCTCTAGGTTTACAGTGCTGGTGATATCCGTCTTTGGTGTATACTTACCATACACTCCTCACACGCTCACCAGGCGGGATTCCCCATCACTCTGACGTCAGAGGGAGTTCCCTCTAGGTTTACAGTGCTGGTGATATCCGTCTTTGGTGTATACTTACCATGCACTCCTCACACGCTCACCAGGCGGGATTCCCCATCACTCTGACGTCAGAGGGAGTTCCCTCTAGGTTTACAGTGTTGGTGATATCCGTCTTTGGTGAATACTTACCATACACTCCTCACACGCTCACCAGGCAGGATTCCCCATCACTCTGACGTCAGAGGGAGTTCCCTCTAGGTTTACAGTGCTGGTGATATCCGTCTTTGGTGTATACTTACCATGCACTCCTCACACGCTCACCAGGCAGGATTCCCCATCACTCTGACGTCTAAGGGAGTTCCCTCTAGGTTTAGCGTGTTGGTGATATCCGTCTTTGGTGTATACTTACCATACACTCCTCACACGCTCACCAGGTGGGATTCCCCATCACTCTGACGTCAGAGGGAGTTCCCTCTAGGTTTACAGTGTTGGTGATATCCGTCTTTGGTGAATACTTACCATACACTCCTCACACGCTCACCAGACGGGATTCCCCATCACTCTGACGTCAGAGGGAGTTCCCTCTAGGTTCACAGTGTTGGTGATATCCGTCTTTGGTGTATACTTACCATGCACTCCTCACACGCTCACCAGGCGGGATTCCCCATCACTCTGACGTCAGAGGGAGTTCCCTCTAGGTTTACAGTGTTGGTGATATCCGTCTTTGGTGAATACTTACCATACACTCCTCACACGCTCACCAGGCGGGATTCCCCATCACTCTGATGTCAGAGGGAGTTCCCTCTAGGTTTACAGTGCTGGTGATATCCGTCTTTGGTGTATACTTACCAGACACTCCTCACACGCTCACCAGGCTGGATTCCCCATCACTCTGACGTCAGAGGGAGTTCCCTCTAGGTTTAGCGTGTTGGTGATATCCGTCTTTGGTGTATACTTACCATACACTCCTCACACGCTCACCAGGCGGGATTCCCCATCACTCTGACGTCAGAGGGAGTTCCCTCTAGGTTTACAGTGCTGGTGATATCCGTCTTTGGTGTATACTTACCATGCACTCCTCAGACGCTCACCAGGCGGGATTCCCCATCACTCTGACGTCAGAGGGAGTTCCCTCTAGGTTTACAGTGTTGGTGATATCCGTCTTTGGTGTATACTTACCATACACTCCTCACACTCTCACCAGGCGGGATTCCCCATCACTCTGACGTCAGAGGGAGTTCCCTCTAGGTTTACAGTGTTGGTGATATCCTTCTTTGGTGTATACTTACCATGCACTCCTCACACGCTCACCAGGCGGGATTCCCCATCACTCTGACGTCAGAGGGAGTTCCCTCTAGGTTGACAGTGTTGGTGATATCCTTCTTTGGTGAATACTTACCATACACTCCTCACACGCTCACCAGGCGGGATTCCCCATCACTCTGACGTCAGAGGGAGTTCCCTCTAGGTTTACAGTGTTGGTGATATCCGTCTTTGGTGTATACTTACCATGCACTCCTCACACGCTCACCAGGCGGGATTCCCCATCACTCTGACGTCAGAGGGAGTTCCCTCTAGGTTTACAGTGTTGGTGATATCCGTCTTTGGTGAATACTTACCATACACTCCTCACACGCTCACCAGGCGGGATTCCCCATCACTCTGACGTCAGAGGGAGTTCCCTCTAGGTTTACAGTGTTGGTGATATCCTTCTTTGGTGTATACTTACCAGACACTCCTCAGACGCTTACCAGGCGGGATTCCCCATCACTCTGACGTCAGAGGGAGTTCCCTCTAGGTTTACAGTGTTGGTGATATCCTTCTTTGGTAAATACTTACCATGCACTCCTCACACGCTCACCAGGCGGGATTCCCCATCACTCTGACGTCAGAGGGAGTTCCCTCTAGGTTTACAGTGCTGGTGATATCCGTCTTTGGTGTATACTTACCATGCACTCCTCACACGCTCACCAGGCAGGATTCCCTATCACTCTGACGTCAGAGGGAGTTCCCTCTAGGTTTACGGTGTTGGTGATATCCGTCTTTGGTGTATACTTACCATACACTCCTCAGACGCTCACCAGGCGGGATTCCCCATCACTCTGACGTCAGAGGGAGTTCCCTCTAGGTTTACAATGTTGGTGATATCCGTCTTTGGTGTATACTTACCATACACTCCTCAGACACTCACCAGGCGGGATTCCCCATCACTCTGACGTCAGAGGGAGTTCCCTCTAGGTTTACAGTGTAGGTGATATCCGTCTTTGGTGTATACTTACCATACACTCCTCACACGCTCACCAGGCGGGATTCCCCATCACTCTGACGTCAGAGGGAGTTCCCTCTAGGTTTACAGTGTTGGTGATATCCGTCTTTGGTGTATACTTACCATACACTCCTCACACGCTCACCAGGCGGGATTCCCCATCACTCTGACGTCAGAGGGAGTTCCCTCTAGGTTTACAGTGTTGGTGATATCCGTCTTTGGTGTATACTTACCATGCACTCCTCACACGCTCACCAGACGGGATTCCCCATCACTCTGACGTCAGAGGGAGTTCCCTCTAGGTTTACAGTGTTGGTGATATCCGTCTTTGGTGTATACTTACCATACACTCCTCAGACCCTCACCAGGCGGGATTCCCCATCACTCTGACGTCAGAGGGAGTTCCCTCTAGGTTTACAGTGCTGGTGATATCCGTCTTTGGTGTATACTTACCATGCACTCCTCACACGCTCACCAGGCGGGATTCCCCATCACTCTGACGTCAGAGGGAGTTCCCTCTAGGTTTACAGTGTTGGTGATATCCGTCTTTGGTGAAAACTTACCATACACTCCTCACACGCTCACCAGGCGGGATTCCCCATCACTCTGACGTCAGAGGGAGTTCCCTCTAGGTTTACAGTGCTGGTGATATCCGTCTTTGGTGTATACTTACCATGCACTCCTCACACGCTCACCAGGCAGGATTCCCCATCACTCTGACGTCTAAGGGAGTTCCCTCTAGGTTTAGCGTGTTGGTGATATCCGTCTTTGGTGTATACTTACCATACACTCCTCACACGCTCACCAGGTGGGATTCCCCATCACTCTGACGTCAGAAGGAGTTCCCTCTAGGTTTACAGTGTTGGTGATATCCGTCTTTGGTGAATACTTACCATACACTCCTAACACGCTCACCAGGCTGGATTCCCCATCACTCTGACGTCAGAGGGAGTTCCCTCTAGGTTTACAGTGTTGGTGATATCCTTCTTTGGTGTATACTTACCAGACACTCCTCAGACGCTCACCAGGCGGGATTCCCCATCACTCTGACGTCAGAGGGAGTTCCCTCTAGGTTTACAGTGCTGGTGATATCCGTCTTTGGTGTATACTTACCATGCACTCCTCACACGCTCACCAGGCGGGATTCCCCATCACTCTGACGTCAGAGGGAGTTCCCTCTAGGTTTACAGTGTTGGTGATATCCGTCTTTGGTGAATACTTACCATACACTCCTCACACGCTCACCAGGCAGGATTCCCCATCACTCTGACGTCAGAGGGAGTTCCGTCTAGGTTTACAGTGCTGGTGATATCCGTCTTTGGTGTATACTTACCATGCACTCCTCACACGCTCACCAGGCAGGATTCCCCATCACTCTGACGTCTAAGGGAGTTCCCTCTAGGTTTAGCGTGTTGGTGATATCCGTCTTTGGTGTATACTTACCATACACTCCTCACACGCTCACCAGGTGGGATTCCCCATCACTCTGACGTCAGAGGGAGTTCCCTCTAGGTTTACAGTGTTGGTGATATCCGTCTTTGGTGAATACTTACCATACACTCCTCACACGCTCACCAGACGGGATTCCCCATCACTCTGACGTCAGAGGGAGTTCCCTCTAGGTTCACAGTGTTGGTGATATCCGTCTTTGGTGTATACTTACCATGCACTCCTCACACGCTCACCAGGCGGGATTCCCCATCACTCTGACGTCAGAGGGAGTTCCCTCTAGGTTTACAGTGTTGGTGATATCCGTCTTTGGTGAATACTTACCATACACTCCTCACACGCTCACCAGGCGGGATTCCCCATCACTCTGACGTCAGAGGGAGTTCCCTCTAGGTTTACAGTGCTGGTGATATCCGTCTTTGGTGTATACTTACCAGACACTCCTCACACGCTCACCAGGCTGGATTCCCCATCACTCTAACGTCAGAGGGAGTTCCCTCTAGGTTTAGCGTGTTGGTGATATCCGTCTTTGGTGTATACTTACCATACACTCCTCACACGCTCACCAGGCGGGATTCCCCATCACTCTGACGTCAGAGGGAGTTCCCTCTAGGTTTACAGTGCTGGTGATATCCGTCTTTGGTGTATACTTACCATGCACTCCTCAGACGCTCACCAGGCGGGATTCCCCATCACTCTGACGTCAGAGGGAGTTCCCTCTAGGTTTACAGTGTTGGTGATATCCGTCTTTGGTGTATACTTACCATACACTCCTCACACTCTCACCAGGCGGGATTCCCCATCACTCTGACGTCAGAGGGAGTTCCCTCTAGGTTTACAGTGTTGGTGATATCCTTCTTTGGTGTATACTTACCATGCACTCCTCACACGCTCACCAGGCGGGATTCCCCATCACTCTGACGTCAGAGGGAGTTCCCTCTAGGTTGACAGTGTTGGTGATATCCTTCTTTGGTGAATACTTACCATACACTCCTCACACGCTCACCAGGCGGGATTCCCCATCACTCTGACGTCAGAGGGAGTTCCCTCTAGGTTTACAGTGTTGGTGATATCCGTCTTTGGTGTATACTTACCATGCACTCCTCACACGCTCACCAGGCGGGATTCCCCATCACTCTGACGTCAGAGGGAGTTCCCTCTAGGTTTACAGTGTTGGTGATATCCGTCTTTGGTGAATACTTACCATACACTCCTCACACGCTCACCAGGCGGGATTCCCCATCACTCTGACGTCAGAGGGAGTTCCCTCTAGGTTTACAGTGTTGGTGATATCCTTCTTTGGTGTATACTTACCAGACACTCCTCAGACGCTTACCAGGCGGGATTCCCCATCACTCTGACGTCAGAGGGAGTTCCCTCTAGGTTTACAGTGTTGGTGATATCCTTCTTTGGTAAATACTTACCATGCACTCCTCACACGCTCACCAGGCGGGATTCCCCATCACTCTGACGTCAGAGGGAGTTCCCTCTAGGTTTACAGTGCTGGTGATATCCGTCTTTGGTGTATACTTACCATGCACTCCTCACACGCTCACCAGGCAGGATTCCCTATCACTCTGACGTCAGAGGGAGTTCCCTCTAGGTTTACGGTGTTGGTGATATCCGTCTTTGGTGTATACTTACACTACACTCCTCAGACGCTCACCAGGCGGGATTCCCCATCACTCTGACGTCAGAGGGAGTTCCCTCTAGGTTTACAATGTTGGTGATATCCGTCTTTGGTGTATACTTACCATACACTCCTCAGACACTCACCAGGCGGGATTCCCCATCACTCTGACGTCAGAGGGAGTTCCCTCTAGGTTTACAGTGTTGGTGATATCCGTCTTTGGTGTATACTTACCATGCACTCCTCACACGCTCACCAGGCGGGATTCCCCATCACTCTGACGTCAGAGGGAGTTCCCTCTAGGTTTACAGTGTTGGTGATATCCGTCTTTGGTGTATACTTACCATACACTCCTCACACGCTCACCAGGCGGGATTCCCCATCACTCTGACGTCAGAGGGAGTTCCCTCTAGGTTTACAGTGTTGGTGATATCCGTCTTTGGTGTATACTTACCATGCACTCCTCACACGCTCACCAGACGGGATTCCCCATCACTCTTACGTCAGAGGGAGTTCCCTCTAGGTTTACAGTGTTGGTGATATCCGTCTTTGGTGTATACTTACCATACACTCCTCAGACCCTCACCAGGCGGGATTCCCCATCACTCTGACGTCAGAGGGAGTTCCCTCTAGGTTTACAGTGCTGGTGATATCCGTCTTTGGTGTATACTTACCATGCACTCCTCACACGCTCACCAGGCGGGATTCCCCATCACTCTGACGTCAGAGGGAGTTCCCTCTAGGTTTACAGTGTTGGTGATATCCGTCTTTGGTGAAAACTTACCATACACTCCTCACACGCTCACCAGGCGGGATTCCCCATCACTCTGACGTCAGAGGGAGTTCCCTCTAGGTTTACAGTGCTGGTGATATCCGTCTTTGGTGTATACTTACCATGCACTCCTCACACGCTCACCAGGCAGGATTCCCCATCACTCTGACGTCTAAGGGAGTTCCCTCTAGGTTTAGCGTGTTGGTGATATCCGTCTTTGGTGTATACTTACCATACACTCCTCACACGCTCACCAGGTGGGATTCCCCATCACTCTGACGTCAGAAGGAGTTCCCTCTAGGTTTACAGTGTTGGTGATATCCGTCTTTGGTGAATACTTACCATACACTCCTCACACGCTCACCAGGCGAGATTCCCCATCACTCTGACGTCAGAGGGAGTTCCCTCTAGGTTTACAGTGTTGGTGATATCCTTCTTTGGTGTATACTTACCAGACACTCCTCAGACGCTCACCAGGCGGGATTCCCCATCACTCTGACGTCAGAGGGAGTTCCCTCTAGGTTTACAGTGCTGGTGATATCCCTCTTTGGTGTATACTTACCATGCACTCCTCACACGCTCACCAGGCGGGATTCCCCATCACTCTGACGTCAGAGGGAGTTCCCTCTAGGTTTACAGTGCTGGTGATATCCGTCTTTGGTGTATACTTACCATGCACTCCTCACACGCTCACCAGACGGGATTCCCCATCACTCTGACGTCAGAGGGAGTTCCCTCTAGGTTTACAGTGTTGGTGATATCCGTCTTTGGTGAATACTTACCATACACTCCTCACACGCTCACCAGGCGGGATTCCCCATCACTCTGACGTCAGAGGGAGTTCCCTCTAGGTTTACGGTGCTGGTGATATCCGTCTTTGGTGTATACTTACCATGCACTCCTCACACGCTCACCAGGCAGGATTCCCCATCACTCTGACGTCAGAGGGAGTTCCCTCTAGGTTTACAGTGTTGGTGATATCCGTCTTTGGTGAATACTTACCATGCACTCCTCACACGCTCACCAGGCGGGATTCCCCATCACTCTGACGTCAGAGGGAGTTCCCTCTAGGTTTAGCGTGTTGGTGATATCCGTCTTTTGTGTATACTTACCATACACTCCTCACATGCTCACCAGGCGGGATTCCCCATCACTCTGACGTCAGAGGGAGTTCCCTCTAGGTTTACAGTGTTGGTGATATCCGTCTTTGGTGTATACTTACCATACACTCCTCAGACGCTCACCAGGCGGGATTCCCCATCACTCTGACGTCAGAGGGAGTTCCCTCTAGGTTTACAGTGCTGGTGATATCCGTCTTTGGTGTATACTTACCATACACTCCTCACACGCTCACCAGGCGGGATTCCCCATCACTCTGACGTCAGAGGGAATTCCCTCTAGGTTTACAGTGCTGGTGATATCCGTCTTTGGTGTATACTTACCATGCACTCCTCACACGCTCACCAGGCGGGATTCCCCATCACTCTGACGTCAGAGGGAGTTCCCTCTAGGTTTACAGTGTTGGTGATATCCGTCTTTGGTGAATACTTACCATACACTCCTCACACGCTCACCAGGCAGGATTCCCCATCACTCTGACGTCAGAGGGAGTTCCGTCTAGGTTTACAGTGCTGGTGATATCCGTCTTTGGTGTATACTTACCATGCACTCCTCACACGCTCACCAGGCAGGATTCCCCATCACTCTGACGTCTAAGGGAGTTCCCTCTAGGTTTAGCGTGTTGGTGATATCCGTCTTTGGTGTATACTTACCATACACTCCTCACACGCTCACCAGGTGGGATTCCCCATCACTCTGACGTCAGAGGGAGTTCCCTCTAGGTTTACAGTGTTGGTGATATCCGTCTTTGGTGAATACTTACCATACACTCCTCACACGCTCACCAGACGGGATTCCCCATCACTCTGACGTCAGAGGGAGTTCCCTCTAGGTTTACAGTGCTGGTGATATCCGTCTTTGGTGTATACTTACCATGCATTCCTCACACGCTCACCAGGCAGGATTCCCCATCACTCTGACGTCTAAGGGAGTTCCCTCTAGGTTTAGCGTGTTGGTGATATCCATCTTTGGTGTATACTTACCATACACTCCTCACACGCTCACCAGGTGGGATTCCCCATCACTCTGACGTCAGAGGGAGTTCCCTCTAGGTTTACAGTGTTGGTGATATCCGTCTTTGGTGTATACTTACCATGCACTCCTCACACGCTCACCAGGCGGGATTCCCCATCACTCTGACGTCAGAGGGAGTTCCCTCTAGGTTTACAGTGTTGGTGATATCCGTCTTTGGTGAATACTTACCATACACTCCTCAGACGCTTACCAGGCAGGATTCCCCATCACTCTGACGTCAGAGGGAGTTCCCTCTAGGTTTACAGTGTTGGTGATATCCGTCTTTGGTGTATACTTACCATACACTCCTCACACGCTCACCAGGCGGGATTACCCATCACTCTGACGTCAGAGGGAGTTCCCTCTAGGTTTACAGTGTTGGTGATATCCTTCTTTGGTGTATACTTACCAGACACTCCTCACACGCTCACCAGGCGGGATTCCCCATCACTCTGACGTCAGAGGGAGTTCCCTCTAGGTTTACAGTGCTGGTGATATCCGTCTTTGGTGTATACTTACCATGCACTCCTCACACGCTCACCAGGCGGGATTCCCCATCACTCTGACGTCAGAGGGAGTTCCCTCTAGGTTTACAGTGTTGGTGATATCAGTCTTTGGTGTATACTTACCAGACACTCCTCAGACGCTCACCAGGCGGGATTCCCCATCACTCTGACGTCAGAGGGAGTTCCCTCTAGGTTTACAGTGTTGGTGATATCCGTCTTTGGTGTATACTTACCATGCACTCCTCACACTCTCACCAGGCGGGATTCCCCATCACTCTGACGTCAGAGGGAGTTCCATCTAGGTTTACAGTGTTGGTGATATCCGTCTTTGGTGTATACTTACCATACACTCCTCACACGCTCACCAGGCGGGATTCCCCATCACTCTGACGTCAGAGGGAGTTCCCTCTAGGTTTACAGTGTTGGTGATATCCGTCTTTGGTGTATACTTACCATGCACTCCTCACACGCTCACCAGACGGGATTCCCCATCACTCTCACGTCAGAGGGAGTTCCCTCTAGGTTTACAGTGTTGGTGATATCCGTCTTTGGTGTATACTTACCATGCACTCCTCACACGCTCACCAGGCGGGATTCCCCATCACTCTGACGTCAGAGGGAGTTCCCTCTAGGTTTACAGTGTTGGTGATATCCTTCTTTGGTGTATACTTACCAGACACTCCTCAGACGCTTACCAGGCGGGATTCCCCATCACTCTGACGTCAGAGGGAGTTCCCTCTAGGTTTACAGTGTTGGTGATATCCTTCTTTGGTAAATACTTACCATGCACTCCTCACACGCTCACCAGGCGGGATTCCCCATCACTCTGACGTCAGAGGGAGTTCCCTCTAGGTTTACAGTGCTGGTGATATCCGTCTTTGGTGTATACTTACCATGCACTCCTCACACGCTCACCAGGCGGGATTCCCCATCACTCTGACGTCAGAGGGAGTTCCCTCTAGGTTTACAATGTTGGTGATATCCGTCTTTGGTGTATACTTACCATACACTCCTCAGACGCTCACCAGGCGGGATTCCCCATCACTCTGACGTCAGAGGGAGTTCCCTCTAGGTTTACAGTGTTGGTGATATCCGTCTTTGGTGTATACTTACCATACACTCCTCAGACGCTCACCAGGCGGGATTCCCCATCACTCTGACGTCAGAGGGAGTTCCCTCTAGGTTTACAGTGCTGGTGATATCCGTCTTTGGTGTATACTTACCATGCACTCCTCACACGCTCACCAGGCAGGATTCCCCATCACTCTGACGTCTAAGGGAGTTCCCTCTAGGTTTAGCGTGTTGGTGATATCGGTCTTTGGTGTATACTTACCATACACTCCTCACACGCTCACCAGGTGGGATTCCCCATCACTCTGACGTCTAAGGGAGTTCCCTCTAGGTTTAGCGTGTTGGTGATATCGGTCTTTGGTGTATACTTACCATACACTCCTCACACGCTCACCAGGTGGGATTCCCCATCACTCTGACGTCTAAGGGAGTTCCCTCTAGGTTTAGCGTGTTGGTGATATCCGTCTTTGGTGTATACTTACCATACACTCCTCACACGCTCACCAGGTGGGATTCCCCATCACTCTGACGTCAGAGGGAGTTCCCTCTAGGTTTACAGTGTTGGTGATATCCGTCTTTGGTGAATACTTACCATACAATCCTCACACGCTCACCAGGCGGGATTCCCCATCACTCTGACGTCAGAGGGAGTTCCCTCTAGGTTTACAGTGTTGGTGATATCCTTCTTTGGTGTATACTTACCAGACACTCCTCAGACGCTCACCAGGCGGGATTCCCCATCACTCTGACGTCAGAGGGAGTTCCCTCTAGGTTTACAGTGCTGGTGATATCCGTGTTTGGTGTATACTTACCATGCACTCCTCAGACGCTCACCAGGCAGGATTCCCCATCACTCTTACGTCAGAGGGAGTTCCCTCTAGGTTTACAGTGCTGGTGATATCCGTCTTTGGTGTATACTTACCATGCACTCCTCACACGCTCACCAGGCGGGATTCCCCATCACTCTGACGTCAGAGGGAAATCCCTCTAGGTTTACAGTGCTGGTGATATCCGTCTTTGGTGTATACTTACCATGCACTCCTCACACGCTCACCAGGCAGGATTCCCCATCACTCTGACGTCAGAGGGAGTTCCCTCTAGGTTTACAGTGTTGGTGATATCCGTCTTTGGTGAATACTTACCATGCACTCCTCACACGCTCACCAGGCGGGATTCCCCATCACTCTGACGTCAGAGGGAGTTCCCTCTAGGTTTAGCGTGTTGGTGATATCCGTCTTTTGTGTATACTTACCATACACTCCTCACATGCTCACCAGGCGGGATTCACCATCACTCTGACGTCAGAGGGAGTTCCCTCTAGGTTTACAGTGCTGGTGATATCCGTCTTTGGTGTATACTTACCATACACTCCTCAGACACTTACCAGGCGGGATTCCCCATCACTCTGACGTCAGAGGGAGTTCCCTCTAGGTTTACAGTGCTGGTGATATCCATCTTTGGTGAATACTTACCATGCACTCCTCACACGCTCACCAGGCGGGATTCCCCATCACTCTGACGTCAGAGGGAGTTCCCTCTAGGTTTACAGTGTTGGTGATATCCGTCTTTGGTGTATACTTACCATGCACTCCTGAGACGCTCACCAGGCAGGATTCCCCATCACTCTGACGTCAGAGGGAGTTCCGTCTAGGTTTACAGTGCTGGTGATATCCGTCTTTGGTGTATACTTACCATGCACTCCTCACACGCTCACCAGGCAGGATTCCCCATCACTCTGACGTCACAGGGAGTTCCCTCTAGGTTTACAGTGTTGGTGATATCCGTCTTTGGTGAATACTTACCATGCACTCCTCACACGCTCACCAGGCGGGATTCCCCATCACTCTGACGTCAGAGGGAGTTCCCTCTAGGTTTACAGTGCTGGTGATATCCGTCTTTGGTGTATACTTACCATGCAGTCCTCAGACGCTTACCAGGCGGGATTCCCCATCACTCTGACGTCAGAGGGAGTTCCCTCTAGGTTTAGCGTGTTGGTGATATCCGTCTTTGGTGTATACTAACCATACACTCCTCACACGCTCACCAGGCGGGATTCCCCGTCACTCTGACGTCAGAGGGAGTTCCCTCTAGGTTTACAGTGCTGGTGATATCCGTCTTTCGTGTATACTTACCATACACTCCTCACACGCTCACCAGGCGGGATTCCCCATCACTCTGACGTCAGAGGGAGTTCCCTCTAGGTTTAGCGTGTTGGTGATATCCGTCTTTGGTGTATACTTACCATACACTCCTCACACGCTCACCAGGTGGGATTCCCCATCACTCTGACGTCAGAGGGAGTTCCCTCTAGGTTTACAGTGTTGGTGATATCCGTCTTTGGTGAATACTTACCATACACTCCTCACACGCTCACCAGGCAGGATTCCCCATCACTCTGACGTCAGAGGGAGTTCCCTCTAGGTTTACAGTGTTGGTGATATCCTTCTTTGGTGTATACTTACCAGACACTCCTCAGACGCTCACCAGGCGGGATTCCCCATCACTCAGACGTCAGAGGGAGTTCCCTCTAGGTTTACAGTGTTGGTGATATCCGTCTTTGGTGTATACTTACCATGCACTCCTCACACTCTCACCAGGCGGGATTCCCCATCACTCTGACGTCAGAGGGAGTTCCCTCTAGGTTTACAGTGTTGGTGATATCCTTCTTTGGTGTATACTTACCATACACTCCTCAGACGCTCACCAGGCGGGATTCCCCATCACTCTGACGTCAGAGGGAGTTCCCTCTAGGTTTACAGTGCTGGTGATATCCGTCTTTGGTGTATACTTACCATGCACTCCTCACATGCTCACCAGGCGGGATTCCCCATCACTCTGACGTCAGAGGGAGTTCCCTCTAGGTTTACAGTGTTGGTGATATCCGTCTTTGGTGAATACTTACCATACACTCCTCACACGCTCACCAGGCGGGCTTCCCCATCACTCTGACGTCAGAGGGAGTTCCCTCTAGGTTTACAGTGCTGGTGATATCCGTCTTTGGTGTATACTTACCGTGCACTCCTCACACGCTCACCAGGCAGGATTCCCCATCACTCTGACGTCTAAGGGAGTTCCCTCTAGGTTTAGCGTGTTGGTGATATCCGTCTTTGGTGTATACTTACCATACACTCCTCACACGCTCACCAGGTGGGATTCCCCATCACTCTGACGTCAGAGGGAGTTCCCTCTAGGTTTACAGTGTTGGTGATATCCGTCTTTGGTGTATACTTACCATACACTCCTCACACGCTCACCAGGCGGGATTCCCCATCACTCTGATGTCAGAGGGAGTTCCCTCTAGGTTTACAGTGCTGGTGATATCCGTCTTTGGTGTATACTTACCATACACTCCTCACACGCTCACCAGGCGGGATTCCCCATCACTCTGACGTCAGAGGGAGTTCCCTCTAGGTTTACAGTGTTGGTGATATCCGTCTTTGGTGTATACTTACCATACACTCCTCACATGCTCACCAGGCGGGATTCCCCATCACTCTGACGTCAGAGGGAGTTCCCTCTAGGTTTACAGTGCTGGTGATATCCGTCTTTTGTGTATACTTACCATGCACTCCTCACACGCTCACCAGGCGGGATTCCCCATCACTCTGACGTCAGAGGGAGTTCCCTCTAGGTTTACAGTGTTGGTGATATCCTTCTTTGGTGTATACTTACCAGACACTCCTCACACGCTCACCAGGCGGGATTCCCCATCACTCTGACGTCAGAGGGAGTTCCCTCTAGGTTTACAGTGTTGGTGATATCCTTCTTTGGTAAATACTTACCATGCACTCCTCACACGCTCACCAGGCGGGATTCCCCATCACTCTGACGTCAGAGGGAGTTCCCTCTAGGTTTACAGTGTTGGCGATATCCGTCTTTGGTGTATACTTACCATGCACTCCTCACACGCTCACCAGGCGGGATTCCCCATCACTCTGACGTCAGAGGGAGTTCCCTCTAGGTTTACAATGTTGGTGATATCCGTCTTTGGTGTATACTTACCATGCACTCCTCACACGCTCACCAGGCGGGATTCCCCATCACTCTGACATCAGAGGGAGTTCCCTCTAGGTTTACAGTGTTGGTGATATCCGTCTTTGGTGTATACTTACCATACACTCCTCACATGCTCACCAGGCGGGATTCCCCATCACTCTGACGTCAGAGGGAGTTCCCTCTAGGTTTACAGTGCTGGTGATATCCGTCTTTGGTGTATACTTACCATGCACTCCTCACACGCTCACCAGGCGGGATTCCCCATCACTCTGACGTCAGAGGGAGTTCCCTCTAGGTTTACAGTGTTGGTGATATCCTTCTTTGGTGAATACTTACCAGACACTCCTCAGACGCTCACCAGGCGGGATTCCCCATCACTCTGACGTCAGAGGGAGTTCCCTCTAGGTTTACAGTGCTGGTGATATCCGTCTTTGGTGTATACTTACCATGCACTCCTCACACGCTCATCAGGCGGGATTCCCCATCACTCTGACGTCAGAGGGAGTTCCCTCTAGGTTTACGGTGCTGGTGATATCCATCTTTGGTGTATACTTACCATGCACTCCTCACACGCTCACCAGGCGGGATTCCCCATCACTCTGACGTCAGAGGGAGTTCCCTCTAGGTTTACAGTGTTGGTGATATCCGTCTTTGGTGTATACTTACCATGCACTCCTCACACGCTCACCAGGCGGGATTCCCCGTCACTCTGACGTCAGAGGGAGTTCCCTCTAGGTTTAGCGTGTTGGTGATATCCGTCTTTGGTGTATACTTACCATACACTCCTCACACGCTCACCAGGCGGGATTCCCCATCACTCTGACGTCAGAGGGAGTTCCCTCTAGGTTTACAGTGCTGGTGATATCGGTCTTTGGTGTATACTTACCATGCACTCCTCACACGCTCACCAGGCGGGATTCCCCATCACTTTGACGTCAGAGGGAGTTCCCTCTAGGTTTACAGTGTTGGTGATATCCGTCTTTGGTGTATACTTACCATACACTCCTCACACTCTCACCAGGCGGGATTCCCCATCACTCTGACGTCAGAGGGAGTTCCCTCTAGGTTGACAGTGTTGGTGATATCCTTCTTTGGTGTATACTTACCATGCACTCCTCACACGCTCACCAGGCGGGATTCCCCATCACTCTGACGTCAGAGGGAGTTCCCTCTAGGTTGACAGTGTTGGTGATATCCTTCTTTGGTGAATACTTACCAGACACTCCTCAGACGCTCACCAGGCGGGATTCCCCATCACTCTGACGTCAGAGGGAGTTCCCTCTAGGTTTACAGTGTTGGCGATATCCGTCTTTGGTGTATACTTACCATGCACTCCTCACACGCTCACCAGGCGGGATTCCCCATCACTCTGACGTCAGAGGGAGTTCCCTCTAGGTTTACAATGTTGGTGATATCCGTCTTTGGTGTATACTTACCATGCACTCCTCACACGCTCACCAGGCGGGATTCCCCATCACTCTGACGTCAGAGGGAGTTCCCTCTAGGTTTACAGTGTTGGTGATATCCGTCTTTGGTGTATACTTACCATACACTCCTCACATGCTCACCAGGCGGGATTCCCCATCACTCTGACGTCAGAGGGAGTTCCCTCTAGGTTTACAGTGCTGGTGATATCCGTCTTTGGTGTATACTTACCATGCACTCCTCACACGCTCACCAGGCGGGATTCCCCATCACTCTGACGTCAGAGGGAGTTCCCTCTAGGTTTACAGTGCTGGTGATATCCGTCTTTGGTGTATACTTACCATGCACTCCTCACACGCTCACCAGGCGGGATTCCCCATCACTCTGACGTCAGAGGGAGTTCCCTCTAGGTTTACAGTGTTGGTGATATCCGTCTTTGGTGAATATTTACCATACACTCCTCACACGCTCACCAGGCGGGATTCCCCATCACTCTGACGTCAGAGGGAGTTCCCTCTAGGTTTACAGTGCTGGTGATATCCGTCTTTGGTGTATACTTACCAGACACTCCTCACACGCTCACCAGGCGGGATTCCCCATCACTCTGACGTCAGAGGGAGTTCCCTCTAGGTTTAGCGTGTTGGTGATATCCGTCTTTGGTGTATACTTACCATACACTCCTCACACGCTCACCAGGCGGGATTCCCCATCACTCTGACGTCAGAGGGAGTTCCCTCTAGGTTTACAGTGCTGGTGATATCCGTCTTTGGTGTATACTTACCATGCACTCCTCACACGCTCACCAGGCGGGATTCCCCATCACTCTGACGTCAGAGGGAGTTCCCTCTAGGTTTACAGTGTTGGTGATATCCGTCTTTGGTGTATACTTACCATACACTCCTCACACTCTCACCAGGCGGGATTCCCCATCACTCTGACGTCAGAGGGAGTTCCCTCTAGGTTTACAGTGTTGGTGATATCCTTCTTTGGTGTATACTTACCATGCATTCCTCACACGCTCACCAGGCGGGATTCCCCATCACTCTGACGTCAGAGGGAGTTCCCTCTAGGTTTACAGTGTTGGTGATATCCGTCTTTGGTGTATACTTACCATACACTCCTCACATGCTCACCAGGCGGGATTCCCCATCACTCTGACGTCAGAGGGAGTTCCCTCTAGGTTTACAGTGCTGGTGATATCCGTCTTTTGTGTATACTTACCATGCACTCCTCACACGCTCACCAGGCGGGATTCCCCATCACTCTGACGTCAGAGGGAGTTCCCTCTAGGTTTACAGTGTTGGTGATATCCTTCTTTGGTGTATACTTACCAGACACTCCTCAGACGCTCACCAGGCGGGATTCCCCATCACTCTGACGTCAGAGGGAGTTCCCTCTAGGTTTACAGTGTTGGTGATATCCTTCTTTGGTAAATACTTACCATGCACTCCTCACACGCTCACCAGGCGGGATTCCCCATCACTCTGACGTCAGAGGGAGTTCCCTCTAGGTTTACAGTGTTGGCGATATCCGTCTTTGGTGTATACTTACCATGCACTCCTCACACGCTCACCAGGCGGGATTCCCCATCACTCTGACGTCAGAGGGAGTTCCCTCTAGGTTTACAATGTTGGTGATATCCGTCTTTGGTGTATACTTACCATGCACTCCTCACACGCTCACCAGGCGGGATTCCCCATCACTCTGACATCAGAGGGAGTTCCCTCTAGGTTTACAGTGTTGGTGATATCCGTCTTTGGTGTATACTTACCATACACTCCTCACATGCTCACCAGGCGGGATTCCCCATCACTCTGACGTCAGAGGGAGTTCCCTCTAGGTTTACAGTGCTGGTGATATCCGTCTTTGGTGTATACTTACCATGCACTCCTCACACGCTCACCAGGCGGGATTCCCCATCACTCTGACGTCAGAGGGAGTTCCCTCTAGGTTTACAGTGTTGGTGATATCCTTCTTTGGTGAATACTTACCAGACACTCCTCAGACGCTCACCAGGCGGGATTCCCCATCACTCTGACGTCAGAGGGAGTTCCCTCTAGGTTTACAGTGCTGGTGATATCCGTCTTTGGTGTATACTTACCATGCACTCCTCACACGCTCATCAGGCGGGATTCCCCATCACTCTGACGTCAGAGGGAGTTCCCTCTAGGTTTACGGTGCTGGTGATATCCATCTTTGGTGTATACTTACCATGCACTCCTCACACGCTCACCAGGCGGGATTCCCCATCACTCTGACGTCAGAGGGAGTTCCCTCTAGGTTTACAGTGTTGGTGATATCCGTCTTTGGTGTATACTTACCATGCACTCCTCACACGCTCACCAGGCGGGATTCCCCGTCACTCTGACGTCAGAGGGAGTTCCCTCTAGGTTTAGCGTGTTGGTGATATCCGTCTTTGGTGTATACTTACCATACACTCCTCACACGCTCACCAGGCGGGATTCCCCATCACTCTGACGTCAGAGGGAGTTCCCTCTAGGTTTACAGTGCTGGTGATATCGGTCTTTGGTGTATACTTACCATGCACTCCTCACACGCTCACCAGGCGGGATTCCCCATCACTCTGACGTCAGAGGGAGTTCCCTCTAGGTTTACAGTGTTGGTGATATCCGTCTTTGGTGTATACTTACCATACACTCCTCACACTCTCACCAGGCGGGATTCCCCATCACTCTGACGTCAGAGGGAGTTCCCTCTAGGTTGACAGTGTTGGTGATATCCTTCTTTGGTGTATACTTACCATGCACTCCTCACACGCTCACCAGGCGGGATTCCCCATCACTCTGACGTCAGAGGGAGTTCCCTCTAGGTTGACAGTGTTGGTGATATCCTTCTTTGGTGAATACTTACCAGACACTCCTCAGACGCTCACCAGGCGGGATTCCCCATCACTCTGACGTCAGAGGGAGTTCCCTCTAGGTTTACAGTGTTGGTGATATCCGTCTTTGGTGTATACTTACCATGCACTCCTCACACGCTCACCAGGCGGGATTCCCCATCACTCTGACGTCAGAGGGAGTTCCCTCTAGGTTTACAATGTTGGTGATATCCGTCTTTGGTGTATACTTACCATGCACTCCTCACACGCTCACCAGGCGGGATTCCCCATCACTCTGACGTCAGAGGGAGTTCCCTCTAGGTTTACAGTGTTGGTGATATCCGTCTTTGGTGTATACTTACCATACACTCCTCACATGCTCACCAGGCGGGATTCCCCATCACTCTGACGTCAGAGGGAGTTCCCTCTAGGTTTACAGTGCTGGTGATATCCGTCTTTGGTGTATACTTACCATGCACTCCTCACACGCTCACCAGGCGGGATTCCCCATCACTCTGACGTCAGAGGGAGTTCCCTCTAGGTTTACAGTGCTGGTGATATCCGTCTTTGGTGTATACTTACCATGCACTCCTCACACGCTCACCAGGCGGGATTCCCCATCACTCTGACGTCAGAGGGAGTTCCCTCTAGGTTTACAGTGTTGGTGATATCCGTCTTTGGTGAATACTTACCATACACTCCTCACACGCTCACCAGGCGGGATTCCCCATCACTCTGACGTCAGAGGGAGTTCCCTCTAGGTTTACAGTGCTGGTGATATCCGTCTTTGGTGTATACTTACCAGACACTCCTCACACGCTCACCAGGCGGGATTCCCCATCACTCTGACGTCAGAGGGAGTTCCCTCTAGGTTTAGCGTGTTGGTGATATCCGTCTTTGGTGTATACTTACCATACACTCCTCACACGCTCACCAGGAGGGATTCCCCATCACTCTGACGTCAGAGGGAGTTCCCTCTAGGTTTACAGTGCTGGTGATATCCGTCTTTGGTGTATACTTACCATGCACTCCTCACACGCTCACCAGGCGGGATTCCCCATCACTCTGACGTCAGAGGGAGTTCCCTCTAGGTTTACAGTGTTGGTGATATCCGTCTTTGGTGTATACTTACCATACACTCCTCACACTCTCACCAGGCGGGATTCCCCATCACTCTGACGTCAGAGGGAGTTCCCTCTAGGTTGACAGTGTTGGTGATATCCTTCTTTGGTGTATACTTACCATGCATTCCTCACACGCTCACCAGGCGGGATTCCCCATCACTCTGACGTCAGAGGGAGTTCCCTCTAGGTTGACAGTGTTGGTGATATCCTTCTTTGGTGAATACTTACCATACACTCCTCACACGCTCACCAGGCGGGATTCCCCATCACTCTGACGTCAGAGGGAGTTCCCTCTAGGTTTACAGTGTTGGTGATATCCGTCTTTGGTGTATACTTACCATGCACTCCTCACACGCTCACCAGGCGGGATTCCCCATCACTCTGACGTCAGAGGGAGTTCCCTCTAGGTTTACAGTGTTGGTGATATCCGTCTTTGGTGAATACTTACCATACACTCCTCACACGCTCACCAGGCGGGATTCCCCATCACTCTGACGTCAGAGGGAGTTCCCTCTAGGTTTACAGTGTTGGTGATATCCTTCTTTGGTGTATACTTACCAGACACTCCTCAGACGCTTACCAGGCGGGATTCCCCATCACTCTGACGTCAGAGGGAGTTCCCTCTAGGTTTACAGTGTTGGTGATATCCTTCTTTGGTAAATACTTACCATGCACTCCTCACACGCTCACCAGGCGGGATTCCCCATCACTCTGACGTCAGAGGGAGTTCCCTCTAGGTTTACAGTGCTGGTGATATCCGTCTTTGGTGTATACTTACCATGCACTCCTCACACGCTCACCAGGCAGGATTCCCTATCACTCTGACGTCAGAGGGAGTTCCCTCTAGGTTTACGGTGTTGGTGATATCCGTCTTTGGTGTATACTTACCATACACTCCTCAGACGCTCACCAGGCGGGATTCCCCATCACTCTGACGTCAGAGGGAGTTCCCTCTAGGTTTACAATGTTGGTGATATCCGTCTTTGGTGTATACTTACCATACACTCCTCAGACACTCACCAGGCGGGATTCCCCATCACTCTGACGTCAGAGGGAGTTCCCTCTAGGTTTACAGTGTTGGTGATATCCGTCTTTGGTGTATACTTACCATACACTCCTCACACGCTCACCAGGCGGGATTCCCCATCACTCTGACGTCAGAGGGAGTTCCCTCTAGGTTTACAGTGTTGGTGATATCCGTCTTTGGTGTATACTTACCATACACTCCTCACACGCTCACCAGGCGGGATTCCCCATCACTCTGACGTCAGAAGGAGTTCCCTCTAGGTTTACAGTGTTGGTGATATCCGTCTTTGGTGAATACTTACCATACACTCCTCACACGCTCACCAGGCGGGATTCCCCATCACTCTGACGTCAGAGGGAGTTCCCTCTAGGTTTAGCGTGTTGGTGATATCCTTCTTTGGTGTATACTTACCAGACACTCCTCAGACGCTCACCAGGCGGGATTCCCCATCACTCTGACGTCAGAGGGAGTTCCCTCTAGGTTTACAGTGCTGGTGATATCCCTCTTTGGTGTATACTTACCATGCACTCCTCACACGCTCACCAGGCGGGATTCCCCATCACTCTGACGTCAGAGGGAGTTCCCTCTAGGTTTACAGTGCTGGTGATATCCGTCTTTGGTGTATACTTACCATGCACTCCTCACACGCTCACCAGGCAGGATTCCCCATCACTCTGACGTCAGAGGGAGTTCCCTCTAGGTTTAGCGTGTTGGTGATATCCGTCTTTGGTGAATACTTACCATACACTCCTCACACGCTCACCAGGCGGGATTCCCCATCACTCTGACGTCAGAGGGAGTTCCCTCTAGGTTTACGGTGCTGGTGATATCCGTCTTTGGTGTATACTTACCATGCACTCCTCACACGCTCACCAGGCAGGATTCCCCATCACTCTGACGTCAGAGGGAGTTCCCTCTAGGTTTACAGTATTGGTGATATCCGTCTTTGGTGAATACTTACCATGCACTCCTCACACGCTCACCAGGCGGGATTCCCCATCACTCTGACGTCTAAGGGAGTTCCCTCTAGGTTTAGCGTGTTGGTGATATCCGTCTTTTGTGTATACTTACCATACACTCCTCACATGCTCACCAGGCGGGATTCCCCATCACTCTGACGTCAGAGGGAGTTCCCTCTAGGTTTACAGTGTTGGTGATATCCGTCTTTGGTGTATACTTACCATACACTCCTCACATGCTCACCAGGCGGGATTCCCCATCACTCTGATGTAAGAGGGAGTTCCCTCTAGGTTTACAGTGCTGGTGATATCCGTCTTTGGTGTATACTTACCATGCACTCCTCACACGCTCACCAGACGGGATTCCCCATCACTCTGACGTCAGAGGGAGTTCCCTCTAGGTTTACAGTGTTGGTGATATCCGTCTTTGGTGTATACTTACCATACACTCCTCAGACGCTCACCAGGCGGGATTCCCCATCACTCTGACGTCAGAGGGAGTTCCCTCTAGGTTTACAGTGCTGGTGATATCCGTCTTTGGTGTATACTTACCATACACTCCTCACACGCTCACCAGGCGGGATTCCCCATCACTCTGACGTCAGAGGGAGTTCCCTCTAGGTTTACAGTGCTGGTGATATCCGTCTTTGGTGTATACTTACCATGCACTCCTCAGACGCTCACCAGGCGGGATTCCCCATCACTCTGACGTCAGAGGGAGTTCCCTCTAGGTTTACAGTGTTGGTGATATCCGTCTTTGGTGAATACTTACCATACACTCCTCACACGCTCACCAGGCAGGATTCCCCATCACTCTGACGTCAGAGGGAGTTCCGTCTAGGTTTACAGTGCTGGTGATATCCGTCTTTGGTGTATACTTACCATGCACTCCTCACACGCTCACCAGGCAGGATTCCCCATCACTCTGACGTCTAAGGGAGTTCCCTCTAGGTTTAGCGTGTTGGTGATATCCGTCTTTGGTGTATACTTACCATACACTCCTCACACGCTCACCAGGTGGGATTCCCCATCACTCTGACGTCAGAGGGAGTTCCCTCTAGGTTTACAGTGTTGGTGATATCCGTCTTTGGTGAATACTTACCATACACTCCTCACACGCTCACCAGACGGGATTCCCCATCACTCTGACGTCAGAGGGAGTTCCCTCTAGGTTCACAGTGTTGGTGATATCCGTCTTTGGTGTATACTTACCATGCACTCCTCACACGCTCACCAGGCAGGATTCCCCATCACTCTGACGTCAGAGGGAGTTCCCTCTAGGTTTACAGTGTTGGTGATATCCGTCTTTGGTGAATACTTACCATACACTCCTCACACGCTCACCAGGCGGGATTCCCCATCACTCTGACGTCAGAGGGAGTTCCCTCTAGGTTTACAGTGCTGGTGATATCCGTCTTTGGTGTATACTTACCAGACACTCCTCACACGCTCACCAGGCTGGATTCCCCATCACTCTGACGTCAGAGGGAGTTCTCTCTAGGTTTAGCGTGTTGGTGATATCCGTCTTTGGTGTATACTTACCATACACTCCTCACACGCTCACCAGGCGGGATTCCCCATCACTCTGACGTCAGAGGGAGTTCCCTCTAGGTTTACAGTGCTGGTGATATCCGTCTTTGGTGTATACTTACCATGCACTCCTCAGACGCTCACCAGGCGGGATTCCCCATCACTCTGACGTCAGAGGGAGTTCCCTCTAGGTTTACAGTGTTGGTGATATCCGTCTTTGGTGTATACTTACCATACACTCCTCACACTCTCACCAGGCGGGATTCCCCATCACTCTGACGTCAGAGGGAGTTCCCTCTAGGTTTACAGTGTTGGTGATATCCTTCTTTGGTGTATACTTACCATGCACTCCTCACACGCTCACCAGGCGGGATTCCCCATCACTCTGACGTCAGAGGGAGTTCCCTCTAGGTTGACAGTGTTGGTGATATCCTTCTTTGGTGAATACTTACCATACACTCCTCACACGCTCACCAGGCGGGATTCCCCATCACTCTGACGTCAGAGGGAGTTCCCTCTAGGTTTACAGTGTTGGTGATATCCGTCTTTGGTGTATACTTACCATGCACTCCTCACACGCTCACCAGGCGGGATTCCCCATCACTCTGACGTCAGAGGGAGTTCCCTCTAGGTTTACAGTGTTGGTGATATCCGTCTTTGGTGAATACTTACCATACACTCCTCACACGCTCACCAGGCGGGATTCCCCATCACTCTGACGTCAGAGGGAGTTCCCTCTAGGTTTACAATGTTGGTGATATCCTTCTTTGGTGTATACTTACCAGACACTCCTCAGACGCTTACCAGGCGGGATTCCCCATCACTCTGACGTCAGAGGGAGTTCCCTCTAGGTTTACAGTGTTGGTGATATCCTTCTTTGGTAAATACTTACCATGCACTCCTCACACGCTCACCAGGCGGGATTCCCCATCACTCTGACGTCAGAGGGAGTTCCCTCTAGGTTTACAGTGCTGGTGATATCCGTCTTTGGTGTATACTTACCATGCACTCCTCACACGCTCACCAGGCAGGATTCCCTATCACTCTGACGTCAGAGGGAGTTCCCTCTAGGTTTACGGTGTTGGTGATATCCGTCTTTGGTGTATACTTACCATACACTCCTCAGACGCTCACCAGGCGGGATTCCCCATCACTCTGACGTCAGAGGGAGTTCCCTCTAGGTTTACAATGTTGGTGATATCCGTCTTTGGTGTATACTTACCATACACTCCTCAGACACTCACCAGGCGGGATTCCCCATCACTCTGACGTCAGAGGGAGTTCCCTCTAGGTTTACAGTGTTGGTGATATCCGTCTTTGGTGTATACTTACCATACACTCCTCACACGCTCACCAGGCGGGATTCCCCATCACTCTGACGTCAGAGGGAGTTCCCTCTAGGTTTACAGTGTTGGTGATATCCGTCTTTGGTGTATACTTACCATACACTCCTCACACGCTCACCAGGCGGGATTCCCCATCACTCTGACGTCAGAGGGAGTTCCCTCTAGGTTTACAGTGTTGGTGATATCCGTCTTTGGTGTATACTTACCATGCACTCCTCACACGCTCACCAGACGGGATTCCCCATCACTCTGACGTCAGAGGGAGTTCCCTCTAGGTTTACAGTGTTGGTGATATCCGTCTTTGGTGTATACTTACCATACACTCCTCAGACCCTCACCAGGCGGGATTCCCCATCACTCTGACGTCAGAGGGAGTTCCCTCTAGGTTTACAGTGCTGGTGATATCCGTCTTTGGTGTATACTTACCATGCACTCCTCACACGCTCACCAGGCGGGATTCCCCATCACTCTGACGTCAGAGGGAGTTCCCTCTAGGTTTACAGTGTTGGTGATATCCGTCTTTGGTGAAAACTTACCATACACTCCTCACACGCTCACCAGGCGGGATTCCCCATCACTCTGACGTCAGAGGGAGTTCCCTCTAGGTTTACAGTGCTGGTGATATCCGTCTTTGGTGTATACTTACCATGCACTCCTCACACGCTCACCAGGCAGGATTCCCCATCACTCTGACGTCTAAGGGAGTTCCCTCTAGGTTTAGCGTGTTGGTGATATCCGTCTTTGGTGTATACTTACCATACACTCCTCACACGCTCACCAGGTGGGATTCCCCATCACTCTGACGTCAGAAGGAGTTCCCTCTAGGTTTACAGTGTTGGTGATATCCGTCTTTGGTGAATACTTACCATACACTCCTCACACGCTCACCAGGCGGGATTCCCCATCACTCTGACGTCAGAGGGAGTTCCCTCTAGGTTTACAGTGTTGGTGATATCCTTCTTTGGTGTATACTTACCAGACACTCCTCAGACGCTCACCAGGCGGGATTCCCCATCACTCTGACGTCAGAGGGAGTTCCCTCTAGGTTTACAGTGCTGGTGATATCCCTCTTTGGTGTATACTTACCATGCACTCCTCACACGCTCACCAGGCGGGATTCCCCATCACTCTGACGTCAGAGGGAGTTCCCTCTAGGTTTACAGTGCTGGTGATATCCGTCTTTGGTGTATACTTACCATGCACTCCTCACACGCTCACCAGACGGGATTCCCCATCACTCTGACGTCAGAGGGAGTTCCCTCTAGGTTTAGCGTGTTGGTGATATCCGTCTTTGGTGAATACTTACCATACACTCCTCACACGCTCACCAGGCGGGATTCCCCATCACTCTGACGTCAGAGGGAGTTCCCTCTAGGTTTACGGTGCTGGTGATATCCGTCTTTGGTGTATACTTACCATGCACTCCTCACACGCTCACCAGGCAGGATTCCCCATCACTCTGACGTCAGAGGGAGTTCCCTCTAGGTTTACAGTGTTGGTGATATCCGTCTTTGGTGAATACTTACCATGCACTCCTCACACGCTCACCAGGCGGGATTCCCCATCACTCTGACGTCAGAGGGAGTTCCCTCTAGGTTTAGCGTGTTGGTGATATCCGTCTTTTGTGTATACTTACCATACACTCCTCACATGCTCACCAGGCGGGATTCCCCATCACTCTGACGTCAGAGGGAGTTCCCTCTAGGTTTACAGTGTTGGTGATATCCGTCTTTGGTGTATACTTACCATACACTCCTCACATGCTCACCAGGCGGGATTCCCCATCACTCTGATGTAAGAGGGAGTTCCCTCTAGGTTTACAGTGCTAGTTATATCCGTCTTTGGTGTATACTTACCATGCACTCCTCACACGCTCACCAGACGGGATTCCCCATCACTCTGACGTCAGAGGGAGTTCCCTCTAGGTTTACAGTGTTGGTGATATCCGTCTTTGGTGTATACTTACCATACACTCCTCAGACGCTCACCAGGCGGGATTCCCCATCACTCTGACGTCAGAGGGAGTTCCCTCTAGGTTTACAGTGCTGGTGATATCCGTCTTTGGTGTATACTTACCATACACTCCTCACACGCTCACCAGGCGGGATTCCCCATCACTCTGACGTCAGAGGGAGTTCCCTCTAGGTTTACAGTGTTGGTGATATCCGTCTTTGGTGAATACTTACCATACACTCCTCACACGCTCACCAGGCGGGATTCCCCATCACTCTGACGTCAGAGGGAGTTCCCTCTAGGTTTACAGTGCTGGTGATATCCGTCTTTGGTGTATACTTACCATGCACTCCTCACACGCTCACCAGGCAGGATTCCCCATCACTCTGACGTCTAAGGGAGTTCCCTCTAGGTTTAGCTTGTTGGTGATATCCGTCTTTGGTGTATACTTACCATACACTCCTCACACGCTCACCAGGTGGGATTCCCCATCACTCTGACGTCAGAGGGAGTTCCCTCTAGGTTTACAGTGTTGGTGATATCCGTCTTTGGTGAATACTTACCATACACTCCTCACACGCTCACCAGGCGGGATTCCCCATCACTCTGACGTCAGAGGGAGTTCCCTCTAGGTTTACAGTGCTGGTGATATCCGTCTTTGGTGAATACTTACCATACACTCCTCACACGCTCACCAGGCGGGATTCCCCATCACTCTGACGTCAGAGGGAGTTCCCTCTAGGTTTACAGTGTTGGTGATATCCGTCTTTGGTGTATACTTACCATACACTCCTCACACGCTCACCAGGCGGGATTCCCCATCACTCTGACGTCAGAGGGAGTTCCCTCTAGGTTTACAGTGCTGGTGATATCCGTCTTTGGTGTATACTTACCATACACTCCTCACACGCTCACCAGGCGGGATTCCCCATCACTCTGACGTCAGAGGGAGTTCCCTCTAGGTTTACAGTGTTGGTGATATCCGTCTTTGGTGTATACTTACCATACACTCCTCACATGCTCACCAGGCGGGATTCCCCATCACTCTGACGTCAGAGGGAGTTCCCTCTAGGTTTACAGTGCTGGTGATATCCGTCTTTTGTGTATACTTACCATGCACTCCTCACACGCTCACCAGGCGGGATTCCCCATCACTCTGACGTCAGAGGGAGTTCCCTCTAGGTTTACAGTGTTGGTGATATCCTTCTTTGGTGTATACTTACCAGACACTCCTCAGACGCTCACCAGGCGGGATTCCCCATCACTCTGACGTCAGAGGGAGTTCCCTCTAGGTTTACAGTGTTGGTGATATCCTTCTTTGGTAAATACTTACCATGCACTCCTCACACGCTCACCAGGCGGGATTCCCCATCACTCTGACGTCAGAGGGAGTTCCCTCTAGGTTTACAGTGTTGGCGATATCCGTCTTTGGTGTATACTTACCATGCACTCCTCACACGCTCACCAGGCGGGATTCCCCATCACTCTGACGTCAGAGGGAGTTCCCTCTAGGTTTACAATGTTGGTGATATCCGTCTTTGGTGTATACTTACCATGCACTCCTCACACGCTCACCAGGCGGGATTCCCCATCACTCTGACATCAGAGGGAGTTCCCTCTAGGTTTACAGTGTTGGTGATATCCGTCTTTGGTGTATACTTACCATACACTCCTCACATGCTCACCAGGCGGGATTCCCCATCACTCTGACGTCAGAGGGAGTTCCCTCTAGGTTTACAGTGCTGGTGATATCCGTCTTTGGTGTATACTTACCATGCACTCCTCACACGCTCACCAGGCGGGATTCCCCATCACTCTGACGTCAGAGGGAGTTCCCTCTAGGTTTACAGTGTTGGTGATATCCTTCTTTGGTGAATACTTACCAGACACTCCTCAGACGCTCACCAGGCGGGATTCCCCATCACTCTGACGTCAGAGGGAGTTCCCTCTAGGTTTACAGTGCTGGTGATATCCGTCTTTGGTGTATACTTACCATGCACTCCTCACACGCTCATCAGGCGGGATTCCCCATCACTCTGACGTCAGAGGGAGTTCCCTCTAGGTTTACGGTGCTGGTGATATCCATCTTTGGTGTATACTTACCATGCACTCCTCACACGCTCACCAGGCGGGATTCCCCATCACTCTGACGTCAGAGGGAGTTCCCTCTAGGTTTACAGTGTTGGTGATATCCGTCTTTGGTGTATACTTACCATGCACTCCTCACACGCTCACCAGGCGGGATTCCCCGTCACTCTGACGTCAGAGGGAGTTCCCTCTAGGTTTAGCGTGTTGGTGATATCCGTCTTTGGTGTATACTTACCATACACTCCTCACACGCTCACCAGGCGGGATTCCCCATCACTCTGACGTCAGAGGGAGTTCCCTCTAGGTTTACAGTGCTGGTGATATCCGTCTTTGGTGTATACTTACCATGCACTCCTCACACGCTCACCAGGCGGGATTCCCCATCACTCTGACGTCAGAGGGAGTTCCCTCTAGGTTTACAGTGTTGGTGATATCCGTCTTTGGTGTATACTTACCATACACTCCTCACACTCTCACCAGGCGGGATTCCCCATCACTCTGACGTCAGAGGGAGTTCCCTCTAGGTTGACAGTGTTGGTGATATCCTTCTTTGGTGTATACTTACCATGCACTCCTCACACGCTCACCAGGCGGGATTCCCCATCACTCTGACGTCAGAGGGAGTTCCCTCTAGGTTGACAGTGTTGGTGATATCCTTCTTTGGTGAATACTTACCAGACACTCCTCAGACGCTCACCAGGCGGGATTCCCCATCACTCTGACGTCAGAGGGAGTTCCCTCTAGGTTTACAGTGTTGGCGATATCCGTCTTTGGTGTATACTTACCATGCACTCCTCACACGCTCACCAGGCGGGATTCCCCATCACTCTGACGTCAGAGGGAGTTCCCTCTAGGTTTACAATGTTGGTGATATCCGTCTTTGGTGTATACTTACCATGCACTCCTCACACGCTCACCAGGCGGGATTCCCCATCACTCTGACGTCAGAGGGAGTTCCCTCTAGGTTTACAGTGTTGGTGATATCCGTCTTTGGTGTATACTTACCATACACTCCTCACATGCTCACCAGGCGGGATTCCCCATCACTCTGACGTCAGAGGGAGTTCCCTCTAGGTTTACAGTGCTGGTGATATCCGTCTTTGGTGTATACTTACCATGCACTCCTCACACGCTCACCAGGCGGGATTCCCCATCACTCTGACGTCAGAGGGAGTTCCCTCTAGGTTTACAGTGCTGGTGATATCCGTCTTTGGTGTATACTTACCATGCACTCCTCACACGCTCACCAGGCGGGATTCCCCATCACTCTGACGTCAGAGGGAGTTCCCTCTAGGTTTACAGTGTTGGTGATATCCGTCTTTGGTGAATACTTACCATACACTCCTCACACGCTCACCAGGCGGGATTCCCCATCACTCTGACGTCAGAGGGAGTTCCCTCTAGGTTTACAGTGCTGGTGATATCCGTCTTTGGTGTATACTTACCAGACACTCCTCACACGCTCACCAGGCGGGATTCCCCATCACTCTGACGTCAGAGGGAGTTCCCTCTAGGTTTAGCGTGTTGGTGATATCCGTCTTTGGTGTATACTTACCATACACTCCTCACACGCTCACCAGGCGGGATTCCCCATCACTCTGACGTCAGAGGGAGTTCCCTCTAGGTTTACAGTGCTGGTGATATCCGTCTTTGGTGTATACTTACCATGCACTCCTCACACGCTCACCAGGCGGGATTCCCCATCACTCTGACGTCAGAGGGAGTTCCCTCTAGGTTTACAGTGTTGGTGATATCCGTCTTTGGTGTATACTTACCATACACTCCTCACACTCTCACCAGGCGGGATTCCCCATCACTCTGACGTCAGAGGGAGTTCCCTCTAGGTTGACAGTGTTGGTGATATCCTTCTTTGGTGTATACTTACCATGCATTCCTCACACGCTCACCAGGCGGGATTCCCCATCACTCTGACGTCAGAGGGAGTTCCCTCTAGGTTGACAGTGTTGGTGATATCCTTCTTTGGTGAATACTTACCATACACTCCTCACACGCTCACCAGGCGGGATTCCCCATCACTCTGACGTCAGAGGGAGTTCCCTCTAGGTTTACAGTGTTGGTGATATCCGTCTTTGGTGTATACTTACCATGCACTCCTCACACGCTCACCAGGCGAGATTCCCCATCACTCTGACGTCAGAGGGAGTTCCCTCTAGGTTTACAGTGTTGGTGATATCCGTCTTTGGTGAATACTTACCATACACTCCTCACACGCTCACCAGGCGGGATTCCCCATCACTCTGACGTCAGAGGGAGTTCCCTCTAGGTTTACAGTGTTGGTGATATCCTTCTTTGGTGTATACTTACCAGACACTCCTCAGACGCTTACCAGGTGGGATTCCCCATCACTCTGACGTCAGAGGGAGTTCCCTCTAGGTTTACAGTGTTGGTGATATCCTTCTTTGGTAAATACTTACCATGCACTCCTCACACGCTCACCAGGCGGGATTCCCCATCACTCTGACGTCAGAGGGAGTTCCCTCTAGGTTTACGGTGTTGGTGATATCCGTCTTTGGTGTATACTTACCATACACTCCTCACACGCTCACCAGGCGGGATTCCCCATCACTCTGACGTCAGAAGGAGTTCCCTCTAGGTTTACAGTGTTGGTGATATCCGTCTTTGGTGAATACTTACCATGCACTCCTCACACGCTCACCAGGCGGGATTCCCCATCACTCTGACGTCTAAGGGAGTTCCCTCTAGGTTTAGCGTGTTGGTGATATCCGTCTTTTGTGTATACTTACCATACACTCCTCACATGCTCACCAGGCGGGATTCCCCATCACTCTGACGTCAGAGGGAGTTCCCTCTAGGTTTACAGTGTTGGTGATATCCGTCTTTGGTGTATACTTACCATACACTCCTCACATGCTCACCAGGCGGGATTCCCCATCACTCTGATGTAAGAGGGAGTTCCCTCTAGGTTTACAGTGCTGGTGATATCCGTCTTTGGTGTATACTTACCATGCACTCCTCACACGCTCACCAGACGGGATTCCCCATCACTCTGACGTCAGAGGGAGTTCCCTCTAGGTTTACAGTGTTGGTGATATCCGTCTTTGGTGTATACTTACCATACACTCCTCAGACGCTCACCAGGCGGGATTCCCCATCACTCTGACGTCAGAGGGAGTTCCCTCTAGGTTTACAGTGCTGGTGATATCCGTCTTTGGTGTATACTTACCATACACTCCTCACACGCTCACCAGGCGGGATTCCCCATCACTCTGACGTCAGAGGGAGTTCCCTCTAGGTTTACAGTGCTGGTGATATCCGTCTTTGGTGTATACTTACCATGCACTCCTCACACGCTCACCAGGCGGGATTCCCCATCACTCTGACGTCAGAGGGAGTTCCCTCTAGGTTTACAGTGTTGGTGATATCCGTCTTTGGTGAATACTTACCATACACTCCTCACACGCTCACCAGGCAGGATTCCCCATCACTCTGACGTCAGAGGGAGTTCCCTCTAGGTTTACAGTGCTGGTGATATCCGTCTTTGGTGTATACTTACCATGCACTCCTCACACGCTCACCAGGCAGGATTCCCCATCACTCTGACGTCTAAGGGAGTTCCCTCTAGGTTTAGCGTGTTGGTGATATCCGTCTTTGGTGTATACTTACCATACACTCCTCACACGCTCACCAGGTGGGATTCCCCATCACTCTGACGTCAGAGGGAGTTCCCTCTAGGTTTACAGTGTTGGTGATATCCGTCTTTGGTGAATACTTACCATACACTCCTCACACGCTCACCAGACGGGATTCCCCATCACTCTGACGTCAGAGGGAGTTCCCTCTAGGTTCACAGTGTTGGTGATATCCGTCTTTGGTGTATACTTACCATGCACTCCTCACACGCTCACCAGGCGGGATTCCCCATCACTCTGACGTCAGAGGGAGTTCCCTCTAGGTTTACAGTGTTGGTGATATCCGTCTTTGGTGAATACTTACCATACACTCCTCACACGCTCACCAGGCGGGATTCCCCATCACTCTGACGTCAGAGGGAGTTCCCTCTAGGTTTACAGTGCTGGTGATATCCGTCTTTGGTGTATACTTACCAGACACTCCTCACACGCTCACCAGGCTGGATTCCCCATCACTCTGACGTCAGAGGGAGTTCCCTCTAGGTTTAGCGTGTTGGTGATATCCGTCTTTGGTGTATACTTACCATACACTCCTCACACGCTCACCAGGCGGGATTCCCCATCACTCTGACGTCAGAGGGAGTTCCCTCTAGGTTTACAGTGCTGGTGATATCCGTCTTTGGTGTATACTTACCATGCACTCCTCAGACGCTCACCAGGCGGGATTCCCCATCACTCTGACGTCAGAGGGAGTTCCCTCTAGGTTTACAGTGTTGGTGATATCCGTCTTTGGTGTATACTTACCATACACTCCTCACACTCTCACCAGGCGGGATTCCCCATCACTCTGACGTCAGAGGGAGTTCCCTCTAGGTTTACAGTGTTGGTGATATCCTTCTTTGGTGTATACTTACCATGCACTCCTCACACGCTCACCAGGCGGGATTCCCCATCACTCTGACGTCAGAGGGAGTTCCCTCTAGGTTGACAGTGTTGGTGATATCCTTCTTTGGTGAATACTTACCATACACTCCTCACACGCTCACCAGGCGGGATTCCCCATCACTCTGACGTCAGAGGGAGTTCCCTCTAGGTTCACAGTGTTGGTGATATCCGTCTTTGGTGTATACTTACCATGCACTCCTCACACGCTCACCAGGCGGGATTCCCCATCACTCTGACGTCAGAGGGAGTTCCCTCTAGGTTTACAGTGTTGGTGATATCCGTCTTTGGTGAATACTTACCATACACTCCTCACACGCTCACCAGGCGGGATTCCCCATCACTCTGACGTCAGAGGGAGTTCCCTCTAGGTTTACAGTGTTGGTGATATCCTTCTTTGGTGTATACTTACCAGACACTCCTCAGACGCTTACCAGGCGGGATTCCCCATCACTCTGACGTCAGAGGGAGTTCCCTCTAGGTTTACAGTGTTGGTGATATCCTTCTTTGGTAAATACTTACCATGCACTCCTCACACGCTCACCAGGCGGGATTCCCCATCACTCTGACGTCAGAGGGAGTTCCCTCTAGGTTTACAGTGCTGGTGATATCCGTCTTTGGTGTATACTTACCATGCACTCCTCACACGCTCACCAGGCAGGATTCCCTATCACTCTGACGTCAGAGGGAGTTCCCTCTAGGTTTACGGTGTTGGTGATATCCGTCTTTGGTGTATACTTACCATACACTCCTCAGACGCTCACCAGGCGGGATTCCCCATCACTCTGACGTCAGAGGGAGTTCCCTCTAGGTTTACAATGTTGGTGATATCCGTCTTTGGTGTATACTTACCATACACTCCTCAGACACTCACCAGGCGGGATTCCCCATCACTCTGACGTCAGAGGGAGTTCCCTCTAGGTTTACAGTGTAGGTGATATCCGTCTTTGGTGTATACTTACCATACACTCCTCACACGCTCACCAGGCGGGATTCCCCATCACTCTGACGTCAGAGGGAGTTCCCTCTAGGTTTACAGTGTTGGTGATATCCGTCTTTGGTGTATACTTACCATACACTCCTCACACGCTCACCAGGCGGGATTCCCCATCACTCTGACGTCAGAGGGAGTTCCCTCTAGGTTTACAGTGTTGGTGATATCCGTCTTTGGTGTATACTTACCATGCACTCCTCACACGCTCACCAGACGGGATTCCCCATCACTCTGACGTCAGAGGGAGTTCCCTCTAGGTTTACAGTGTTGGTGATATCCGTCTTTGGTGTATACTTACCATACACTCCTCAGACCCTCACCAGGCGGGATTCCCCATCACTCTGACGTCAGAGGGAGTTCCCTCTAGGTTTACAGTGCTGGTGATATCCGTCTTTGGTGTATACTTACCATGCACTCCTCACACGCTCACCAGGCGGGATTCCCCATCACTCTGACGTCAGAGGGAGTTCCCTCTAGGTTTACAGTGTTGGTGATATCCGTCTTTGGTGAAAACTTACCATACACTCCTCACACGCTCACCAGGCGGGATTCCCCATCACTCTGACGTCAGAGGGAGTTCCCTCTAGGTTTACAGTGCTGGTGATATCCGTCTTTGGTGTATACTTACCATGCACTCCTCACACGCTCACCAGGCAGGATTCCCCATCACTCTGACGTCTAAGGGAGTTCCCTCTAGGTTTAGCGTGTTGGTGATATCCGTCTTTGGTGTATACTTACCATACACTCCTCACACGCTCACCAGGTGGGATTCCCCATCACTCTGACGTCAGAAGGAGTTCCCTCTAGGTTTACAGTGTTGGTGATATCCGTCTTTGGTGAATACTTACCATACACTCCTAACACGCTCACCAGGCTGGATTCCCCATCACTCTGACGTCAGAGGGAGTTCCCTCTAGGTTTACAGTGTTGGTGATATCCTTCTTTGGTGTATACTTACCAGACACTCCTCAGACGCTCACCAGGCGGGATTCCCCATCACTCTGACGTCAGAGGGAGTTCCCTCTAGGTTTACAGTGCTGGTGATATCCGTCTTTGGTGTATACTTACCATGCACTCCTCACACGCTCACCAGGCGGGATTCCCCATCACTCTGACGTCAGAGGGAGTTCCCTCTAGGTTTACAGTGTTGGTGATATCCGTCTTTGGTGAATACTTACCATACACTCCTCACACGCTCACCAGGCAGGATTCCCCATCACTCTGACGTCAGAGGGAGTTCCGTCTAGGTTTACAGTGCTGGTGATATCCGTCTTTGGTGTATACTTACCATGCACTCCTCACACGCTCACCAGGCAGGATTCCCCATCACTCTGACGTCTAAGGGAGTTCCCTCTAGGTTTAGCGTGTTGGTGATATCCGTCTTTGGTGTATACTTACCATACACTCCTCACACGCTCACCAGGTGGGATTCCCCATCACTCTGACGTCAGAGGGAGTTCCCTCTAGGTTTACAGTGTTGGTGATATCCGTCTTTGGTGAATACTTACCATACACTCCTCACACGCTCACCAGACGGGATTCCCCATCACTCTGACGTCAGAGGGAGTTCCCTCTAGGTTCACAGTGTTGGTGATATCCGTCTTTGGTGTATACTTACCATGCACTCCTCACACGCTCACCAGGCGGGATTCCCCATCACTCTGACGTCAGAGGGAGTTCCCTCTAGGTTTACAGTGTTGGTGATATCCGTCTTTGGTGAATACTTACCATACACTCCTCACACGCTCACCAGGCGGGATTCCCCATCACTCTGACGTCAGAGGGAGTTCCCTCTAGGTTTACAGTGCTGGTGATATCCGTCTTTGGTGTATACTTACCAGACACTCCTCACACGCTCACCAGGCTGGATTCCCCATCACTCTAACGTCAGAGGGAGTTCCCTCTAGGTTTAGCGTGTTGGTGATATCCGTCTTTGGTGTATACTTACCATACACTCCTCACACGCTCACCAGGCGGGATTCCCCATCACTCTGACGTCAGAGGGAGTTCCCTCTAGGTTTACAGTGCTGGTGATATCCGTCTTTGGTGTATACTTACCATGCACTCCTCAGACGCTCACCAGGCGGGATTCCCCATCACTCTGACGTCAGAGGGAGTTCCCTCTAGGTTTACAGTGTTGGTGATATCCGTCTTTGGTGTATACTTACCATACACTCCTCACACTCTCACCAGGCGGGATTCCCCATCACTCTGACGTCAGAGGGAGTTCCCTCTAGGTTTACAGTGTTGGTGATATCCTTCTTTGGTGTATACTTACCATGCACTCCTCACACGCTCACCAGGCGGGATTCCCCATCACTCTGACGTCAGAGGGAGTTCCCTCTAGGTTGACAGTGTTGGTGATATCCTTCTTTGGTGAATACTTACCATACACTCCTCACACGCTCACCAGGCGGGATTCCCCATCACTCTGACGTCAGAGGGAGTTCCCTCTAGGTTTACAGTGTTGGTGATATCCGTCTTTGGTGTATACTTACCATGCACTCCTCACACGCTCACCAGGCGGGATTCCCCATCACTCTGACGTCAGAGGGAGTTCCCTCTAGGTTTACAGTGTTGGTGATATCCGTCTTTGGTGAATACTTACCATACACTCCTCACACGCTCACCAGGCGGGATTCCCCATCACTCTGACGTCAGAGGGAGTTCCCTCTAGGTTTACAGTGTTGGTGATATCCTTCTTTGGTGTATACTTACCAGACACTCCTCAGACGCTTACCAGGCGGGATTCCCCATCACTCTGACGTCAGAGGGAGTTCCCTCTAGGTTTACAGTGTTGGTGATATCCTTCTTTGGTAAATACTTACCATGCACTCCTCACACGCTCACCAGGCGGGATTCCCCATCACTCTGACGTCAGAGGGAGTTCCCTCTAGGTTTACAGTGCTGGTGATATCCGTCTTTGGTGTATACTTACCATGCACTCCTCACACGCTCACCAGGCAGGATTCCCTATCACTCTGACGTCAGAGGGAGTTCCCTCTAGGTTTACGGTGTTGGTGATATCCGTCTTTGGTGTATACTTACACTACACTCCTCAGACGCTCACCAGGCGGGATTCCCCATCACTCTGACGTCAGAGGGAGTTCCCTCTAGGTTTACAATGTTGGTGATATCCGTCTTTGGTGTATACTTACCATACACTCCTCAGACACTCACCAGGCGGGATTCCCCATCACTCTGACGTCAGAGGGAGTTCCCTCTAGGTTTACAGTGTTGGTGATATCCGTCTTTGGTGTATACTTACCATGCACTCCTCACACGCTCACCAGGCGGGATTCCCCATCACTCTGACGTCAGAGGGAGTTCCCTCTAGGTTTACAGTGTTGGTGATATCCGTCTTTGGTGTATACTTACCATACACTCCTCACACGCTCACCAGGCGGGATTCCCCATCACTCTGACGTCAGAGGGAGTTCCCTCTAGGTTTACAGTGTTGGTGATATCCGTCTTTGGTGTATACTTACCATGCACTCCTCACACGCTCACCAGACGGGATTCCCCATCACTCTTACGTCAGAGGGAGTTCCCTCTAGGTTTACAGTGTTGGTGATATCCGTCTTTGGTGTATACTTACCATACACTCCTCAGACCCTCACCAGGCGGGATTCCCCATCACTCTGACGTCAGAGGGAGTTCCCTCTAGGTTTACAGTGCTGGTGATATCCGTCTTTGGTGTATACTTACCATGCACTCCTCACACGCTCACCAGGCGGGATTCCCCATCACTCTGACGTCAGAGGGAGTTCCCTCTAGGTTTACAGTGTTGGTGATATCCGTCTTTGGTGAAAACTTACCATACACTCCTCACACGCTCACCAGGCGGGATTCCCCATCACTCTGACGTCAGAGGGAGTTCCCTCTAGGTTTACAGTGCTGGTGATATCCGTCTTTGGTGTATACTTACCATGCACTCCTCACACGCTCACCAGGCAGGATTCCCCATCACTCTGACGTCTAAGGGAGTTCCCTCTAGGTTTAGCGTGTTGGTGATATCCGTCTTTGGTGTATACTTACCATACACTCCTCACACGCTCACCAGGTGGGATTCCCCATCACTCTGACGTCAGAAGGAGTTCCCTCTAGGTTTACAGTGTTGGTGATATCCGTCTTTGGTGAATACTTACCATACACTCCTCACACGCTCACCAGGCGGGATTCCCCATCACTCTGACGTCAGAGGGAGTTCCCTCTAGGTTTACAGTGTTGGTGATATCCTTCTTTGGTGTATACTTACCAGACACTCCTCAGACGCTCACCAGGCGGGATTCCCCATCACTCTGACGTCAGAGGGAGTTCCCTCTAGGTTTACAGTGCTGGTGATATCCCTCTTTGGTGTATACTTACCATGCACTCCTCACACGCTCACCAGGCGGGATTCCCCATCACTCTGACGTCAGAGGGAGTTCCCTCTAGGTTTACAGTGCTGGTGATATCCGTCTTTGGTGTATACTTACCATGCACTCCTCACACGCTCACCAGACGGGATTCCCCATCACTCTGACGTCAGAGGGAGTTCCCTCTAGGTTTACAGTGTTGGTGATATCCGTCTTTGGTGAATACTTACCATACACTCCTCACACGCTCACCAGGCGGGATTCCCCATCACTCTGACGTCAGAGGGAGTTCCCTCTAGGTTTACGGTGCTGGTGATATCCGTCTTTGGTGTATACTTACCATGCACTCCTCACACGCTCACCAGGCAGGATTCCCCATCACTCTGACGTCAGAGGGAGTTCCCTCTAGGTTTACAGTGTTGGTGATATCCGTCTTTGGTGAATACTTACCATGCACTCCTCACACGCTCACCAGGCGGGATTCCCCATCACTCTGACGTCAGAGGGAGTTCCCTCTAGGTTTAGCGTGTTGGTGATATCCGTCTTTTGTGTATACTTACCATACACTCCTCACATGCTCACCAGGCGGGATTCCCCATCACTCTGACGTCAGAGGGAGTTCCCTCTAGGTTTACAGTGTTGGTGATATCCGTCTTTGGTGTATACTTACCATACACTCCTCAGACGCTCACCAGGCGGGATTCCCCATCACTCTGACGTCAGAGGGAGTTCCCTCTAGGTTTACAGTGCTGGTGATATCCGTCTTTGGTGTATACTTACCATACACTCCTCACACGCTCACCAGGCGGGATTCCCCATCACTCTGACGTCAGAGGGAATTCCCTCTAGGTTTACAGTGCTGGTGATATCCGTCTTTGGTGTATACTTACCATGCACTCCTCACACGCTCACCAGGCGGGATTCCCCATCACTCTGACGTCAGAGGGAGTTCCCTCTAGGTTTACAGTGTTGGTGATATCCGTCTTTGGTGAATACTTACCATACACTCCTCACACGCTCACCAGGCAGGATTCCCCATCACTCTGACGTCAGAGGGAGTTCCGTCTAGGTTTACAGTGCTGGTGATATCCGTCTTTGGTGTATACTTACCATGCACTCCTCACACGCTCACCAGGCAGGATTCCCCATCACTCTGACGTCTAAGGGAGTTCCCTCTAGGTTTAGCGTGTTGGTGATATCCGTCTTTGGTGTATACTTACCATACACTCCTCACACGCTCACCAGGTGGGATTCCCCATCACTCTGACGTCAGAGGGAGTTCCCTCTAGGTTTACAGTGTTGGTGATATCCGTCTTTGGTGAATACTTACCATACACTCCTCACACGCTCACCAGACGGGATTCCCCATCACTCTGACGTCAGAGGGAGTTCCCTCTAGGTTTACAGTGCTGGTGATATCCGTCTTTGGTGTATACTTACCATGCATTCCTCACACGCTCACCAGGCAGGATTCCCCATCACTCTGACGTCTAAGGGAGTTCCCTCTAGGTTTAGCGTGTTGGTGATATCCATCTTTGGTGTATACTTACCATACACTCCTCACACGCTCACCAGGTGGGATTCCCCATCACTCTGACGTCAGAGGGAGTTCCCTCTAGGTTTACAGTGTTGGTGATATCCGTCTTTGGTGTATACTTACCATGCACTCCTCACACGCTCACCAGGCGGGATTCCCCATCACTCTGACGTCAGAGGGAGTTCCCTCTAGGTTTACAGTGTTGGTGATATCCGTCTTTGGTGAATACTTACCATACACTCCTCAGACGCTTACCAGGCAGGATTCCCCATCACTCTGACGTCAGAGGGAGTTCCCTCTAGGTTTACAGTGTTGGTGATATCCGTCTTTGGTGTATACTTACCATACACTCCTCACACGCTCACCAGGCGGGATTACCCATCACTCTGACGTCAGAGGGAGTTCCCTCTAGGTTTACAGTGTTGGTGATATCCTTCTTTGGTGTATACTTACCAGACACTCCTCACACGCTCACCAGGCGGGATTCCCCATCACTCTGACGTCAGAGGGAGTTCCCTCTAGGTTTACAGTGCTGGTGATATCCGTCTTTGGTGTATACTTACCATGCACTCCTCACACGCTCACCAGGCGGGATTCCCCATCACTCTGACGTCAGAGGGAGTTCCCTCTAGGTTTACAGTGTTGGTGATATCAGTCTTTGGTGTATACTTACCAGACACTCCTCAGACGCTCACCAGGCGGGATTCCCCATCACTCTGACGTCAGAGGGAGTTCCCTCTAGGTTTACAGTGTTGGTGATATCCGTCTTTGGTGTATACTTACCATGCACTCCTCACACTCTCACCAGGCGGGATTCCCCATCACTCTGACGTCAGAGGGAGTTCCATCTAGGTTTACAGTGTTGGTGATATCCGTCTTTGGTGTATACTTACCATACACTCCTCACACGCTCACCAGGCGGGATTCCCCATCACTCTGACGTCAGAGGGAGTTCCCTCTAGGTTTACAGTGTTGGTGATATCCGTCTTTGGTGTATACTTACCATGCACTCCTCACACGCTCACCAGACGGGATTCCCCATCACTCTCACGTCAGAGGGAGTTCCCTCTAGGTTTACAGTGTTGGTGATATCCGTCTTTGGTGTATACTTACCATGCACTCCTCACACGCTCACCAGGCGGGATTCCCCATCACTCTGACGTCAGAGGGAGTTCCCTCTAGGTTTACAGTGTTGGTGATATCCTTCTTTGGTGTATACTTACCAGACACTCCTCAGACGCTTACCAGGCGGGATTCCCCATCACTCTGACGTCAGAGGGAGTTCCCTCTAGGTTTACAGTGTTGGTGATATCCTTCTTTGGTAAATACTTACCATGCACTCCTCACACGCTCACCAGGCGGGATTCCCCATCACTCTGACGTCAGAGGGAGTTCCCTCTAGGTTTACAGTGCTGGTGATATCCGTCTTTGGTGTATACTTACCATGCACTCCTCACACGCTCACCAGGCGGGATTCCCCATCACTCTGACGTCAGAGGGAGTTCCCTCTAGGTTTACAATGTTGGTGATATCCGTCTTTGGTGTATACTTACCATACACTCCTCAGACGCTCACCAGGCGGGATTCCCCATCACTCTGACGTCAGAGGGAGTTCCCTCTAGGTTTACAGTGTTGGTGATATCCGTCTTTGGTGTATACTTACCATACACTCCTCAGACGCTCACCAGGCGGGATTCCCCATCACTCTGACGTCAGAGGGAGTTCCCTCTAGGTTTACAGTGCTGGTGATATCCGTCTTTGGTGTATACTTACCATGCACTCCTCACACGCTCACCAGGCAGGATTCCCCATCACTCTGACGTCTAAGGGAGTTCCCTCTAGGTTTAGCGTGTTGGTGATATCGGTCTTTGGTGTATACTTACCATACACTCCTCACACGCTCACCAGGTGGGATTCCCCATCACTCTGACGACTAAGGGAGTTCCCTCTAGGTTTAGCGTGTTGGTGATATCGGTCTTTGGTGTATACTTACCATACACTCCTCACACGCTCACCAGGTGGGATTCCCCATCACTCTGACGTCTAAGGGAGTTCCCTCTAGGTTTAGCGTGTTGGTGATATCCGTCTTTGGTGTATACTTACCATACACTCCTCACACGCTCACCAGGTGGGATTCCCCATCACTCTGACGTCAGAGGGAGTTCCCTCTAGGTTTACAGTGTTGGTGATATCCGTCTTTGGTGAATACTTACCATACACTCCTCACACGCTCACCAGGCGGGATTCCCCATCACTCTGACGTCAGAGGGAGTTCCCTCTAGGTTTACAGTGTTGGTGATATCCTTCTTTGGTGTATACTTACCAGACACTCCTCAGACGCTCACCAGGCGGGATTCCCCATCACTCTGACGTCAGAGGGAGTTCCCTCTAGGTTTACAGTGCTGGTGATATCCGTCTTTGGTGTATACTTACCATGCACTCCTCAGACGCTCACCAGGCAGGATTCCCCATCACTCTTACGTCAGAGGGAGTTCCCTCTAGGTTTACAGTGCTGGTGATATCCGTCTTTGGTGTATACTTACCATGCACTCCTCACACGCTCACCAGGCGGGATTCCCCATCACTCTGACGTCAGAGGGAGATCCCTCTAGGTTTACAGTGCTGGTGATATCCGTCTTTGGTGTATACTTACCATGCACTCCTCACACGCTCACCAGGCAGGATTCCCCATCACTCTGACGTCAGAGGGAGTTCCCTCTAGGTTTACAGTGTTGGTGATATCCGTCTTTGGTGAATACTTACCATGCACTCCTCACACGCTCACCAGGCGGGATTCCCCATCACTCTGACGTCAGAGGGAGTTCCCTCTAGGTTTAGCGTGTTGGTGATATCCGTCTTTTGTGTATACTTACCATACACTCCTCACATGCTCACCAGGCGGGATTCACCATCACTCTGACGTCAGAGGGAGTTCCCTCTAGGTTTACAGTGCTGGTGATATCCGTCTTTGGTGTATACTTACCATACACTCCTCAGACACTTACCAGGCGGGATTCCCCATCACTCTGACGTCAGAGGGAGTTCCCTCTAGGTTTACAGTGCTGGTGATATCCATCTTTGGTGAATACTTACCATGCACTCCTCACACGCTCACCAGGCGGGATTCCCCATCACTCTGACGTCAGAGGGAGTTCCCTCTAGGTTTACAGTGTTGGTGATATCCGTCTTTGGTGTATACTTACCATGCACTCCTGAGACGCTCACCAGGCAGGATTCCCCATCACTCTGACGTCAGAGGGAGTTCCGTCTAGGTTTACAGTGCTGGTGATATCCGTCTTTGGTGTATACTTACCATGCACTCCTCACACGCTCACCAGGCAGGATTCCCCATCACTCTGACGTCACAGGGAGTTCCCTCTAGGTTTACAGTGTTGGTGATATCCGTCTTTGGTGAATACTTACCATGCACTCCTCACACGCTCACCAGGCGGGATTCCCCATCACTCTGACGTCAGAGGGAGTTCCCTCTAGGTTTACAGTGCTGGTGATATCCGTCTTTGGTGTATACTTACCATGCAGTCCTCAGACGCTTACCAGGCGGGATTCCCCATCACTCTGACGTCAGAGGGAGTTCCCTCTAGGTTTAGCGTGTTGGTGATATCCGTCTTTGGTGTATACTAACCATACACTCCTCACACGCTCACCAGGCGGGATTCCCCGTCACTCTGACGTCAGAGGGAGTTCCCTCTAGGTTTACAGTGCTGGTGATATCCGTCTTTCGTGTATACTTACCATACACTCCTCACACGCTCACCAGGCGGGATTCCCCATCACTCTGACGTCAGAGGGAGTTCCCTCTAGGTTTAGCGTGTTGGTGATATCCGTCTTTGGTGTATACTTACCATACACTCCTCACACGCTCACCAGGTGGGATTCCCCATCACTCTGACGTCAGAGGGAGTTCCCTCTAGGTTTACAGTGTTGGTGATATCCGTCTTTGGTGAATACTTACCATACACTCCTCACACGCTCACCAGGCAGGATTCCCCATCACTCTGACGTCAGAGGGAGTTCCCTCTAGGTTTACAGTGTTGGTGATATCCTTCTTTGGTGTATACTTACCAGACACTCCTCAGACGCTCACCAGGCGGGATTCCCCATCACTCAGACGTCAGAGGGAGTTCCCTCTAGGTTTACAGTGTTGGTGATATCCGTCTTTGGTGTATACTTACCATGCACTCTCACACTCTCACCAGGCGGGATTCCCCATCACTCTGACGTCAGAGGGAGTTCCCTCTAGGTTTACAGTGTTGGTGATATCCTTCTTTGGTGTATACTTACCATACACTCCTCACACGCTCACCAGGCGGGATTACCCATCACTCTGACGTCAGAGGGAGTTCCCTCTAGGTTTACAGTGTTGGTGATATCCTTCTTTGGTGTATACTTACCAGACACTCCTCACACGCTCACCAGGCGGGATTCCCCATCACTCTGACGTCAGAGGGAGTTCCCTCTAGGTTTACAGTGCTGGTGATATCCGTCTTTGGTGTATACTTACCATGCACTCCTCACACGCTCACCAGGCGGGATTCCCCATCACTCTGACGTCAGAGGGAGTTCCCTCTAGGTTTACAGTGTTGGTGATATCAGTCTTTGGTGTATACTTACCAGACACTCCTCAGACGCTCACCAGGCGGGATTCCCCATCACTCTGACGTCAGAGGGAGTTCCCTCTAGGTTTACAGTGTTGGTGATATCCGTCTTTGGTGTATACTTACCATGCACTCCTCACACTCTCACCAGGCGGGATTCCCCATCACTCTGACGTCAGAGGGAGTTCCATCTAGGTTTACAGTGTTGGTGATATCCGTCTTTGGTGTATACTTACCATACACTCCTCACACGCTCACCAGGCGGGATTCCCCATCACTCTGACGTCAGAGGGAGTTCCCTCTAGGTTTACAGTGTTGGTGATATCCGTCTTTGGTGTATACTTACCATGCACTCCTCACACGCTCACCAGACGGGATTCCCCATCACTCTCACGTCAGAGGGAGTTCCCTCTAGGTTTACAGTGTTGGTGATATCCGTCTTTGGTGTATACTTACCATGCACTCCTCACACGCTCACCAGGCGGGATTCCCCATCACTCTGACGTCAGAGGGAGTTCCCTCTAGGTTTACAGTGTTGGTGATATCCTTCTTTGGTGTATACTTACCAGACACTCCTCAGACGCTTACCAGGCGGGATTCCCCATCACTCTGACGTCAGAGGGAGTTCCCTCTAGGTTTACAGTGTTGGTGATATCCTTCTTTGGTAAATACTTACCATGCACTCCTCACACGCTCACCAGGCGGGATTCCCCATCACTCTGACGTCAGAGGGAGTTCCCTCTAGGTTTACAGTGCTGGTGATATCCGTCTTTGGTGTATACTTACCATGCACTCCTCACACGCTCACCAGGCGGGATTCCCCATCACTCTGACGTCAGAGGGAGTTCCCTCTAGGTTTACAATGTTGGTGATATCCGTCTTTGGTGTATACTTACCATACACTCCTCAGACGCTCACCAGGCGGGATTCCCCATCACTCTGACGTCAGAGGGAGTTCCCTCTAGGTTTACAGTGTTGGTGATATCCGTCTTTGGTGTATACTTACCATACACTCCTCAGACGCTCACCAGGCGGGATTCCCCATCACTCTGACGTCAGAGGGAGTTCCCTCTAGGTTTACAGTGCTGGTGATATCCGTCTTTGGTGTATACTTACCATGCACTCCTCACACGCTCACCAGGCAGGATTCCCCATCACTCTGACGTCTAAGGGAGTTCCCTCTAGGTTTAGCGTGTTGGTGATATCGGTCTTTGGTGTATACTTACCATACACTCCTCACACGCTCACCAGGTGGGATTCCCCATCACTCTGACGACTAAGGGAGTTCCCTCTAGGTTTAGCGTGTTGGTGATATCGGTCTTTGGTGTATACTTACCATACACTCCTCACACGCTCACCAGGTGGGATTCCCCATCACTCTGACGTCTAAGGGAGTTCCCTCTAGGTTTAGCGTGTTGGTGATATCCGTCTTTGGTGTATACTTACCATACACTCCTCACACGCTCACCAGGTGGGATTCCCCATCACTCTGACGTCAGAGGGAGTTCCCTCTAGGTTTACAGTGTTGGTGATATCCGTCTTTGGTGAATACTTACCATACACTCCTCACACGCTCACCAGGCGGGATTCCCCATCACTCTGACGTCAGAGGGAGTTCCCTCTAGGTTTACAGTGTTGGTGATATCCTTCTTTGGTGTATACTTACCAGACACTCCTCAGACGCTCACCAGGCGGGATTCCCCATCACTCTGACGTCAGAGGGAGTTCCCTCTAGGTTTACAGTGCTGGTGATATCCGTCTTTGGTGTATACTTACCATGCACTCCTCAGACGCTCACCAGGCAGGATTCCCCATCACTCTTACGTCAGAGGGAGTTCCCTCTAGGTTTACAGTGCTGGTGATATCCGTCTTTGGTGTATACTTACCATGCACTCCTCACACGCTCACCAGGCGGGATTCCCCATCACTCTGACGTCAGAGGGAGATCCCTCTAGGTTTACAGTGCTGGTGATATCCGTCTTTGGTGTATACTTACCATGCACTCCTCACACGCTCACCAGGCAGGATTCCCCATCACTCTGACGTCAGAGGGAGTTCCCTCTAGGTTTACAGTGCTGGTGATATCCATCTTTGGTGAATACTTACCATGCACTCCTCACACGCTCACCAGGCGGGATTCCCCATCACTCTGACGTCAGAGGGAGTTCCCTCTAGGTTTACAGTGTTGGTGATATCCGTCTTTGGTGTATACTTACCATGCACTCCTGAGACGCTCACCAGGCAGGATTCCCCATCACTCTGACGTCAGAGGGAGTTCCGTCTAGGTTTACAGTGCTGGTGATATCCGTCTTTGGTGTATACTTACCATGCACTCCTCACACGCTCACCAGGCAGGATTCCCCATCACTCTGACGTCACAGGGAGTTCCCTCTAGGTTTACAGTGTTGGTGATATCCGTCTTTGGTGAATACTTACCATGCACTCCTCACACGCTCACCAGGCGGGATTCCCCATCACTCTGACGTCAGAGGGAGTTCCCTCTAGGTTTACAGTGCTGGTGATATCCGTCTTTGGTGTATACTTACCATGCAGTCCTCAGACGCTTACCAGGCGGGATTCCCCATCACTCTGACGTCAGAGGGAGTTCCCTCTAGGTTTAGCGTGTTGGTGATATCCGTCTTTGGTGTATACTAACCATACACTCCTCACACGCTCACCAGGCGGGATTCCCCGTCACTCTGACGTCAGAGGGAGTTCCCTCTAGGTTTACAGTGCTGGTGATATCCGTCTTTCGTGTATACTTACCATACACTCCTCACACGCTCACCAGGCGGGATTCCCCATCACTCTGACGTCAGAGGGAGTTCCCTCTAGGTTTAGCGTGTTGGTGATATCCGTCTTTGGTGTATACTTACCATACACTCCTCACACGCTCACCAGGTGGGATTCCCCATCACTCTGACGTCAGAGGGAGTTCCCTCTAGGTTTACAGTGTTGGTGATATCCGTCTTTGGTGAATACTTACCATACACTCCTCACACGCTCACCAGGCAGGATTCCCCATCACTCTGACGTCAGAGGGAGTTCCCTCTAGGTTTACAGTGTTGGTGATATCCTTCTTTGGTGTATACTTACCAGACACTCCTCAGACGCTCACCAGGCGGGATTCCCCATCACTCAGACGTCAGAGGGAGTTCCCTCTAGGTTTACAGTGTTGGTGATATCCGTCTTTGGTGTATACTTACCATGCACTCTCACACTCTCACCAGGCGGGATTCCCCATCACTCTGACGTCAGAGGGAGTTCCCTCTAGGTTTACAGTGTTGGTGATATCCTTCTTTGGTGTATACTTACCATACACTCCTCAGACGCTCACCAGGCGGGATTCCCCATCACTCTGACGTCAGAGGGAGTTCCCTCTAGGTTTACAGTGCTGGTGATATCCGTCTTTGGTGTATACTTACCATGCACTCCTCACATGCTCACCAGGCGGGATTCCCCATCACTCTGACGTCAGAGGGAGTTCCCTCTAGGTTTACAGTGTTGGTGATATCCGTCTTTGGTGAATACTTACCATACACTCCTCACACGCTCACCAGGCGGGCTTCCCCATCACTCTGACGTCAGAGGGAGTTCCCTCTAGGTTTACAGTGCTGGTGATATCCGTCTTTGGTGTATACTTACCGTGCACTCCTCACACGCTCACCAGGCAGGATTCCCCATCACTCTGACGTCTAAGGGAGTTCCCTCTAGGTTTAGCGTGTTGGTGATATCCGTCTTTGGTGTATACTTACCATACACTCCTCACACGCTCACCAGGTGGGATTCCCCATCACTCTGACGTCAGAGGGAGTTCCCTCTAGGTTTACAGTGTTGGTGATATCCGTCTTTGGTGTATACTTACCATACACTCCTCACACGCTCACCAGGCGGGATTCCCCATCACTCTGATGTCAGAGGGAGTTCCCTCTAGGTTTACAGTGCTGGTGATATCCGTCTTTGGTGTATACTTACCATACACTCCTCACACGCTCACCAGGCGGGATTCCCCATCACTCTGACGTCAGAGGGAGTTCCCTCTAGGTTTACAGTGTTGGTGATATCCGTCTTTGGTGTATACTTACCATACACTCCTCACATGCTCACCAGGCGGGATTCCCCATCACTCTGACGTCAGAGGGAGTTCCCTCTAGGTTTACAGTGCTGGTGATATCCGTCTTTTGTGTATACTTACCATGCACTCCTCACACGCTCACCAGGCGGGATTCCCCATCACTCTGACGTCAGAGGGAGTTCCCTCTAGGTTTACAGTGTTGGTGATATCCTTCTTTGGTGTATACTTACCAGACACTCCTCAGACGCTCACCAGGCGGGATTCCCCATCACTCTGACGTCAGAGGGAGTTCCCTCTAGGTTTACAGTGTTGGTGATATCCTTCTTTGGTAAATACTTACCATGCACTCCTCACACGCTCACCAGGCGGGATTCCCCATCACTCTGACGTCAGAGGGAGTTCCCTCTAGGTTTACAGTGTTGGCGATATCCGTCTTTGGTGTATACTTACCATGCACTCCTCACACGCTCACCAGGCGGGATTCCCCATCACTCTGACGTCAGAGGGAGTTCCCTCTAGGTTTACAATGTTGGTGATATCCGTCTTTGGTGTATACTTACCATGCACTCCTCACACGCTCACCAGGCGGGATTCCCCATCACTCTGACATCAGAGGGAGTTCCCTCTAGGTTTACAGTGTTGGTGATATCCGTCTTTGGTGTATACTTACCATACACTCCTCACATGCTCACCAGGCGGGATTCCCCATCACTCTGACGTCAGAGGGAGTTCCCTCTAGGTTTACAGTGCTGGTGATATCCGTCTTTGGTGTATACTTACCATGCACTCCTCACACGCTCACCAGGCGGGATTCCCCATCACTCTGACGTCAGAGGGAGTTCCCTCTAGGTTTACAGTGTTGGTGATATCCTTCTTTGGTGAATACTTACCAGACACTCCTCAGACGCTCACCAGGCAGGATTCCCCATCACTCTGACGTCAGAGGGAGTTCCCTCTAGGTTTACAGTGCTGGTGATATCCGTCTTTGGTGTATACTTACCATGCACTCCTCACACGCTCATCAGGCGGGATTCCCCATCACTCTGACGTCAGAGGGAGTTCCCTCTAGGTTTACGGTGCTGGTGATATCCATCTTTGGTGTATACTTACCATGCACTCCTCACACGCTCACCAGGCGGGATTCCCCATCACTCTGACGTCAGAGGGAGTTCCCTCTAGGTTTACAGTGTTGGTGATATCCGTCTTTGGTGTATACTTACCATGCACTCCTCACACGCTCACCAGGCGGGATTCCCCGTCACTCTGACGTCAGAGGGAGTTCCCTCTAGGTTTAGCGTGTTGGTGATATCCGTCTTTGGTGTATACTTACCATACACTCCTCACACGCTCACCAGGCGGGATTCCCCATCACTCTGACGTCAGAGGGAGTTCCCTCTAGGTTTACAGTGCTGGTGATATCGGTCTTTGGTGTATACTTACCATGCACTCCTCACACGCTCACCAGGCGGGATTCCCCATCACTCTGACGTCAGAGGGAGTTCCCTCTAGGTTTACAGTGTTGGTGATATCCGTCTTTGGTGTATACTTACCATACACTCCTCACACTCTCACCAGGCGGGATTCCCCATCACTCTGACGTCAGAGGGAGTTCCCTCTAGGTTGACAGTGTTGGTGATATCCTTCTTTGGTGTATACTTACCATGCACTCCTCACACGCTCACCAGGCGGGATTCCCCATCACTCTGACGTCAGAGGGAGTTCCCTCTAGGTTGACAGTGTTGGTGATATCCTTCTTTGGTGAATACTTACCAGACACTCCTCAGACGCTCACCAGGCGGGATTCCCCATCACTCTGACGTCAGAGGGAGTTCCCTCTAGGTTTACAGTGTTGGCGATATCCGTCTTTGGTGTATACTTACCATGCACTCCTCACACGCTCACCAGGCGGGATTCCCCATCACTCTGACGTCAGAGGGAGTTCCCTCTAGGTTTACAATGTTGGTGATATCCGTCTTTGGTGTATACTTACCATGCACTCCTCACACGCTCACCAGGCGGGATTCCCCATCACTCTGACGTCAGAGGGAGTTCCCTCTAGGTTTACAGTGTTGGTGATATCCGTCTTTGGTGTATACTTACCATACACTCCTCACATGCTCACCAGGCGGGATTCCCCATCACTCTGACGTCAGAGGGAGTTCCCTCTAGGTTTACAGTGCTGGTGATATCCGTCTTTGGTGTATACTTACCATGCACTCCTCACACGCTCACCAGGCGGGATTCCCCATCACTCTGACGTCAGAGGGAGTTCCCTCTAGGTTTACAGTGCTGGTGATATCCGTCTTTGGTGTATACTTACCATGCACTCCTCACACGCTCACCAGGCGGGATTACCCATCACTCTGACGTCAGAGGGAGTTCCCTCTAGGTTTACAGTGTTGGTGATATCCGTCTTTGGTGAATATTTACCATACACTCCTCACACGCTCACCAGGCGGGATTCCCCATCACTCTGACGTCAGAGGGAGTTCCCTCTAGGTTTACAGTGCTGGTGATATCCGTCTTTGGTGTATACTTACCAGACACTCCTCACACGCTCACCAGGCGGGATTCCCCATCACTCTGACGTCAGAGGGAGTTCCCTCTAGGTTTAGCGTGTTGGTGATATCCGTCTTTGGTGTATACTTACCATACACTCCTCACACGCTCACCAGGCGGGATTCCCCATCACTCTGACGTCAGAGGGAGTTCCCTCTAGGTTTACAGTGCTGGTGATATCCGTCTTTGGTGTATACTTACCATGCACTCCTCACACGCTCACCAGGCGGGATTCCCCATCACTCTGACGTCAGAGGGAGTTCCCTCTAGGTTTACAGTGTTGGTGATATCCGTCTTTGGTGTATACTTACCATACACTCCTCACACTCTCACCAGGCGGGATTCCCCATCACTCTGACGTCAGAGGGAGTTCCCTCTAGGTTGACAGTGTTGGTGATATCCTTCTTTGGTGTATACTTACCAGACACTCCTCAGACGCTTACCAGGCGGGATTCCCCATCACTCTGACGTCAGAGGGAGTTCCCTCTAGGTTTACAGTGTTGGTGATATCCTTCTTTGGTAAATACTTACCATGCACTCCTCACACGCTCACCAGGCGGGATTCCCCATCACTCTGACGTCAGAGGGAGTTCCCTCTAGGTTTACAGTGTTGGTGATATCCTTCTTTGGTAAATACTTACCATGCACTCCTCACACGCTCACCAGGCGGGATTCCCCATCACTCTGACGTCAGAGGGAGTTCCCTCTAGGTTTACAGTGTTGGTGATATCCTTCTTTGGTGTATACTTACCAGACACTCCTCAGACGCTCACCAGGCGGGATTCCCCATCACTCTGACGTCAGAGGGAGTTCCCTCTAGGTTTACAGTGTTGGTGATATCCTTCTTTGGTAAATACTTACCATGCACTCCTCACACGCTCACCAGGCGGGATTCCCCATCACTCTGACGTCAGAGGGAGTTCCCTCTAGGTTTACAGTGTTGGCGATATCCGTCTTTGGTGTATACTTACCATGCACTCCTCACACGCTCACCAGGCGGGATTCCCCATCACTCTGACGTCAGAGGGAGTTCCCTCTAGGTTTACAATGTTGGTGATATCCGTCTTTGGTGTATACTTACCATGCACTCCTCACACGCTCACCAGGCGGGATTCCCCATCACTCTGACATCAGAGGGAGTTCCCTCTAGGTTTACAGTGTTGGTGATATCCGTCTTTGGTGTATACTTACCATACACTCCTCACATGCTCACCAGGCGGGATTCCCCATCACTCTGACGTCAGAGGGAGTTCCCTCTAGGTTTACAGTGCTGGTGATATCCGTCTTTGGTGTATACTTACCATGCACTCCTCACACGCTCACCAGGCGGGATTCCCCATCACTCTGACGTCAGAGGGAGTTCCCTCTAGGTTTACAGTGTTGGTGATATCCTTCTTTGGTGAATACTTACCAGACACTCCTCAGACGCTCACCAGGCGGGATTCCCCATCACTCTGACGTCAGAGGGAGTTCCCTCTAGGTTTACAGTGCTGGTGATATCCGTCTTTGGTGTATACTTACCATGCACTCCTCACACGCTCATCAGGCGGGATTCCCCATCACTCTGACGTCAGAGGGAGTTCCCTCTAGGTTTACGGTGCTGGTGATATCCATCTTTGGTGTATACTTACCATGCACTCCTCACACGCTCACCAGGCGGGATTCCCCATCACTCTGACGTCAGAGGGAGTTCCCTCTAGGTTTACAGTGTTGGTGATATCCGTCTTTGGTGTATACTTACCATGCACTCCTCACACGCTCACCAGGCGGGATTCCCCGTCACTCTGACGTCAGAGGGAGTTCCCTCTAGGTTTAGCGTGTTGGTGATATCCGTCTTTGGTGTATACTTACCATACACTCCTCACACGCTCACCAGGCGGGATTCCCCATCACTCTGACGTCAGAGGGAGTTCCCTCTAGGTTTACAGTGCTGGTGATATCGGTCTTTGGTGTATACTTACCATGCACTCCTCACACGCTCACCAGGCGGGATTCCCCATCACTCTGACGTCAGAGGGAGTTCCCTCTAGGTTTACAGTGTTGGTGATATCCGTCTTTGGTGTATACTTACCATACACTCCTCACACTCTCACCAGGCGGGATTCCCCATCACTCTGACGTCAGAGGGAGTTCCCTCTAGGTTGACAGTGTTGGTGATATCCTTCTTTGGTGTATACTTACCATGCACTCCTCACACGCTCACCAGGCGGGATTCCCCATCACTCTGACGTCAGAGGGAGTTCCCTCTAGGTTGACAGTGTTGGTGATATCCTTCTTTGGTGAATACTTACCAGACACTCCTCAGACGCTCACCAGGCGGGATTCCCCATCACTCTGACGTCAGAGGGAGTTCCCTCTAGGTTTACAGTGTTGGTGATATCCGTCTTTGGTGTATACTTACCATGCACTCCTCACACGCTCACCAGGCGGGATTCCCCATCACTCTGACGTCAGAGGGAGTTCCCTCTAGGTTTACAATGTTGGTGATATCCGTCTTTGGTGTATACTTACCATGCACTCCTCACACGCTCACCAGGCGGGATTCCCCATCACTCTGACGTCAGAGGGAGTTCCCTCTAGGTTTACAGTGTTGGTGATATCCGTCTTTGGTGTATACTTACCATACACTCCTCACATGCTCACCAGGCGGGATTCCCCATCACTCTGACGTCAGAGGGAGTTCCCTCTAGGTTTACAGTGCTGGTGATATCCGTCTTTGGTGTATACTTACCATGCACTCCTCACACGCTCACCAGGCGGGATTCCCCATCACTCTGACGTCAGAGGGAGTTCCCTCTAGGTTTACAGTGCTGGTGATATCCGTCTTTGGTGTATACTTACCATGCACTCCTCACACGCTCACCAAGCGGGATTCCCCATCACTCTGACGTCAGAGGGAGTTCCCTCTAGGTTTACAGTGTTGGTGATATCCGTCTTTGGTGAATACTTACCATACACTCCTCACACGCTCACCAGGCGGGATTCCCCATCACTCTGACGTCAGAGGGAGTTCCCTCTAGGTTTACAGTGCTGGTGATATCCGTCTTTGGTGTATACTTACCAGACACTCCTCACACGCTCACCAGGCGGGATTCCCCATCACTCTGACGTCAGAGGGAGTTCCCTCTAGGTTTAGCGTGTTGGTGATATCCGTCTTTGGTGTATACTTACCATACACTCCTCACACGCTCACCAGGAGGGATTCCCCATCACTCTGACGTCAGAGGGAGTTCCCTCTAGGTTTACAGTGCTGGTGATATCCGTCTTTGGTGTATACTTACCATGCACTCCTCACACGCTCACCAGGCGGGATTCCCCATCACTCTGACGTCAGAGGGAGTTCCCTCTAGGTTTACAGTGTTGGTGATATCCGTCTTTGGTGTATACTTACCATACACTCCTCACACTCTCACCAGGCGGGATTCCCCATCACTCTGACGTCAGAGGGAGTTCCCTCTAGGTTGACAGTGTTGGTGATATCCTTCTTTGGTGTATACTTACCATGCATTCCTCACACGCTCACCAGGCGGGATTCCCCATCACTCTGACGTCAGAGGGAGTTCCCTCTAGGTTGACAGTGTTGGTGATATCCTTCTTTGGTGAATACTTACCATACACTCCTCACACGCTCACCAGGCGGGATTCCCCATCACTCTGACGTCAGAGGGAGTTCCCTCTAGGTTTACAGTGTTGGTGATATCCGTCTTTGGTGTATACTTACCATGCACTCCTCACACGCTCACCAGGCGGGATTCCCCATCACTCTGACGTCAGAGGGAGTTCCCTCTAGGTTTACAGTGTTGGTGATATCCGTCTTTGGTGAATACTTACCATACACTCCTCACACGCTCACCAGGCGGGATTCCCCATCACTCTGACGTCAGAGGGAGTTCCCTCTAGGTTTACAGTGTTGGTGATATCCTTCTTTGGTGTATACTTACCAGACACTCCTCAGACGCTTACCAGGCGGGATTCCCCATCACTCTGACGTCAGAGGGAGTTCCCTCTAGGTTTACAGTGTTGGTGATATCCTTCTTTGGTAAATACTTACCATGCACTCCTCACACGCTCACCAGGCGGGATTCCCCATCACTCTGACGTCAGAGGGAGTTCCCTCTAGGTTTACAGTGCTGGTGATATCCGTCTTTGGTGTATACTTACCATGCACTCCTCACACGCTCACCAGGCAGGATTCCCTATCACTCTGACGTCAGAGGGAGTTCCCTCTAGGTTTACGGTGTTGGTGATATCCGTCTTTGGTGTATACTTACCATACACTCCTCAGACGCTCACCAGGCGGGATTCCCCATCACTCTGACGTCAGAGGGAGTTCCCTCTAGGTTTACAATGTTGGTGATATCCGTCTTTGGTGTATACTTACCATACACTCCTCAGACACTCACCAGGCGGGATTCCCCATCACTCTGACGTCAGAGGGAGTTCCCTCTAGGTTTACAGTGTTGGTGATATCCGTCTTTGGTGTATACTTACCATACACTCCTCACACGCTCACCAGGCGGGATTCCCCATCACTCTGACGTCAGAGGGAGTTCCCTCTAGGTTTACAGTGTTGGTGATATCCGTCTTTGGTGTATACTTACCATACACTCCTCACACGCTCACCAGGCGGGATTCCCCATCACTCTGACGTCAGAAGGAGTTCCCTCTAGGTTTACAGTGTTGGTGATATCCGTCTTTGGTGAATACTTACCATACACTCCTCACACGCTCACCAGGCGGGATTCCCCATCACTCTGACGTCAGAGGGAGTTCCCTCTAGGTTTAGCGTGTTGGTGATATCCTTCTTTGGTGTATACTTACCAGACACTCCTCAGACGCTCACCAGGCGGGATTCCCCATCACTCTGACGTCAGAGGGAGTTCCCTCTAGGTTTACAGTGCTGGTGATATCCCTCTTTGGTGTATACTTACCATGCACTCCTCACACGCTCACCAGGCGGGATTCCCCATCACTCTGACGTCAGAGGGAGTTCCCTCTAGGTTTACAGTGCTGGTGATATCCGTCTTTGGTGTATACTTACCATGCACTCCTCACACGCTCACCAGGCAGGATTCCCCATCACTCTGACGTCAGAGGGAGTTCCCTCTAGGTTTAGCGTGTTGGTGATATCCGTCTTTGGTGAATACTTACCATACACTCCTCACACGCTCACCAGGCGGGATTCCCCATCACTCTGACGTCAGAGGGAGTTCCCTCTAGGTTTACGGTGCTGGTGATATCCGTCTTTGGTGTATACTTACCATGCACTCCTCACACGCTCACCAGGCAGGATTCCCCATCACTCTGACGTCAGAGGGAGTTCCCTCTAGGTTTACAGTATTGGTGATATCCGTCTTTGGTGAATACTTACCATGCACTCCTCACACGCTCACCAGGCGGGATTCCCCATCACTCTGACGTCTAAGGGAGTTCCCTCTAGGTTTAGCGTGTTGGTGATATCCGTCTTTTGTGTATACTTACCATACACTCCTCACATGCTCACCAGGCGGGATTCCCCATCACTCTGACGTCAGAGGGAGTTCCCTCTAGGTTTACAGTGTTGGTGATATCCGTCTTTGGTGTATACTTACCATACACTCCTCACATGCTCACCAGGCGGGATTCCCCATCACTCTGATGTAAGAGGGAGTTCCCTCTAGGTTTACAGTGCTGGTGATATCCGTCTTTGGTGTATACTTACCATGCACTCCTCACACGCTCACCAGACGGGATTCCCCATCACTCTGACGTCAGAGGGAGTTCCCTCTAGGTTTACAGTGTTGGTGATATCCGTCTTTGGTGTATACTTACCATACACTCCTCAGACGCTCACCAGGCGGGATTCCCCATCACTCTGACGTCAGAGGGAGTTCCCTCTAGGTTTACAGTGCTGGTGATATCCGTCTTTGGTGTATACTTACCATACACTCCTCACACGCTCACCAGGCGGGATTCCCCATCACTCTGACGTCAGAGGGAGTTCCCTCTAGGTTTACAGTGCTGGTGATATCCGTCTTTGGTGTATACTTACCATGCACTCCTCAGACGCTCACCAGGCGGGATTCCCCATCACTCTGACGTCAGAGGGAGTTCCCTCTAGGTTTACAGTGTTGGTGATATCCGTCTTTGGTGAATACTTACCATACACTCCTCACACGCTAACCAGGCAGGATTCCCCATCACTCTGACGTCAGAGGGAGTTCCGTCTAGGTTTACAGTGCTGGTGATATCCGTCTTTGGTGTATACTTACCATGCACTCCTCACACGCTCACCAGGCAGGATTCCCCATCACTCTGACGTCTAAGGGAGTTCCCTCTAGGTTTAGCGTGTTGGTGATATCCGTCTTTGGTGTATACTTACCATACACTCCTCACACGCTCACCAGGTGGGATTCCCCATCACTCTGACGTCAGAGGGAGTTCCCTCTAGGTTTACAGTGTTGGTGATATCCGTCTTTGGTGAATACTTACCATACACTCCTCACACGCTCACCAGACGGGATTCCCCATCACTCTGACGTCAGAGGGAGTTCCCTCTAGGTTCACAGTGTTGGTGATATCCGTCTTTGGTGTATACTTACCATGCACTCCTCACACGCTCACCAGGCAGGATTCCCCATCACTCTGACGTCAGAGGGAGTTCCCTCTAGGTTTACAGTGTTGGTGATATCCGTCTTTGGTGAATACTTACCATACACTCCTCACACGCTCACCAGGCGGGATTCCCCATCACTCTGACGTCAGAGGGAGTTCCCTCTAGGTTTACAGTGCTGGTGATATCCGTCTTTGGTGTATACTTACCAGACACTCCTCACACGCTCACCAGGCTGGATTCCCCATCACTCTGACGTCAGAGGGAGTTCCCTCTAGGTTTAGCGTGTTGGTGATATCCGTCTTTGGTGTATACTTACCATACACTCCTCACACGCTCACCAGGCGGGATTCCCCATCACTCTGACGTCAGAGGGAGTTCCCTCTAGGTTTACAGTGCTGGTGATATCCGTCTTTGGTGTATACTTACCATGCACTCCTCAGACGCTCACCAGGCGGGATTCCCCATCACTCTGACGTCAGAGGGAGTTCCCTCTAGGTTTACAGTGTTGGTGATATCCGTCTTTGGTGTATACTTACCATACACTCCTCACACTCTCACCAGGCGGGATTCCCCATCACTCTGACGTCAGAGGGAGTTCCCTCTAGGTTTACAGTGTTGGTGATATCCTTCTTTGGTGTATACTTACCATGCACTCCTCACACGCTCACCAGGCGGGATTCCCCATCACTCTGACGTCAGAGGGAGTTCCCTCTAGGTTGACAGTGTTGGTGATATCCTTCTTTGGTGAATACTTACCATACACTCCTCACACGCTCACCAGGCGGGATTCCCCATCACTCTGACGTCAGAGGGAGTTCCCTCTAGGTTTACAGTGTTGGTGATATCCGTCTTTGGTGTATACTTACCATGCACTCCTCACACGCTCACCAGGCGGGATTCCCCATCACTCTGACGTCAGAGGGAGTTCCCTCTAGGTTTACAGTGTTGGTGATATCCGTCTTTGGTGAATACTTACCATACACTCCTCACACGCTCACCAGGCGGGATTCCCCATCACTCTGACGTCAGAGGGAGTTCCCTCTAGGTTTACAGTGTTGGTGATATCCTTCTTTGGTGTATACTTACCAGACACTCCTCAGACGCTTACCAGGCGGGATTCCCCATCACTCTGACGTCAGAGGGAGTTCCCTCTAGGTTTACAGTGTTGGTGATATCCTTCTTTGGTAAATACTTACCATGCACTCCTCACACGCTCACCAGGCGGGATTCCCCATCACTCTGACGTCAGAGGGAGTTCCCTCTAGGTTTACAGTGCTGGTAATATCCGTCTTTGGTGTATACTTACCATGCACTCCTCACACGCTCACCAGGCAGGATTCCCTATCACTCTGACGTCAGAGGGAGTTCCCTCTAGGTTTACGGTGTTGGTGATATCCGTCTTTGGTGTATACTTACCATACACTCCTCAGACGCTCACCAGGCGGGATTCCCCATCACTCTGACGTCAGAGGGAGTTCCCTCTAGGTTTACAATGTTGGTGATATCCGTCTTTGGTGTATACTTACCATACACTCCTCAGACACTCACCAGGCGGGATTCCCCATCACTCTGACGTCAGAGGGAGTTCCCTCTAGGTTTACAGTGTTGGTGATATCCGTCTTTGGTGTATACTTACCATACACTCCTCACACGCTCACCAGGCGGGATTCCCCATCACTCTGACGTCAGAGGGAGTTCCCTCTAGGTTTACAGTGTTGGTGATATCCGTCTTTGGTGTATACTTACCATACACTCCTCACACGCTCACCAGGCGGGATTCCCCATCACTCTGACGTCAGAGGGAGTTCCCTCTAGGTTTACAGTGTTGGTGATATCCGTCTTTGGTGTATACTTACCATGCACTCCTCACACGCTCACCAGACGGGATTCCCCATCACTCTGACGTCAGAGGGAGTTCCCTCTAGGTTTACAGTGTTGGTGATATCCGTCTTTGGTGTATACTTACCATACACTCCTCAGACCCTCACCAGGCGGGATTCCCCATCACTCTGACGTCAGAGGGAGTTCCCTCTAGGTTTACAGTGCTGGTGATATCCGTCTTTGGTGTATACTTACCATGCACTCCTCACACGCTCACCAGGCGGGATTCCCCATCACTCTGACGTCAGAGGGAGTTCCCTCTAGGTTTACAGTGTTGGTGATATCCGTCTTTGGTGAAAACTTACCATACACTCCTCACACGCTCACCAGGCGGGATTCCCCATCACTCTGACGTCAGAGGGAGTTCCCTCTAGGTTTACAGTGCTGGTGATATCCGTCTTTGGTGTATACTTACCATGCACTCCTCACACGCTCACCAGGCAGGATTCCCCATCACTCTGACGTCTAAGGGAGTTCCCTCTAGGTTTAGCGTGTTGGTGATATCCGTCTTTGGTGTATACTTACCATACACTCCTCACACGCTCACCAGGTGGGATTCCCCATCACTCTGACGTCAGAAGGAGTTCCCTCTAGGTTTACAGTGTTGGTGATATCCGTCTTTGGTGAATACTTACCATACACTCCTCACACGCTCACCAGGCGGGATTCCCCATCACTCTGACGTCAGAGGGAGTTCCCTCTAGGTTTACAGTGTTGGTGATATCCTTCTTTGGTGTATACTTACCAGACACTCCTCAGACGCTCACCAGGCGGGATTCCCCATCACTCTGACGTCAGAGGGAGTTCCCTCTAGGTTTACAGTGCTGGTGATATCCCTCTTTGGTGTATACTTACCATGCACTCCTCACACGCTCACCAGGCGGGATTCCCCATCACTCTGACGTCAGAGGGAGTTCCCTCTAGGTTTACAGTGCTGGTGATATCCGTCTTTGGTGTATACTTACCATGCACTCCTCACACGCTCACCAGACGGGATTCCCCATCACTCTGACGTCAGAGGGAGTTCCCTCTAGGTTTAGCGTGTTGGTGATATCCGTCTTTGGTGAATACTTACCATACACTCCTCACACGCTCACCAGGCGGGATTCCCCATCACTCTGACGTCAGAGGGAGTTCCCTCTAGGTTTACGGTGCTGGTGATATCCGTCTTTGGTGTATACTTACCATGCACTCCTCACACGCTCACCAGGCAGGATTCCCCATCACTCTGACGTCAGAGGGAGTTCCCTCTAGGTTTACAGTGTTGGTGATATCCGTCTTTGGTGAATACTTACCATGCACTCCTCACACGCTCACCAGGCGGGATTCCCCATCACTCTGACGTCAGAGGGAGTTCCCTCTAGGTTTAGCGTGTTGGTGATATCCGTCTTTTGTGTATACTTACCATACACTCCTCACATGCTCACCAGGCGGGATTCCCCATCACTCTGACGTCAGAGGGAGTTCCCTCTAGGTTTACAGTGTTGGTGATATCCGTCTTTGGTGTATACTTACCATACACTCCTCACATGCTCACCAGGCGGGATTCCCCATCACTCTGATGTAAGAGGGAGTTCCCTCTAGGTTTACAGTGCTGGTGATATCCGTCTTTGGTGTATACTTACCATGCACTCCTCACACGCTCACCAGACGGGATTCCCCATCACTCTGACGTCAGAGGGAGTTCCCTCTAGGTTTACAGTGTTGGTGATATCCGTCTTTGGTGTATACTTACCATACACTCCTCAGACGCTCACCAGGCGGGATTCCCCATCACTCTGACGTCAGAGGGAGTTCCCTCTAGGTTTACAGTGCTGGTGATATCCGTCTTTGGTGTATACTTACCATACACTCCTCACACGCTCACCAGGCGGGATTCCCCATCACTCTGACGTCAGAGGGAGTTCCCTCTAGGTTTACAGTGTTGGTGATATCCGTCTTTGGTGAATACTTACCATACACTCCTCACACGCTCACCAGGCGGGATTCCCCATCACTCTGACGTCAGAGGGAGTTCCCTCTAGGTTTACAGTGCTGGTGATATCCGTCTTTGGTGTATACTTACCATGCACTCCTCACACGCTCACCAGGCAGGATTCCCCATCACTCTGACGTCTAAGGGAGTTCCCTCTAGGTTTAGCGTGTTGGTGATATCCGTCTTTGGTGTATACTTACCATACACTCCTCACACGCTCACCAGGTGGGATTCCCCATCACTCTGACGTCAGAGGGAGTTCCCTCTAGGTTTACAGTGTTGGTGATATCCGTCTTTGGTGAATACTTACCATACACTCCTCACACGCTCACCAGGCGGGATTCCCCATCACTCTGACGTCAGAGGGAGTTCCCTCTAGGTTTACAGTGCTGGTGATATCCGTCTTTGGTGAATACTTACCATACACTCCTCACACGCTCACCAGGCGGGATTCCCCATCACTCTGACGTCAGAGGGAGTTCCCTCTAGGTTTACAGTGTTGGTGATATCCGTCTTTGGTGTATACTTACCATACACTCCTCACACGCTCACCAGGCGGGATTCCCCATCACTCTGACGTCAGAGGGAGTTCCCTCTAGGTTTACAGTGCTGGTGATATCCGTCTTTGGTGTATACTTACCATACACTCCTCACACGCTCACCAGGCGGGATTCCCCATCACTCTGACGTCAGAGGGAGTTCCCTCTAGGTTTACAGTGTTGGTGATATCCGTCTTTGGTGTATACTTACCATACACTCCTCACATGCTCACCAGGCGGGATTCCCCATCACTCTGACGTCAGAGGGAGTTCCCTCTAGGTTTACAGTGCTGGTGATATCCGTCTTTTGTGTATACTTACCATGCACTCCTCACACGCTCACCAGGCGGGATTCCCCATCACTCTGACGTCAGAGGGAGTTCCCTCTAGGTTTACAGTGTTGGTGATATCCTTCTTTGGTGTATACTTACCAGACACTCCTCAGACGCTCACCAGGCGGGATTCCCCATCACTCTGACGTCAGAGGGAGTTCCCTCTAGGTTTACAGTGTTGGTGATATCCTTCTTTGGTAAATACTTACCATGCACTCCTCACACGCTCACCAGGCGGGATTCCCCATCACTCTGACGTCAGAGGGAGTTCCCTCTAGGTTTACAGTGTTGGCGATATCCGTCTTTGGTGTATACTTACCATGCACTCCTCACACGCTCACCAGGCGGGATTCCCCATCACTCTGACGTCAGAGGGAGTTCCCTCTAGGTTTACAATGTTGGTGATATCCGTCTTTGGTGTATACTTACCATGCACTCCTCACACGCTCACCAGGCGGGATTCCCCATCACTCTGACATCAGAGGGAGTTCCCTCTAGGTTTACAGTGTTGGTGATATCCGTCTTTGGTGTATACTTACCATACACTCCTCACATGCTCACCAGGCGGGATTCCCCATCACTCTGACGTCAGAGGGAGTTCCCTCTAGGTTTACAGTGCTGGTGATATCCGTCTTTGGTGTATACTTACCATGCACTCCTCACACGCTCACCAGGCGGGATTCCCCATCACTCTGACGTCAGAGGGAGTTCCCTCTAGGTTTACAGTGTTGGTGATATCCTTCTTTGGTGAATACTTACCAGACACTCCTCAGACGCTCACCAGGCGGGATTCCCCATCACTCTGACGTCAGAGGGAGTTCCCTCTAGGTTTACAGTGCTGGTGATATCCGTCTTTGGTGTATACTTACCATGCACTCCTCACACGCTCATCAGGCGGGATTCCCCATCACTCTGACGTCAGAGGGAGTTCCCTCTAGGTTTACGGTGCTGGTGATATCCATCTTTGGTGTATACTTACCATGCACTCCTCACACGCTCACCAGGCGGGATTCCCCATCACTCTGACGTCAGAGGGAGTTCCCTCTAGGTTTACAGTGTTGGTGATATCCGTCTTTGGTGTATACTTACCATGCACTCCTCACACGCTCACCAGGCGGGATTCCCCGTCACTCTGACGTCAGAGGGAGTTCCCTCTAGGTTTAGCGTGTTGGTGATATCCGTCTTTGGTGTATACTTACCATACACTCCTCACACGCTCACCAGGCGGGATTCCCCATCACTCTGACGTCAGAGGGAGTTCCCTCTAGGTTTACAGTGCTGGTGATATCCGTCTTTGGTGTATACTTACCATGCACTCCTCACACGCTCACCAGGCGGGATTCCCCATCACTCTGACGTCAGAGGGAGTTCCCTCTAGGTTTACAGTGTTGGTGATATCCGTCTTTGGTGTATACTTACCATACACTCCTCACACTCTCACCAGGCGGGATTCCCCATCACTCTGACGTCAGAGGGAGTTCCCTCTAGGTTGACAGTGTTGGTGATATCCTTCTTTGGTGTATACTTACCATGCACTCCTCACACGCTCACCAGGCGGGATTCCCCATCACTCTGACGTCAGAGGGAGTTCCCTCTAGGTTGACAGTGTTGGTGATATCCTTCTTTGGTGAATACTTACCAGACACTCCTCAGACGCTCACCAGGCGGGATTCCCCATCACTCTGACGTCAGAGGGAGTTCCCTCTAGGTTTACAGTGTTGGCGATATCCGTCTTTGGTGTATACTTACCATGCACTCCTCACACGCTCACCAGGCGGGATTCCCCATCACTCTGACGTCAGAGGGAGTTCCCTCTAGGTTTACAATGTTGGTGATATCCGTCTTTGGTGTATACTTACCATGCACTCCTCACACGCTCACCAGGCGGGATTCCCCATCACTCTGACGTCAGAGGGAGTTCCCTCTAGGTTTACAGTGTTGGTGATATCCGTCTTTGGTGTATACTTACCATACACTCCTCACATGCTCACCAGGCGGGATTCCCCATCACTCTGACGTCAGAGGGAGTTCCCTCTAGGTTTACAGTGCTGGTGATATCCGTCTTTGGTGTATACTTACCATGCACTCCTCACACGCTCACCAGGCGGGATTCCCCATCACTCTGACGTCAGAGGGAGTTCCCTCTAGGTTTACAGTGCTGGTGATATCCGTCTTTGGTGTATACTTACCATGCACTCCTCACACGCTCACCAGGCGGGATTCCCCATCACTCTGACGTCAGAGGGAGTTCCCTCTAGGTTTACAGTGTTGGTGATATCCGTCTTTGGTGAATACTTACCATACACTCCTCACACGCTCACCAGGCGGGATTCCCCATCACTCTGACGTCAGAGGGAGTTCCCTCTAGGTTTACAGTGCTGGTGATATCCGTCTTTGGTGTATACTTACCAGACACTCCTCACACGCTCACCAGGCGGGATTCCCCATCACTCTGACGTCAGAGGGAGTTCCCTCTAGGTTTAGCGTGTTGGTGATATCCGTCTTTGGTGTATACTTACCATACACTCCTCACATGCTCACCAGGCGGGATTCCCCATCACTCTGACGTCAGAGGGAGTTCCCTCTAGGTTTACAGTGCTGGTGATATCCGTCTTTGGTGTATACTTACCATGCACTCCTCACACGCTCACCAGGCGGGATTCCCCATCACTCTGACGTCAGAGGGAGTTCCCTCTAGGTTTACAGTGTTGGTGATATCCGTCTTTGGTGTATACTTACCATACACTCCTCACACTCTCACCAGGCGGGATTCCCCATCACTCTGACGTCAGAGGGAGTTCCCTCTAGGTTGACAGTGTTGGTGATATCCTTCTTTGGTGTATACTTACCATGCATTCCTCACACGCTCACCAGGCGGGATTCCCCATCACTCTGACGTCAGAGGGAGTTCCCTCTAGGTTGACAGTGTTGGTGATATCCTTCTTTGGTGAATACTTACCATACACTCCTCACACGCTCACCAGGCGGGATTCCCCATCACTCTGACGTCAGAGGGAGTTCCCTCTAGGTTTACAGTGTTGGTGATATCCGTCTTTGGTGTATACTTACCATGCACTCCTCACACGCTCACCAGGCGAGATTCCCCATCACTCTGACGTCAGAGGGAGTTCCCTCTAGGTTTACAGTGTTGGTGATATCCGTCTTTGGTGAATACTTACCATACACTCCTCACACGCTCACCAGGCGGGATTCCCCATCACTCTGACGTCAGAGGGAGTTCCCTCTAGGTTTACAGTGTTGGTGATATCCTTCTTTGGTGTATACTTACCAGACACTCCTCAGACGCTTACCAGGTGGGATTCCCCATCACTCTGACGTCAGAGGGAGTTCCCTCTAGGTTTACAGTGTTGGTGATATCCTTCTTTGGTAAATACTTACCATGCACTCCTCACACGCTCACCAGGCGGGATTCCCCATCACTCTGACGTCAGAGGGAGTTCCCTCTAGGTTTACGGTGTTGGTGATATCCGTCTTTGGTGTATACTTACCATACACTCCTCACACGCTCACCAGGCGGGATTCCCCATCACTCTGACGTCAGAAGGAGTTCCCTCTAGGTTTACAGTGTTGGTGATATCCGTCTTTGGTGAATACTTACCATACACTCCTCACACGCTCACCAGGCGGGATTTCCCATCACTCTGACGTCAGAGGGAGTTCCCTCTAGGTTTACAGTGTTGGTGATATCCTTCTTTGGTGTATACTTACCAGACACTCCTCAGACGCTCACCAGGCGGGATTCCCCATCACTCTGACGTCAGAGGGAGTTCCCTCTAGGTTTACAGTGCTGGTGATATCCCTCTTTGGTGTATACTTACCATGCACTCCTCACACGCTCACCAGGCGGGATTCCCCATCACTCTGACGTCAGAGGGAGTTCCCTCTAGGTTTACAGTGCTGGTGATATCCGTCTTTGGTGTATACTTACCATGCACTCCTCACACGCTCACCAGGCAGGATTCCCCATCACTCTGACGTCAGAGGGAGTTCCCTCTAGGTTTAGCGTGTTGGTGATATCCGTCTTTGGTGAATACTTACCATACACTCCTCACACGCTCACCAGGCGGGATTCCCCATCACTCTGACGTCAGAGGGAGTTCCCTCTAGGTTTACGGTGCTGGTGATATCCGTCTTTGGTGTATACTTACCATGCACTCCTCACACGCTCACCAGGCAGGATTCCCCATCACTCTGACGTCAGAGGGAGTTCCCTCTAGGTTTACAGTGTTGGTGATATCCGTCTTTGGTGAATACTTACCATGCACTCCTCACACGCTCACCAGGCGGGATTCCCCATCACTCTGACGTCTAAGGGAGTTCCCTCTAGGTTTAGCGTGTTGGTGATATCCGTCTTTTGTGTATACTTACCATACACTCCTCACATGCTCACCAGGCGGGATTCCCCATCACTCTGACGTCAGAGGGAGTTCCTCTAGGTTTATAGTGTTGGTGATATCCGTCTTTGGTGTATACTTACCATACACTCCTCACATGCTCACCAGGCGGGATTCCCCATCACTCTGATGTAAGAGGGAGTTCCCTCTAGGTTTACAGTGCTGGTGATATCCGTCTTTGGTGTATACTTACCATGCACTCCTCACACGCTCACCAGACGGGATTCCCCATCACTCTGACGTCAGAGGGAGTTCCCTCTAGGTTTACAGTGTTGGTGATATCCGTCTTTGGTGTATACTTACCATACACTCCTCAGACGCTCACCAGGCGGGATTCCCCATCACTCTGACGTCAGAGGGAGTTCCCTCTAGGTTTACAGTGCTGGTGATATCCGTCTTTGGTGTATACTTACCATACACTCCTCACACGCTCACCAGGCGGGATTCCCCATCACTCTGACGTCAGAGGGAGTTCCCTCTAGGTTTACAGTGCTGGTGATATCCGTCTTTGGTGTATACTTACCATGCACTCCTCACACGCTCACCAGGCGGGATTCCCCATCACTCTGACGTCAGAGGGAGTTCCCTCTAGGTTTACAGTGTTGGTGATATCCGTCTTTGGTGAATACTTACCATACACTCCTCACACGCTCACCAGGCAGGATTCCCCATCACTCTGACGTCAGAGGGAGTTCCCTCTAGGTTTACAGTGCTGGTGATATCCGTCTTTGGTGTATACTTACCATGCACTCCTCACACGCTCACCAGGCAGGATTCCCCATCACTCTGACGTCTAAGGGAGTTCCCTCTAGGTTTAGCGTGTTGGTGATATCCGTCTTTGGTGTATACTTACCATACACTCCTCACACGCTCACCAGGTGGGATTCCCCATCACTCTGACGTCAGAGGGAGTTCCCTCTAGGTTTACAGTGTTGGTGATATCCGTCTTTGGTGAATACTTACCATACACTCCTCACACGCTCACCAGACGGGATTCCCCATCACTCTGACGTCAGAGGGAGTTCCCTCTAGGTTCACAGTGTTGGTGATATCCGTCTTTGGTGTATACTTACCATGCACTCCTCACACGCTCACCAGGCGGGATTCCCCATCACTCTGACGTCAGAGGGAGTTCCCTTTAGGTTTACAGTGTTGGTGATATCCGTCTTTGGTGAATACTTACCATACACTCCTCACACGCTCACCAGGCGGGATTCCCCATCACTCTGACGTCAGAGGGAGTTCCCTCTAGGTTTACAGTGCTGGTGATATCCGTCTTTGGTGTATACTTACCAGACACTCCTCACACGCTCACCAGGCTGGATTCCCCATCACTCTGACGTCAGAGGGAGTTCCCTCTAGGTTTAGCGTGTTGGTGATATCCGTCTTTGGTGTATACTTACCATACACTCCTCACACGCTCACCAGGCGGGATTCCCCATCACTCTGACGTCAGAGGGAGTTCCCTCTAGGTTTACAGTGCTGGTGATATCCGTCTTTGGTGTATACTTACCATGCACTCCTCAGACGCTCACCAGGCGGGATTCCCCATCACTCTGACGTCAGAGGGAGTTCCCTCTAGGTTTACAGTGTTGGTGATATCCGTCTTTGGTGTATACTTACCATACACTCCTCACACTCTCACCAGGCGGGATTCCCCATCACTCTGACGTCAGAGGGAGTTCCCTCTAGGTTTACAGTGTTGGTGATATCCTTCTTTGGTGTATACTTACCATGCACTCCTCACACGCTCACCAGGCGGGATTCCCCATCACTCTGACGTCAGAGGGAGTTCCCTCTAGGTTGACAGTGTTGGTGATATCCTTCTTTGGTGAATACTTACCATACACTCCTCACACGCTCACCAGGCGGGATTCCCCATCACTCTGACGTCAGAGGGAGTTCCCTCTAGGTTTACAGTGTTGGTGATATCCGTCTTTGGTGTATACTTACCATGCACTCCTCACACGCTCACCAGGCGGGATTCCCCATCACTCTGACGTCAGAGGGAGTTCCCTCTAGGTTTACAGTGTTGGTGATATCCATCTTTGGTGAATACTTACCATACACTCCTCACACGCTCACCAGGCGGGATTCCCCATCACTCTGACGTCAGAGGGAGTTCCCTCTAGGTTTACAGTGTTGGTGATATCCTTCTTTGGTGTATACTTACCAGACACTCCTCAGACGCTTACCAGGCGGGATTCCCCATCACTCTGACGTCAGAGGGAGTTCCCTCTAGGTTTACAGTGTTGGTGATATCCTTCTTTGGTAAATACTTACCATGCACTCCTCACACGCTCACCAGGCGGGATTCCCCATCACTCTGACGTCAGAGGGAGTTCCCTCTAGGTTTACAGTGCTGGTGATATCCGTCTTTGGTGTATACTTACCATGCACTCCTCACACGCTCACCAGGCAGGATTCCCTATCACTCTGACGTCAGAGGGAGTTCCCTCTAGGTTTACGGTGTTGGTGATATCCGTCTTTGGTGTATACTTACCATACACTCCTCAGACGCTCACCAGGCGGGATTCCCCATCACTCTGACGTCAGAGGGAGTTCCCTCTAGGTTTACAATGTTGGTGATATCCGTCTTTGGTGTATACTTACCATACACTCCTCAGACACTCACCAGGCGGGATTCCCCATCACTCTGACGTCAGAGGGAGTTCCCTCTAGGTTTACAGTGTAGGTGATATCCGTCTTTGGTGTATACTTACCATACACTCCTCACACGCTCACCAGGCGGGATTCCCCATCACTCTGACGTCAGAGGGAGTTCCCTCTAGGTTTACAGTGTTGGTGATATCCGTCTTTGGTGTATACTTACCATACACTCCTCACACGCTCACCAGGCGGGATTCCCCATCACTCTGACGTCAGAGGGAGTTCCCTCTAGGTTTACAGTGTTGGTGATATCCGTCTTTGGTGTATACTTACCATGCACTCCTCACACGCTCACCAGACGGGATTCCCCATCACTCTGACGTCAGAGGGAGTTCCCTCTAGGTTTACAGTGTTGGTGATATCCGTCTTTGGTGTATACTTACCATACACTCCTCAGACCCTCACCAGGCGGGATTCCCCATCACTCTGACGTCAGAGGGAGTTCCCTCTAGGTTTACAGTGCTGGTGATATCCGTCTTTGGTGTATACTTACCATGCACTCCTCACACGCTCACCAGGCGGGATTCCCCATCACTCTGACGTCAGAGGGAGTTCCCTCTAGGTTTACAGTGTTGGTGATATCCGTCTTTGGTGAAAACTTACCATACACTCCTCACACGCTCACCAGGCGGGATTCCCCATCACTCTGACGTCAGAGGGAGTTCCCTCTAGGTTTACAGTGCTGGTGATATCCGTCTTTGGTGTATACTTACCATGCACTCCTCACACGCTCACCAGGCAGGATTCCCCATCACTCTGACGTCTAAGGGAGTTCCCTCTAGGTTTAGCGTGTTGGTGATATCCGTCTTTGGTGTATACTTACCATACACTCCTCACACGCTCACCAGGTGGGATTCCCCATCACTCTGACGTCAGAAGGAGTTCCCTCTAGGTTTACAGTGTTGGTGATATCCGTCTTTGGTGAATACTTACCATACACTCCTAACACGCTCACCAGGCGGGATTCCCCATCACTCTGACGTCAGAGGGAGTTCCCTCTAGGTTTACAGTGTTGGTGATATCCTTCTTTGGTGTATACTTACCAGACACTCCTCAGACGCTCACCAGGCGGGATTCCCCATCACTCTGACGTCAGAGGGAGTTCCCTCTAGGTTTACAGTGCTGGTGATATCCGTCTTTGGTGTATACTTACCATGCACTCCTCACACGCTCACCAGGCGGGATTCCCCATCACTCTGACGTCAGAGGGAGTTCCCTCTAGGTTTACAGTGTTGGTGATATCCGTCTTTGGTGAATACTTACCATACACTCCTCACACGCTCACCAGGCAGGATTCCCCATCACTCTGACGTCAGAGGGAGTTCCGTCTAGGTTTACAGTGCTGGTGATATCCGTCTTTGGTGTATACTTACCATGCACTCCTCACACGCTCACCAGGCAGGATTCCCCATCACTCTGACGTCTAAGGGAGTTCCCTCTAGGTTTAGCGTGTTGGTGATATCCGTCTTTGGTGTATACTTACCATACACTCCTCACACGCTCACCAGGTGGGATTCCCCATCACTCTGACGTCAGAGGGAGTTCCCTCTAGGTTTACAGTGTTGGTGATATCCGTCTTTGGTGAATACTTACCATACACTCCTCACACGCTCAGCAGACGGGATTCCCCATCACTCTGACGTCAGAGGGAGTTCCCTCTAGGTTCACAGTGTTGGTGATATCCGTCTTTGGTGTATACTTACCATGCACTCCTCACACGCTCACCAGGCGGGATTCCCCATCACTCTGACGTCAGAGGGAGTTCCCTCTAGGTTTACAGTGTTGGTGATATCCGTCTTTGGTGAATACTTACCATACACTCCTCACACGCTCACCAGGCGGGATTCCCCATCACTCTGACGTCAGAGGGAGTTCCCTCTAGGTTTACAGTGCTGGTGATATCCGTCTTTGGTGTATACTTACCAGACACTCCTCACACGCTCACCAGGCTGGATTCCCCATCACTCTGACGTCAGAGGGAGTTCCCTCTAGGTTTAGCGTGTTGGTGATATCCGTCTTTGGTGTATACTTACCATACACTCCTCACACGCTCACCAGGCGGGATTCCCCATCACTCTGACGTCAGAGGGAGTTCCCTCTAGGTTTACAGTGCTGGTGATATCCGTCTTTGGTGTATACTTACCATGCACTCCTCAGACGCTCACCAGGCGGGATTCCCCATCACTCTGACGTCAGAGGGAGTTCCCTCTAGGTTTACAGTGTTGGTGATATCCGTCTTTGGTGTATACTTACCATACACTCCTCACACTCTCACCAGGCGGGATTCCCCATCACTCTGACGTCAGAGGGAGTTCCCTCTAGGTTTACAGTGTTGGTGATATCCTTCTTTGGTGTATACTTACCATGCACTCCTCACACGCTCACCAGGCGGGATTCCCCATCACTCTGACGTCAGAGGGAGTTCCCTCTAGGTTGACAGTGTTGGTGATATCCTTCTTTGGTGAATACTTACCATACACTCCTCACACGCTCACCAGGCGGGATTCCCCATCACTCTGACGTCAGAGGGAGTTCCCTCTAGGTTTACAGTGTTGGTGATATCCGTCTTTGGTGTATACTTACCATGCACTCCTCACACGCTCACCAGGCGGGATTCCCCATCACTCTGACGTCAGAGGGAGTTCCCTCTAGGTTTACAGTGTTGGTGATATCCGTCTTTGGTGAATACTTACCATACACTCCTCACACGCTCACCAGGCGGGATTCCCCATCACTCTGACGTCAGAGGGAGTTCCCTCTAGGTTTACAGTGTTGGTGATATCCTTCTTTGGTGTATACTTACCAGACACTCCTCAGACGCTTACCAGGCGGGATTCCCCATCACTCTGACGTCAGAGGGAGTTCCCTCTAGGTTTACAGTGTTGGTGATATCCTTCTTTGGTAAATACTTACCATGCACTCCTCACACGCTCACCAGGCGGGATTCCCCATCACTCTGACGTCAGAGGGAGTTCCCTCTAGGTTTACAGTGCTGGTGATATCCGTCTTTGGTGTATACTTACCATGCACTCCTCACACGCTCACCAGGCAGGATTCCCTATCACTCTGACGTCAGAGGGAGTTCCCTCTAGGTTTACGGTGTTGGTGATATCCGTCTTTGGTGTATACTTACCATACACTCCTCAGACGCTCACCAGGCGGGATTCCCCATCACTCTGACGTCAGAGGGAGTTCCCTCTAGGTTTACAATGTTGGTGATATCCGTCTTTGGTGTATACTTACCATACACTCCTCAGACACTCACCAGGCGGGATTCCCCATCACTCTGACGTCAGAGGGAGTTCCCTCTAGGTTTACAGTGTTGGTGATATCCGTCTTTGGTGTATACTTACCATGCACTCCTCACACGCTCACCAGGCGGGATTCCCCATCACTCTGACGTCAGAGGGAGTTCCCTCTAGGTTTACAGTGTTGGTGATATCCGTCTTTGGTGTATACTTACCATACACTCCTCACACGCTCACCAGGCGGGATTCCCCATCACTCTGACGTCAGAGGGAGTTCCCTCTAGGTTTACAGTGTTGGTGATATCCGTCTTTGGTGTATACTTACCATGCACTCCTCACACGCTCACCAGACGGGATTCCCCATCACTCTTACGTCAGAGGGAGTTCCCTCTAGGTTTACAGTGTTGGTGATATCCGTCTTTGTTGTATACTTACCATACACTCCTCAGACCCTCACCAGGCGGGATTCCCCATCACTCTGACGTCAGAGGGAGTTCCCTCTAGGTTTACAGTGCTGGTGATATCCGTCTTTGGTGTATACTTACCATGCACTCCTCACACGCTCACCAGGCGGGATTCCCCATCACTCTGACGTCAGAGGGAGTTCCCTCTAGGTTTACAGTGTTGGTGATATCCGTCTTTGGTGAAAACTTACCATACACTCCTCACACGCTCACCAGGCGGGATTCCCCATCACTCTGACGTCAGAGGGAGTTCCCTCTAGGTTTACAGTGCTGGTGATATCCGTCTTTGGTGTATACTTACCATGCACTCCTCACACGCTCACCAGGCAGGATTCCCCATCACTCTGACGTCTAAGGGAGTTCCCTCTAGGTTTAGCGTGTTGGTGATATCCGTCTTTGGTGTATACTTACCATACACTCCTCACACGCTCACCAGGTGGGATTCCCCATCACTCTGACGTCAGAAGGAGTTCCCTCTAGGTTTACAGTGTTGGTGATATCCGTCTTTGGTGAATACTTACCATACACTCCTCACACGCTCACCAGGCGGGATTCCCCATCACTCTGACGTCAGAGGGAGTTCCCTCTAGGTTTACAGTGTTGGTGATATCCTTCTTTGGTGTATACTTACCAGACACTCCTCAGACGCTCACCAGGCGGGATTCCCCATCACTCTGACGTCAGAGGGAGTTCCCTCTAGGTTTACAGTGCTGGTGATATCCCTCTTTGGTGTATACTTACCATGCACTCCTCACACGCTCACCAGGCGGGATTCCCCATCACTCTGACGTCAGAGGGAGTTCCCTCTAGGTTTACAGTGCTGGTGATATCCGTCTTTGGTGTATACTTACCATGCACTCCTCACACGCTCACCAGACGGAATTCCCCATCACTCTGACGTCAGAGGGAGTTCCCTCTAGGTTTAGCGTGTTGGTGATATCCGTCTTTGGTGAATACTTACCATACACTCCTCACACGCTCACCAGGCGGGATTCCCCATCACTCTGACGTCAGAGGGAGTTCCCTGTAGGTTTACGGTGCTGGTGATATCCGTCTTTGGTGTATACTTACCATGCACTCCTCACACGCTCACCAGGCAGGATTCCCCATCACTCTGACGTCAGAGGGAGTTCCCTCTAGGTTTACAGTGTTGGTGATATCCGTCTTTGGTGAATACTTACCATGCACTCCTCACACGCTCACCAGGCGGGATTCCCCATCACTCTGACGTCAGAGGGAGTTCCCTCTAGGTTTAGCGTGTTGGTGATATCCGTCTTTTGTGTATACTTACCATACACTCCTCACATGCTCACCAGGCGGGATTCCCCATCACTCTGACGTCAGAGGGAGTTCCCTCTAGGTTTACAGTGTTGGTGATATCCGTCTTTGGTGTATACTTACCATACACTCCTCAGACGCTCACCAGGCGGGATTCCCCATCACTCTGACGTCAGAGGGAGTTCCCTCTAGGTTTACAGTGCTGGTGATATCCGTCTTTGGTGTATACTTACCATACACTCCTCACACGCTCACCAGGCGGGATTCCCCATCACTCTGACGTCAGAGGGAGTTCCCTCTAGGTTTACAGTGCTGGTGATATCCGTCTTTGGTGTATACTTACCATGCACTCCTCACACGCTCACCAGGCGGGATTCCCCATCACTCTGACGTCAGAGGGAGTTCCCTCTAGGTTTACAGTGTTGGTGATATCCGTCTTTGGTGAATACTTACCATACACTCCTCACACGCTCACCAGGCAGGATTCCCCATCACTCTGACGTCAGAGGGAGTTCCGTCTAGGTTTACAGTGCTGGTGATATCCGTCTTTGGTGTATACTTACCATGCACTCCTCACACGCTCACCAGGCAGGATTCCCCATCACTCTGACGTCTAAGGGAGTTCCCTCTAGGTTTAGCGTGTTGGTGATATCCGTCTTTGGTGTATACTTACCATACACTCCTCACACGCTCACCAGGTGGGATTCCCCATCACTCTGACGTCAGAGGGAGTTCCCTCTAGGTTTACAGTGTTGGTGATATCCGTCTTTGGTGAATACTTACCATACACTCCTCACACGCTCACCAGACGGGATTCCCCATCACTCTGACGTCAGAGGGAGTTCCCTCTAGGTTTACAGTGCTGGTGATATCCGTCTTTGGTGTATACTTACCATGCATTCCTCACACGCTCACCAGGCAGGATTCCCCATCACTCTGACGTCTAAGGGAGTTCCCTCTAGGTTTAGCGTGTTGGTGATATCCATCTTTGGTGTATACTTACCATACACTCCTCACACGCTCACCAGGTGGGATTCCCCATCACTCTGACGTCAGAGGGAGTTCCCTCTAGGTTTACAGTGTTGGTGATATCCGTCTTTGGTGTATACTTACCATGCACTCCTCACACGCTCACCAGGCGGGATTCCCCATCACTCTGACGTCAGAGGGAGTTCCCTCTAGGTTTACAGTGTTGGTGATATCCGTCTTTGGTGAATACTTACCATACACTCCTCAGACGCTTACCAGGCAGGATTCCCCATCACTCTGACGTCAGAGGGAGTTCCCTCTAGGTTTACAGTGTTGGTGATATCCGTCTTTGGTGTATACTTACCATACACTCCTCACACGCTCACCAGGCGGGATTACCCATCACTCTGACGTCAGAGGGAGTTCCCTCTAGGTTTACAGTGTTGGTGATATCCTTCTTTGGTGTATACTTACCAGACACTCCTCACACGCTCACCAGGCGGGATTCCCCATCACTCTGACGTCAGAGGGAGTTCCCTCTAGGTTTACAGTGCTGGTGATATCCGTCTTTGGTGTATACTTACCATGCACTCCTCACACGCTCACCAGGCGGGATTCCCCATCACTCTGACGTCAGAGGGAGTTCCCTCTAGGTTTACAGTGTTGGTGATATCAGTCTTTGGTGTATACTTACCAGACACTCCTCAGACGCTCACCAGGCGGGATTCCCCATCACTCTGACGTCAGAGGGAGTTCCCTCTAGGTTTACAGTGTTGGTGATATCCGTCTTTGGTGTATACTTACCATGCACTCCTCACACTCTCACCAGGCGGGATTCCCCATCACTCTGACGTCAGAGGGAGTTCCATCTAGGTTTACAGTGTTGGTGATATCCGTCTTTGGTGTATACTTACCATACACTCCTCACACGCTCACCAGGCGGGATTCCCCATCACTCTGACGTCAGAGGGAGTTCCCTCTAGGTTTACAGTGTTGGTGATATCCGTCTTTGGTGTATACTTACCATGCACTCCTCACACGCTCACCAGACGGGATTCCCCATCACTCTGACGTCAGAGGGAGTTCCCTCTAGGTTTACAGTGTTGGTGATATCCGTCTTTGGTGTATACTTACCATGCACTCCTCACACGCTCACCAGGCGGGATTCCCCATCACTCTGACGTCAGAGGGAGTTCCCTCTAGGTTTACAGTGTTGGTGATATCCTTCTTTGGTGTATACTTACCAGACACTCCTCAGACGCTTACCAGGCGGGATTCCCCATCACTCTGACGTCAGAGGGAGTTCCCTCTAGGTTTACAGTGTTGGTGATATCCTTCTTTGGTAAATACTTACCATGCACTCCTCACACGCTCACCAGGCGGGATTCCCCATCACTCTGACGTCAGAGGGAGTTCCCTCTAGGTTTACAGTGCTGGTGATATCCGTCTTTGGTGTATACTTACCATGCACTCCTCACACGCTCACCAGGCGGGATTCCCCATCACTCTGACGTCAGAGGGAGTTCCCTCTAGGTTTACAATGTTGGTGATATCCGTCTTTGGTGTATACTTACCATACACTCCTCAGACGCTCACCAGGCGGGATTCCCCATCACTCTGACGTCAGAGGGAGTTCCCTCTAGGTTTACAGTGTTGGTGATATCCGTCTTTGGTGTATACTTACCATACACTCCTCAGACGCTCACCAGGCGGGATTCCCCATCACTCTGACGTCTAAGGGAGTTCCCTCTAGGTTTAGCGTGTTCGTGATATCGGTCTTTGGTGTATACTTACCATACACTCCTCACACGCTCACCAGGTGGGATTCCCCATCACTCTGACGTCTAAGGGAGTTCCCTCTAGGTTTAGCGTGTTGGTGATATCGGTCTTTGGTGTATACTTACCATACACTCCTCACACGCTCACCAGGTGGGATTCCCCATCACTCTGACGTCTAAGGGAGTTCCCTCTAGGTTTAGCGTGTTGGTGATATCCGTCTTTGGTGTATACTTACCATACACTCCTCACACGCTCACCAGGTGGGATTCCCCATCACTCTGACGTCAGAGGGAGTTCCCTCTAGGTTTACAGTGTTGGTGATATCCGTCTTTGGTGAATACTTACCATACACTCCTCACACGCTCACCAGGCGGGATTCCCCATCACTCTGACGTCAGAGGGAGTTCCCTCTAGGTTTACAGTGCTGGTGATATCCTTCTTTGGTGTATACTTACCAGACACTCCTCAGACGCTCACCAGGCGGGATTCCCCATCACTCTGACATCAGAGGGAGTTCCCTCTAGGTTTACAGTGCTGGTGATATCCGTCTTTGGTGTATACTTACCATGCACTCCTCAGACGCTCACCAGGCAGGATTCCCCATCACTCTTACGTCAGAGGGAGTTCCCTCTAGGTTTACAGTGCTGGTGATATCCGTCTTTGGTGTATACTTACCATGCACTCCTCACACGCTCACCAGGCGGGATTCCCCATCACTCTGACGTCAGAGGGAGATCCCTCTAGGTTTACAGTGCTGGTGATATCCGTCTTTGGTGTATACTTACCATGCACTCCTCACACGCTCACCAGGCAGGATTCCCCATCACTCTGACGTCAGAGGGAGTTCCCTCTAGGTTTACAGTGTTGGTGATATCCGTCTTTGGTGAATACTTACCATGCACTCCTCACACGCTCACCAGGCGGGATTCCCCATCACTCTGACGTCAGAGGGAGTTCCCTCTAGGTTTAGCGTGTTGGTGATATCCGTCTTTTGTGTATACTTACCATACACTCCTCACATGCTCACCAGGCGGGATTCACCATCACTCTGACGTCAGAGGGAGTTCCCTCTAGGTTTACAGTGCTGGTGATATCCGTCTTTGGTGTATACTTACCATACACTCCTCACACGCTCACCAGGCGGGATTCCCCATCACTCTGACGTCAGAGGGAGTTCCCTCTAGGTTTACAGTGTTGGTGATATCCTTCTTTGGTGTATACTTACCAGGCACTCCTCAGACGCTCACCAGGCGGGATTCCCCATCACTCTGACGTCAGAGGGAGTTCCCTCTAGGTTTACAGTGCTGGTGATATCCCTCTTTGGTGTATACTTACCATGCACTCCTCACACGCTCACCAGGCGGGATTCCCCATCACTCTGACGTCAGAGGGAGTTCCCTCTAGGTTTACAGTGCTGGTGATATCCGTCTTTGGTGTATACTTACCATGCACTCCTCACACGCTCACCAGACGGGATTCCCCATCACTCTGACGTCAGAGGGAGTTCCCTCTAGGTTTAGCGTGTTGGTGATATCCGTCTTTGGTGAATACTTACCATACACTCCTCACACGCTCACCAGGCGGGATTCCCCATCACTCTGACGTCAGAGGGAGTTCCCTCTAGGTTTACGGTGCTGGTGATATCCGTCTTTGGTGTATACTTACCATGCACTCCTCACACGCTCACCAGGCAGGATTCCCCATCACTCTGACGTCAGAGGGAGTTCCCTCTAGGTTTACAGTGTTGGTGATATCCGTCTTTGGTGAATACTTACCATGCACTCCTCACACGCTCACCAGGCGGGATTCCCCATCACTCTGACGTCAGAGGGAGTTCCCTCTAGGTTTAGCGTGTTGGTGATATCCGTCTTTTGTGTATACTTACCATACACTCCTCACATGCTCACCAGGCGGGATTCCCCATCACTCTGACGTCAGAGGGAGTTCCCTCTAGGTTTACAGTGTTGGTGATATCCGTCTTTGGTGTATACTTACCATACACTCCTCAGACGCTCACCAGGCGGGATTCCCCATCACTCTGACGTCAGAGGGAGTTCCCTCTAGGTTTACAGTGCTGGTGATATCCGTCTTTGGTGTATACTTACCATACACTCCTCACACGCTCACCAGGCGGGATTCCCCATCACTCTGACGTCAGAGGGAGTTCCCTCTAGGTTTACAGTGCTGGTGATATCCGTCTTTGGTGTATACTTACCATGCACTCCTCACACGCTCACCAGGCGGGATTCCCCATCACTCTGACGTCAGAGGGAGTTCCCTCTAGGTTTACAGTGTTGGTGATATCCGTCTTTGGTGAATACTTACCATACACTCCTCACACGCTCACCAGGCAGGATTCCCCATCACTCTGACGTCAGAGGGAGTTCCGTCTAGGTTTACAGTGCTGGTGATATCCGTCTTTGGTGTATACTTACCATGCACTCCTCACACGCTCACCAGGCAGGATTCCCCATCACTCTGACGTCTAAGGGAGTTCCCTCTAGGTTTAGCGTGTTGGTGATATCCGTCTTTGGTGTATACTTACCATACACTCCTCACACGCTCACCAGGTGGGATTCCCCATCACTCTGACGTCAGAGGGAGTTCCCTCTAGGTTTACAGTGTTGGTGATATCCGTCTTTGGTGAATACTTACCATACACTCCTCACACGCTCACCAGACGGGATTCCCCATCACTCTGACGTCAGAGGGAGTTCCCTCTAGGTTTACAGTGCTGGTGATATCCGTCTTTGGTGTATACTTACCATGCATTCCTCACACGCTCACCAGGCAGGATTCCCCATCACTCTGACGTCTAAGGGAGTTCCCTCTAGGTTTAGCGTGTTGGTGATATCCATCTTTGGTGTATACTTACCATACACTCCTCACACGCTCACCAGGTGGGATTCCCCATCACTCTGACGTCAGAGGGAGTTCCCTCTAGGTTTACAGTGTTGGTGATATCCGTCTTTGGTGTATACTTACCATGCACTCCTCACACGCTCACCAGGCGGGATTCCCCATCACTCTGACGTCAGAGGGAGTTCCCTCTAGGTTTACAGTGTTGGTGATATCCGTCTTTGGTGAATACTTACCATACACTCCTCAGACGCTTACCAGGCAGGATTCCCCATCACTCTGACGTCAGAGGGAGTTCCCTCTAGGTTTACAGTGTTGGTGATATCCGTCTTTGGTGTATACTTACCATACACTCCTCACACGCTCACCAGGCGGGATTACCCATCACTCTGACGTCAGAGGGAGTTCCCTCTAGGTTTACAGTGTTGGTGATATCCTTCTTTGGTGTATACTTACCAGACACTCCTCACACGCTCACCAGGCGGGATTCCCCATCACTCTGACGTCAGAGGGAGTTCCCTCTAGGTTTACAGTGCTGGTGATATCCGTCTTTGGTGTATACTTACCATGCACTCCTCACACGCTCACCAGGCGGGATTCCCCATCACTCTGACGTCAGAGGGAGTTCCCTCTAGGTTTACAGTGTTGGTGATATCAGTCTTTGGTGTATACTTACCAGACACTCCTCAGACGCTCACCAGGCGGGATTCCCCATCACTCTGACGTCAGAGGGAGTTCCCTCTAGGTTTACAGTGTTGGTGATATCCGTCTTTGGTGTATACTTACCATGCACTCCTCACACTCTCACCAGGCGGGATTCCCCATCACTCTGACGTCAGAGGGAGTTCCATCTAGGTTTACAGTGTTGGTGATATCCGTCTTTGGTGTATACTTACCATACACTCCTCACACGCTCACCAGGCGGGATTCCCCATCACTCTGACGTCAGAGGGAGTTCCCTCTAGGTTTACAGTGTTGGTGATATCCGTCTTTGGTGTATACTTACCATGCACTCCTCACACGCTCACCAGACGGGATTCCCCATCACTCTGACGTCAGAGGGAGTTCCCTCTAGGTTTACAGTGTTGGTGATATCCGTCTTTGGTGTATACTTACCATGCACTCCTCACACGCTCACCAGGCGGGATTCCCCATCACTCTGACGTCAGAGGGAGTTCCCTCTAGGTTTACAGTGTTGGTGATATCCTTCTTTGGTGTATACTTACCAGACACTCCTCAGACGCTTACCAGGCGGGATTCCCCATCACTCTGACGTCAGAGGGAGTTCCCTCTAGGTTTACAGTGTTGGTGATATCCTTCTTTGGTAAATACTTACCATGCACTCCTCACACGCTCACCAGGCGGGATTCCCCATCACTCTGACGTCAGAGGGAGTTCCCTCTAGGTTTACAGTGCTGGTGATATCCGTCTTTGGTGTATACTTACCATGCACTCCTCACACGCTCACCAGGCGGGATTCCCCATCACTCTGACGTCAGAGGGAGTTCCCTCTAGGTTTACAATGTTGGTGATATCCGTCTTTGGTGTATACTTACCATACACTCCTCAGACGCTCACCAGGCGGGATTCCCCATCACTCTGACGTCAGAGGGAGTTCCCTCTAGGTTTACAGTGTTGGTGATATCCGTCTTTGGTGTATACTTACCATACACTCCTCAGACGCTCACCAGGCGGGATTCCCCATCACTCTGACGTCAGAGGGAGTTCCCTCTAGGTTTACAGTGCTGGTGATATCCGTCTTTGGTGTATACTTACCATGCACTCCTCACACGCTCACCAGGCAGGATTCCCCATCACTCTGACGTCTAAGGGAGTTCCCTCTAGGTTTAGCGTGTTCGTGATATCGGTCTTTGGTGTATACTTACCATACACTCCTCACACGCTCACCAGGTGGGATTCCCCATCACTCTGACGTCTAAGGGAGTTCCCTCTAGGTTTAGCGTGTTGGTGATATCGGTCTTTGGTGTATACTTACCATACACTCCTCACACGCTCACCAGGTGGGATTCCCCATCACTCTGACGTCTAAGGGAGTTCCCTCTAGGTTTAGCGTGTTGGTGATATCCGTCTTTGGTGTATACTTACCATACACTCCTCACACGCTCACCAGGTGGGATTCCCCATCACTCTGACGTCAGAGGGAGTTCCCTCTAGGTTTACAGTGTTGGTGATATCCGTCTTTGGTGAATACTTACCATACACTCCTCACACGCTCACCAGGCGGGATTCCCCATCACTCTGACGTCAGAGGGAGTTCCCTCTAGGTTTACAGTGCTGGTGATATCCTTCTTTGGTGTATACTTACCAGACACTCCTCAGACGCTCACCAGGCGGGATTCCCCATCACTCTGACGTCAGAGGGAGTTCCCTCTAGGTTTACAGTGCTGGTGATATCCGTCTTTGGTGTATACTTACCATGCACTCCTCACACGCTCACCAGGCGGGATTCCCCATCACTCTGACGTCAGAGGGAGATCCCTCTAGGTTTACAGTGCTGGTGATATCCGTCTTTGGTGTATACTTACCATGCACTCCTCACACGCTCACCAGGCAGGATTCCCCATCACTCTGACGTCAGAGGGAGTTCCCTCTAGGTTTACAGTGTTGGTGATATCCGTCTTTGGTGAATACTTACCATGCACTCCTCACACGCTCACCAGGCGGGATTCCCCATCACTCTGACGTCAGAGGGAGTTCCCTCTAGGTTTAGCGTGTTGGTGATATCCGTCTTTTGTGTATACTTACCATACACTCCTCACATGCTCACCAGGCGGGATTCACCATCACTCTGACGTCAGAGGGAGTTCCCTCTAGGTTTACAGTGCTGGTGATATCCGTCTTTGGTGTATACTTACCATACACTCCTCACATGCTCACCAGGCGGGATTCCCCATCACTCTGACGTCAGAGGGAGTTCCCTCTAGGTTTACAGTGCTGGTGATATCCGTCTTTGGTGTATACTTACCATGCACTCCTCACACGCTCACCAGATGGGATTCCCCATCACTCTGACGTCAGAGAGAGTTCCCTCTAGGTTTACAGTGTTGGTGATATCCGTCTTTGGTGTATACTTACCATACACTCCTCAGACGCTCACCAGGCGGGATTCCCCATCACTCTGACGTCAGAGGGAGTTCCCTCTAGGTTTACAGTGCTGGTGATATCCGCTTTGGTGTATACTTACCATGCACTCCTCACACGCTCACCAGGCGGGATTCCCCATCACTCTGACGTCAGAGGGAGTTCCCTCTAGGTTTACAGTGTTGGTGATATCCGTCTTTGGTGAATACTTACCATACACTCCTCACACGCTCACCAGGCGGGATTCCCCATCACTCTGACGTCAGAGGGAGTTCCCTCTAGGTTTACAGTGTTGGTGACATCCGTCTTTGGTGTATACTTACCATGCACTCCTCACACGCTCACCAGGCGGATTCCCCGTCACTCTGACGTCAGAGGGAGTTCCCTCTAGGTTTACAGTGTTGGTGATATCCGTCTTTGGTGTATACTTACCATACACTCCTCAGACACTTACCAGGCGGGATTCCCCATCACTCTGACGTCAGAGGGAGTTCCCTCTAGGTTTACAGTGCTGGTGATATCCATCTTTGGTGAATACTTACCATGCACTCCTCACACGCTCACCAGGCGGGATTCCCCATCACTCTGACGTCAGAGGGAGTTCCCTCTAGGTTTACAGTGTTGGTGATATCCGTCTTTGGTGTATACTTACCATGCACTCCTCAGACGCTCACCAGGCAGGATTCCCCATCACTCTGACGTCAGAGGGAGTTCCGTCTAGGTTTACAGTGCTGGTGATATCCGTCTTTGGTGTATACTTACCATGCACTCCTCACACGCTCACCAGGCAGGATTCCCCATCACTCTGACGTCACAGGGAGTTCCCTCTAGGTTTACAGTGTTGGTGATATCCGTCTTTGGTGAATACTTACCATGCACTCCTCACACGCTCACCAGGCGGGATTCCCCATCACTCTGACGTCAGAGGGAGTTCCCTCTAGGTTTACAGTGCTGGTGATATCCGTCTTTGGTGTATACTTACCATGCAGTCCTCAGACGCTTACCAGGCGGGATTCCCCATCACTCTGACGTCAGAGGGAGTTCCCTCTAGGTTTAGCGTGTTGGTGATATCCGTCTTTGGTGTATACTAACCATACACTCCTCACACGCTCACCAGGCGGGATTCCCCGTCACTCTGACGTCAGAGGGAGTTCCCTCTAGGTTTACAGTGCTGGTGATATCCGTCTTTCGTGTATACTTACCATACACTCCTCACACGCTCACCAGGCGGGATTCCCCATCACTCTGACGTCAGAGGGAGTTCCCTCTAGGTTTAGCGTGTTGGTGATATCCGTCTTTGGTGTATACTTACCATACACTCCTCACACGCTCACCAGGTGGGATTCCCCATCACTCTGACGTCAGAGGGAGTTCCCTCTAGGTTTACAGTGTTGGTGATATCCGTCTTTGGTGAATACTTACCATACACTCCTCACACGCTCACCAGGCAGGATTCCCCATCACTCTGACGTCAGAGGGAGTTCCCTCTAGGTTTACAGTGTTGGTGATATCCTTCTTTGGTGTATACTTACCAGACACTCCTCAGACGCTCACCAGGCGGGATTCCCCATCACTCAGACGTCAGAGGGAGTTCCCTCTAGGTTTACAGTGTTGGTGATATCCGTCTTTGGTGTATACTTACCATGCACTCCTCACACTCTCACCAGGCGGGATTCCCCATCACTCTGACGTCAGAGGGAGTTCCCTCTAGGTTTACAGTGTTGGTGATATCCTTCTTTGGTGTATACTTACCATACACTCCTCAGACGCTCACCAGGCGGGATTCCCCATCACTCTGACGTCAGAGGGAGTTCCCTCTAGGTTTACAGTGCTGGTGATATCCGTCTTTGGTGTATACTTACCATGCACTCCTCACATGCTCACCAGGCGGGATTCCCCATCACTCTGACGTCAGAGGGAGTTCCCTCTAGGTTTACAGTGTTGGTGATATCCGTCTTTGGTGAATACTTACCATACACTCCTCACACGCTCACCAGGCGGGCTTCCCCATCACTCTGACGTCAGAGGGAGTTCCCTCTAGGTTTACAGTGCTGGTGATATCCGTCTTTGGTGTATACTTACCATGCACTCCTCACACGCTCACCAGGCAGGATTCCCCATCACTCTGACGTCTAAGGGAGTTCCCTCTAGGTTTAGCGTGTTGGTGATATCCGTCTTTGGTGTATACTTACCATACACTCCTCACACGCTCACCAGGTGGGATTCCCCATCACTCTGACGTCAGAGGGAGTTCCCTCTAGGTTTACAGTGTTGGTGATATCCGTCTTTGGTGAATACTTACCATACACTCCTCACACGCTCACCATGCGGGATTCCCCATCACTCTGACGTCAGAGGGAGTTCCCTCTAGGTTTACAGTGCTGGTGATATCCGTCTTTGGTGAATACTTACCATACACTCCTCACACGCTCACCAGGCGGGATTCCCCATCACTCTGACGTCAGAGGGAGTTCCCTCTAGGTTTACAGTGTTGGTGATATCCGTCTTTGGTGTATACTTACCATACACTCCTCACACGCTCACCAGGCGGGATTCCCCATCACTCTGACGTCAGAGGGAGTTCCCTCTAGGTTTACAGTGCTGGTGATATCCGTCTTTGGTGTATACTTACCATACACTCCTCACACGCTCACCAGGCGGGATTCCCCATCACTCTGACGTCAGAGGGAGTTCCCTCTAGGTTTACAGTGTTGGTGATATCCGTCTTTGGTGTATACTTACCATACACTCCTCACACGCTCACCAGGCGGGATTCCCCATCACTCTGACGTCAGAGGGAGTTCCCTCTAGGTTTACAGTGTTGGTGATATCCGTCTTTGGTGTATACTTACCATGCACTCCTCACACGCTCACCAGACGGGATTCCCCATCACTCTGACGTCAGAGGGAGTTCCCTCTAGGTTTACAGTGTTGGTGATATCCGTCTTTGGTGTATACTTACCATACACTCCTCAGACCCTCACCAGGCGGGATTCCCCATCACTCTGACGTCAGAGGGAGTTCCCTCTAGGTTTACAGTGCTGGTGATATCCGTCTTTGGTGTATACTTACCATGCACTCCTCACACGCTCACCAGGCGGGATTCCCCATCACTCTGACGTCAGAGGGAGTTCCCTCTAGGTTTACAGTGTTGGTGATATCCGTCTTTGGTGAAAACTTACCATACACTCCTCACACGCTCACCAGGCGGGATTCCCCATCACTCTGACGTCAGAGGGAGTTCCCTCTAGGTTTACAGTGCTGGTGATATCCGTCTTTGGTGTATACTTACCATGCACTCCTCACACGCTCACCAGGCAGGATTCCCCATCACTCTGACGTCTAAGGGAGTTCCCTCTAGGTTTAGCGTGTTGGTGATATCCGTCTTTGGTGTATACTTACCATACACTCCTCACACGCTCACCAGGTGGGATTCCCCATCACTCTGACGTCAGAAGGAGTTCCCTCTAGGTTTACAGTGTTGGTGATATCCGTCTTTGGTGAATACTTACCATACACTCCTAACACGCTCACCAGGCGGGATTCCCCATCACTCTGACGTCAGAGGGAGTTCCCTCTAGGTTTACAGTGTTGGTGATATCCTTCTTTGGTGTATACTTACCAGACACTCCTCAGACGCTCACCAGGCGGGATTCCCCATCACTCTGACGTCAGAGGGAGTTCCCTCTAGGTTTACAGTGCTGGTGATATCCGTCTTTGGTGTATACTTACCATGCACTCCTCACACGCTCACCAGGCGGGATTCCCCATCACTCTGACGTCAGAGGGAGTTCCCTCTAGGTTTACAGTGTTGGTGATATCCGTCTTTGGTGAATACTTACCATACACTCCTCACACGCTCACCAGGCAGGATTCCCCATCACTCTGACGTCAGAGGGAGTTCCGTCTAGGTTTACAGTGCTGGTGATATCCGTCTTTGGTGTATACTTACCATGCACTCCTCACACGCTCACCAGGCAGGATTCCCCATCACTCTGACGTCTAAGGGAGTTCCCTCTAGGTTTAGCGTGTTGGTGATATCCGTCTTTGGTGTATACTTACCATACACTCCTCACACGCTCACCAGGTGGGATTCCCCATCACTCTGACGTCAGAGGGAGTTCCCTCTAGGTTTACAGTGTTGGTGATATCCGTCTTTGGTGAATACTTACCATACACTCCTCACACGCTCAGCAGACGGGATTCCCCATCACTCTGACGTCAGAGGGAGTTCCCTCTAGGTTCACAGTGTTGGTGATATCCGTCTTTGGTGTATACTTACCATGCACTCCTCACACGCTCACCAGGCGGGATTCCCCATCACTCTGACGTCAGAGGGAGTTCCCTCTAGGTTTACAGTGTTGGTGATATCCGTCTTTGGTGAATACTTACCATACACTCCTCACACGCTCACCAGGCGGGATTCCCCATCACTCTGACGTCAGAGGGAGTTCCCTCTAGGTTTACAGTGCTGGTGATATCCGTCTTTGGTGTATACTTACCAGACACTCCTCACACGCTCACCAGGCTGGATTCCCCATCACTCTGACGTCAGAGGGAGTTCCCTCTAGGTTTAGCGTGTTGGTGATATCCGTCTTTGGTGTATACTTACCATACACTCCTCACACGCTCACCAGGCGGGATTCCCCATCACTCTGACGTCAGAGGGAGTTCCCTCTAGGTTTACAGTGCTGGTGATATCCGTCTTTGGTGTATACTTACCATGCACTCCTCAGACGCTCACCAGGCGGGATTCCCCATCACTCTGACGTCAGAGGGAGTTCCCTCTAGGTTTACAGTGTTGGTGATATCCGTCTTTGGTGTATACTTACCATACACTCCTCACACTCTCACCAGGCGGGATTCCCCATCACTCTGACGTCAGAGGGAGTTCCCTCTAGGTTTACAGTGTTGGTGATATCCTTCTTTGGTGTATACTTACCATGCACTCCTCACACGCTCACCAGGCGGGATTCCCCATCACTCTGACGTCAGAGGGAGTTCCCTCTAGGTTGACAGTGTTGGTGATATCCTTCTTTGGTGAATACTTACCATACACTCCTCACACGCTCACCAGGCGGGATTCCCCATCACTCTGACGTCAGAGGGAGTTCCCTCTAGGTTTACAGTGTTGGTGATATCCGTCTTTGGTGTATACTTACCATGCACTCCTCACACGCTCACCAGGCGGGATTCCCCATCACTCTGACGTCAGAGGGAGTTCCCTCTAGGTTTACAGTGTTGGTGATATCCGTCTTTGGTGAATACTTACCATACACTCCTCACACGCTCACCAGGCGGGATTCCCCATCACTCTGACGTCAGAGGGAGTTCCCTCTAGGTTTACAGTGTTGGTGATATCCTTCTTTGGTGTATACTTACCAGACACTCCTCAGACGCTTACCAGGCGGGATTCCCCATCACTCTGACGTCAGAGGGAGTTCCCTCTAGGTTTACAGTGTTGGTGATATCCTTCTTTGGTAAATACTTACCATGCACTCCTCACACGCTCACCAGGCGGGATTCCCCATCACTCTGACGTCAGAGGGAGTTCCCTCTAGGTTTACAGTGCTGGTGATATCCGTCTTTGGTGTATACTTACCATGCACTCCTCACACGCTCACCAGGCAGGATTCCCTATCACTCTGACGTCAGAGGGAGTTCCCTCTAGGTTTACGGTGTTGGTGATATCCGTCTTTGGTGTATACTTACCATACACTCCTCAGACGCTCACCAGGCGGGATTCCCCATCACTCTGACGTCAGAGGGAGTTCCCTCTAGGTTTACAATGTTGGTGATATCCGTCTTTGGTGTATACTTACCATACACTCCTCAGACACTCACCAGGCGGGATTCCCCATCACTCTGACGTCAGAGGGAGTTCCCTCTAGGTTTACAGTGTTGGTGATATCCGTCTTTGGTGTATACTTACCATGCACTCCTCACACGCTCACCAGGCGGGATTCCCCATCACTCTGACGTCAGAGGGAGTTCCCTCTAGGTTTACAGTGTTGGTGATATCCGTCTTTGGTGTATACTTACCATACACTCCTCACACGCTCACCAGGCGGGATTCCCCATCACTCTGACGTCAGAGGGAGTTCCCTCTAGGTTTACAGTGTTGGTGATATCCGTCTTTGGTGTATACTTACCATGCACTCCTCACACGCTCACCAGACGGGATTCCCCATCACTCTTACGTCAGAGGGAGTTCCCTCTAGGTTTACAGTGTTGGTGATATCCGTCTTTGGTGTATACTTACCATACACTCCTCAGACCCTCACCAGGCGGGATTCCCCATCACTCTGACGTCAGAGGGAGTTCCCTCTAGGTTTACAGTGCTGGTGATATCCGTCTTTGGTGTATACTTACCATGCACTCCTCACACGCTCACCAGGCGGGATTCCCCATCACTCTGACGTCAGAGGGAGTTCCCTCTAGGTTTACAGTGTTGGTGATATCCGTCTTTGGTGAAAACTTACCATACACTCCTCACACGCTCACCAGGCGGGATTCCCCATCACTCTGACGTCAGAGGGAGTTCCCTCTAGGTTTACAGTGCTGGTGATATCCGTCTTTGGTGTATACTTACCATGCACTCCTCACACGCTCACCAGGCAGGATTCCCCATCACTCTGACGTCTAAGGGAGTTCCCTCTAGGTTTAGCGTGTTGGTGATATCCGTCTTTGGTGTATACTTACCATACACTCCTCACACGCTCACCAGGTGGGATTCCCCATCACTCTGACGTCAGAAGGAGTTCCCTCTAGGTTTACAGTGTTGGTGATATCCGTCTTTGGTGAATACTTACCATACACTCCTCACACGCTCACCAGGCGGGATTCCCCATCACTCTGACGTCAGAGGGAGTTCCCTCTAGGTTTACAGTGTTGGTGATATCCTTCTTTGGTGTATACTTACCAGACACTCCTCAGACGCTCACCAGGCGGGATTCCCCATCACTCTGACGTCAGAGGGAGTTCCCTCTAGGTTTACAGTGCTGGTGATATCCCTCTTTGGTGTATACTTACCATGCACTCCTCACACGCTCACCAGGCGGGATTCCCCATCACTCTGACGTCAGAGGGAGTTCCCTCTAGGTTTACAGTGCTGGTGATATCCGTCTTTGGTGTATACTTACCATGCACTCCTCACACGCTCACCAGACGGAATTCCCCATCACTCTGACGTCAGAGGGAGTTCCCTCTAGGTTTAGCGTGTTGGTGATATCCGTCTTTGGTGAATACTTACCATACACTCCTCACACGCTCACCAGGCGGGATTCCCCATCACTCTGACGTCAGAGGGAGTTCCCTGTAGGTTTACGGTGCTGGTGATATCCGTCTTTGGTGTATACTTACCATGCACTCCTCACACGCTCACCAGGCAGGATTCCCCATCACTCTGACGTCAGAGGGAGTTCCCTCTAGGTTTACAGTGTTGGTGATATCCGTCTTTGGTGAATACTTACCATGCACTCCTCACACGCTCACCAGGCGGGATTCCCCATCACTCTGACGTCAGAGGGAGTTCCCTCTAGGTTTAGCGTGTTGGTGATATCCGTCTTTTGTGTATACTTACCATACACTCCTCACATGCTCACCAGGCGGGATTCCCCATCACTCTGACGTCAGAGGGAGTTCCCTCTAGGTTTACAGTGTTGGTGATATCCGTCTTTGGTGTATACTTACCATACACTCCTCAGACGCTCACCAGGCGGGATTCCCCATCACTCTGACGTCAGAGGGAGTTCCCTCTAGGTTTACAGTGCTGGTGATATCCGTCTTTGGTGTATACTTACCATACACTCCTCACACGCTCACCAGGCGGGATTCCCCATCACTCTGACGTCAGAGGGAGTTCCCTCTAGGTTTACAGTGCTGGTGATATCCGTCTTTGGTGTATACTTACCATGCACTCCTCACACGCTCACCAGGCGGGATTCCCCATCACTCTGACGTCAGAGGGAGTTCCCTCTAGGTTTACAGTGTTGGTGATATCCGTCTTTGGTGAATACTTACCATACACTCCTCACACGCTCACCAGGCAGGATTCCCCATCACTCTGACGTCAGAGGGAGTTCCGTCTAGGTTTACAGTGCTGGTGATATCCGTCTTTGGTGTATACTTACCATGCACTCCTCACACGCTCACCAGGCAGGATTCCCCATCACTCTGACGTCTAAGGGAGTTCCCTCTAGGTTTAGCGTGTTGGTGATATCCGTCTTTGGTGTATACTTACCATACACTCCTCACACGCTCACCAGGTGGGATTCCCCATCACTCTGACGTCAGAGGGAGTTCCCTCTAGGTTTACAGTGTTGGTGATATCCGTCTTTGGTGAATACTTACCATACACTCCTCACACGCTCACCAGACGGGATTCCCCATCACTCTGACGTCAGAGGGAGTTCCCTCTAGGTTTACAGTGCTGGTGATATCCGTCTTTGGTGTATACTTACCATGCATTCCTCACACGCTCACCAGGCAGGATTCCCCATCACTCTGACGTCTAAGGGAGTTCCCTCTAGGTTTAGCGTGTTGGTGATATCCATCTTTGGTGTATACTTACCATACACTCCTCACACGCTCACCAGGTGGGATTCCCCATCACTCTGACGTCAGAGGGAGTTCCCTCTAGGTTTACAGTGTTGGTGATATCCGTCTTTGGTGTATACTTACCATGCACTCCTCACACGCTCACCAGGCGGGATTCCCCATCACTCTGACGTCAGAGGGAGTTCCCTCTAGGTTTACAGTGTTGGTGATATCCGTCTTTGGTGAATACTTACCATACACTCCTCAGACGCTTACCAGGCAGGATTCCCCATCACTCTGACGTCAGAGGGAGTTCCCTCTAGGTTTACAGTGTTGGTGATATCCGTCTTTGGTGTATACTTACCATACACTCCTCACACGCTCACCAGGCGGGATTACCCATCACTCTGACGTCAGAGGGAGTTCCCTCTAGGTTTACAGTGTTGGTGATATCCTTCTTTGGTGTATACTTACCAGACACTCCTCACACGCTCACCAGGCGGGATTCCCCATCACTCTGACGTCAGAGGGAGTTCCCTCTAGGTTTACAGTGCTGGTGATATCCGTCTTTGGTGTATACTTACCATGCACTCCTCACACGCTCACCAGGCGGGATTCCCCATCACTCTGACGTCAGAGGGAGTTCCCTCTAGGTTTACAGTGTTGGTGATATCAGTCTTTGGTGTATACTTACCAGACACTCCTCAGACGCTCACCAGGCGGGATTCCCCATCACTCTGACGTCAGAGGGAGTTCCCTCTAGGTTTACAGTGTTGGTGATATCCGTCTTTGGTGTATACTTACCATGCACTCCTCACACTCTCACCAGGCGGGATTCCCCATCACTCTGACGTCAGAGGGAGTTCCATCTAGGTTTACAGTGTTGGTGATATCCGTCTTTGGTGTATACTTACCATACACTCCTCACACGCTCACCAGGCGGGATTCCCCATCACTCTGACGTCAGAGGGAGTTCCCTCTAGGTTTACAGTGTTGGTGATATCCGTCTTTGGTGTATACTTACCATGCACTCCTCACACGCTCACCAGACGGGATTCCCCATCACTCTGACGTCAGAGGGAGTTCCCTCTAGGTTTACAGTGTTGGTGATATCCGTCTTTGGTGTATACTTACCATGCACTCCTCACACGCTCACCAGGCGGGATTCCCCATCACTCTGACGTCAGAGGGAGTTCCCTCTAGGTTTACAGTGTTGGTGATATCCTTCTTTGGTGTATACTTACCAGACACTCCTCAGACGCTTACCAGGCGGGATTCCCCATCACTCTGACGTCAGAGGGAGTTCCCTCTAGGTTTACAGTGTTGGTGATATCCTTCTTTGGTAAATACTTACCATGCACTCCTCACACGCTCACCAGGCGGGATTCCCCATCACTCTGACGTCAGAGGGAGTTCCCTCTAGGTTTACAGTGCTGGTGATATCCGTCTTTGGTGTATACTTACCATGCACTCCTCACACGCTCACCAGGCGGGATTCCCCATCACTCTGACGTCAGAGGGAGTTCCCTCTAGGTTTACAATGTTGGTGATATCCGTCTTTGGTGTATACTTACCATACACTCCTCAGACGCTCACCAGGCGGGATTCCCCATCACTCTGACGTCAGAGGGAGTTCCCTCTAGGTTTACAGTGTTGGTGATATCCGTCTTTGGTGTATACTTACCATACACTCCTCAGACGCTCACCAGGCGGGATTCCCCATCACTCTGACGTCAGAGGGAGTTCCCTCTAGGTTTACAGTGCTGGTGATATCCGTCTTTGGTGTATACTTACCATGCACTCCTCACACGCTCACCAGGCAGGATTCCCCATCACTCTGACGTCTAAGGGAGTTCCCTCTAGGTTTAGCGTGTTCGTGATATCGGTCTTTGGTGTATACTTACCATACACTCCTCACACGCTCACCAGGTGGGATTCCCCATCACTCTGACGTCTAAGGGAGTTCCCTCTAGGTTTAGCGTGTTGGTGATATCGGTCTTTGGTGTATACTTACCATACACTCCTCACACGCTCACCAGGTGGGATTCCCCATCACTCTGACGTCTAAGGGAGTTCCCTCTAGGTTTAGCGTGTTGGTGATATCCGTCTTTGGTGTATACTTACCATACACTCCTCACACGCTCACCAGGTGGGATTCCCCATCACTCTGACGTCAGAGGGAGTTCCCTCTAGGTTTACAGTGTTGGTGATATCCGTCTTTGGTGAATACTTACCATACACTCCTCACACGCTCACCAGGCGGGATTCCCCATCACTCTGACGTCAGAGGGAGTTCCCTCTAGGTTTACAGTGCTGGTGATATCCTTCTTTGGTGTATACTTACCAGACACTCCTCAGACGCTCACCAGGCGGGATTCCCCATCACTCTGACGTCAGAGGGAGTTCCCTCTAGGTTTACAGTGCTGGTGATATCCGTCTTTGGTGTATACTTACCATGCACTCCTCAGACGCTCACCAGGCAGGATTCCCCATCACTCTTACGTCAGAGGGAGTTCCCTCTAGGTTTACAGTGCTGGTGATATCCGTCTTTGGTGTATACTTACCATGCACTCCTCACACGCTCACCAGGCGGGATTCCCCATCACTCTGACGTCAGAGGGAGATCCCTCTAGGTTTACAGTGCTGGTGATATCCGTCTTTGGTGTATACTTACCATGCACTCCTCACACGCTCACCAGGCAGGATTCCCCATCACTCTGACGTCAGAGGGAGTTCCCTCTAGGTTTACAGTGTTGGTGATATCCGTCTTTGGTGAATACTTACCATGCACTCCTCACACGCTCACCAGGCGGGATTCCCCATCACTCTGACGTCAGAGGGAGTTCCCTCTAGGTTTAGCGTGTTGGTGATATCCGTCTTTTGTGTATACTTACCATACACTCCTCACATGCTCACCAGGCGGGATTCACCATCACTCTGACGTCAGAGGGAGTTCCCTCTAGGTTTACAGTGCTGGTGATATCCGTCTTTGGTGTATACTTACCATACACTCCTCACACGCTCACCAGGCGGGATTCCCCATCACTCTGACGTCAGAGGGAGTTCCCTCTAGGTTTACAGTGTTGGTGATATCCTTCTTTGGTGTATACTTACCAGGCACTCCTCAGACGCTCACCAGGCGGGATTCCCCATCACTCTGACGTCAGAGGGAGTTCCCTCTAGGTTTACAGTGCTGGTGATATCCCTCTTTGGTGTATACTTACCATGCACTCCTCACACGCTCACCAGGCGGGATTCCCCATCACTCTGACGTCAGAGGGAGTTCCCTCTAGGTTTACAGTGCTGGTGATATCCGTCTTTGGTGTATACTTACCATGCACTCCTCACACGCTCACCAGACGGGATTCCCCATCACTCTGACGTCAGAGGGAGTTCCCTCTAGGTTTAGCGTGTTGGTGATATCCGTCTTTGGTGAATACTTACCATACACTCCTCACACGCTCACCAGGCGGGATTCCCCATCACTCTGACGTCAGAGGGAGTTCCCTCTAGGTTTACGGTGCTGGTGATATCCGTCTTTGGTGTATACTTACCATGCACTCCTCACACGCTCACCAGGCAGGATTCCCCATCACTCTGACGTCAGAGGGAGTTCCCTCTAGGTTTACAGTGTTGGTGATATCCGTCTTTGGTGAATACTTACCATGCACTCCTCACACGCTCACCAGGCGGGATTCCCCATCACTCTGACGTCAGAGGGAGTTCCCTCTAGGTTTAGCGTGTTGGTGATATCCGTCTTTTGTGTATACTTACCATACACTCCTCACATGCTCACCAGGCGGGATTCCCCATCACTCTGACGTCAGAGGGAGTTCCCTCTAGGTTTACAGTGTTGGTGATATCCGTCTTTGGTGTATACTTACCATACACTCCTCAGACGCTCACCAGGCGGGATTCCCCATCACTCTGACGTCAGAGGGAGTTCCCTCTAGGTTTACAGTGCTGGTGATATCCGTCTTTGGTGTATACTTACCATACACTCCTCACACGCTCACCAGGCGGGATTCCCCATCACTCTGACGTCAGAGGGAGTTCCCTCTAGGTTTACAGTGCTGGTGATATCCGTCTTTGGTGTATACTTACCATGCACTCCTCACACGCTCACCAGGCGGGATTCCCCATCACTCTGACGTCAGAGGGAGTTCCCTCTAGGTTTACAGTGCTGGTGATATCCGTCTTTGGTGAATACTTACCATACACTCCTCACACGCTCACCAGGCAGGATTCCCCATCACTCTGACGTCAGAGGGAGTTCCGTCTAGGTTTACAGTGCTGGTGATATCCGTCTTTGGTGTATACTTACCATGCACTCCTCACACGCTCACCAGGCAGGATTCCCCATCACTCTGACGTCTAAGGGAGTTCCCTCTAGGTTTAGCGTGTTGGTGATATCCGTCTTTGGTGTATACTTACCATACACTCCTCACACGCTCACCAGGTGGGATTCCCCATCACTCTGACGTCAGAGGGAGTTCCCTCTAGGTTTACAGTGTTGGTGATATCCGTCTTTGGTGAATACTTACCATACACTCCTCACACGCTCACCAGACGGGATTCCCCATCACTCTGACGTCAGAGGGAGTTCCCTCTAGGTTTACAGTGCTGGTGATATCCGTCTTTGGTGTATACTTACCATGCATTCCTCACACGCTCACCAGGCAGGATTCCCCATCACTCTGACGTCTAAGGGAGTTCCCTCTAGGTTTAGCGTGTTGGTGATATCCATCTTTGGTGTATACTTACCATACACTCCTCACACGCTCACCAGGTGGGATTCCCCATCACTCTGACGTCAGAGGGAGTTCCCTCTAGGTTTACAGTGTTGGTGATATCCGTCTTTGGTGTATACTTACCATGCACTCCTCACACGCTCACCAGGCGGGATTCCCCATCACTCTGACGTCAGAGGGAGTTCCCTCTAGGTTTACAGTGTTGGTGATATCCGTCTTTGGTGAATACTTACCATACACTCCTCAGACGCTTACCAGGCAGGATTCCCCATCACTCTGACGTCAGAGGGAGTTCCCTCTAGGTTTACAGTGTTGGTGATATCCGTCTTTGGTGTATACTTACCATACACTCCTCACACGCTCACCAGGCGGGATTACCCATCACTCTGACGTCAGAGGGAGTTCCCTCTAGGTTTACAGTGTTGGTGATATCCTTCTTTGGTGTATACTTACCAGACACTCCTCACACGCTCACCAGGCGGGATTCCCCATCACTCTGACGTCAGAGGGAGTTCCCTCTAGGTTTACAGTGCTGGTGATATCCGTCTTTGGTGTATACTTACCATGCACTCCTCACACGCTCACCAGGCGGGATTCCCCATCACTCTGACGTCAGAGGGAGTTCCCTCTAGGTTTACAGTGTTGGTGATATCAGTCTTTGGTGTATACTTACCAGACACTCCTCAGACGCTCACCAGGCGGGATTCCCCATCACTCTGACGTCAGAGGGAGTTCCCTCTAGGTTTACAGTGTTGGTGATATCCGTCTTTGGTGTATACTTACCATGCACTCCTCACACTCTCACCAGGCGGGATTCCCCATCACTCTGACGTCAGAGGGAGTTCCATCTAGGTTTACAGTGTTGGTGATATCCGTCTTTGGTGTATACTTACCATACACTCCTCACACGCTCACCAGGCGGGATTCCCCATCACTCTGACGTCAGAGGGAGTTCCCTCTAGGTTTACAGTGTTGGTGATATCCGTCTTTGGTGTATACTTACCATGCACTCCTCACACGCTCACCAGACGGGATTCCCCATCACTCTGACGTCAGAGGGAGTTCCCTCTAGGTTTACAGTGTTGGTAATATCCGTCTTTGGTGTATACTTACCATGCACTCCTCACACGCTCACCAGGCGGGATTCCCCATCACTCTGACGTCAGAGGGAGTTCCCTCTAGGTTTACAGTGTTGGTGATATCCTTCTTTGGTGTATACTTACCAGACACTCCTCAGACGCTTACCAGGCGGGATTCCCCATCACTCTGACGTCAGAGGGAGTTCCCTCTAGGTTTACAGTGTTGGTGATATCCTTCTTTGGTAAATACTTACCATGCACTCCTCACACGCTCACCAGGCGGGATTCCCCATCACTCTGACGTCAGAGGGAGTTCCCTCTAGGTTTACAGTGCTGGTGATATCCGTCTTTGGTGTATACTTACCATGCACTCCTCACACGCTCACCAGGCGGGATTCCCCATCACTCTGACGTCAGAGGGAGTTCCCTCTAGGTTTACAATGTTGGTGATATCCGTCTTTGGTGTATACTTACCATACACTCCTCAGACGCTCACCAGGCGGGATTCCCCATCACTCTGACGTCAGAGGGAGTTCCCTCTAGGTTTACAGTGTTGGTGATATCCGTCTTTGGTGTATACTTACCATACACTCCTCAGACGCTCACCAGGCGGGATTCCCCATCACTCTGACGTCAGAGGGAGTTCCCTCTAGGTTTACAGTGCTGGTGATATCCGTCTTTGGTGTATACTTACCATGCACTCCTCACACGCTCACCAGGCAGGATTCCCCATCACTCTGACGTCTAAGGGAGTTCCCTCTAGGTTTAGCGTGTTCGTGATATCGGTCTTTGGTGTATACTTACCATACACTCCTCACACGCTCACCAGGTGGGATTCCCCATCACTCTGACGTCTAAGGGAGTTCCCTCTAGGTTTAGCGTGTTGGTGATATCGGTCTTTGGTGTATACTTACCATACACTCCTCACACGCTCACCAGGTGGGATTCCCCATCACTCTGACGTCTAAGGGAGTTCCCTCTAGGTTTAGCGTGTTGGTGATATCCGTCTTTGGTGTATACTTACCATACACTCCTCACACGCTCACCAGGTGGGATTCCCCATCACTCTGACGTCAGAGGGAGTTCCCTCTAGGTTTACAGTGTTGGTGATATCCGTCTTTGGTGAATACTTACCATACACTCCTCACACGCTCACCAGGCGGGATTCCCCATCACTCTGACGTCAGAGGGAGTTCCCTCTAGGTTTACAGTGCTGGTGATATCCTTCTTTGGTGTATACTTACCAGACACTCCTCAGACGCTCACCAGGCGGGATTCCCCATCACTCTGACGTCAGAGGGAGTTCCCTCTAGGTTTACAGTGCTGGTGATATCCGTCTTTGGTGTATACTTACCATGCACTCCTCAGACGCTCACCAGGCAGGATTCCCCATCACTCTTACGTCAGAGGGAGTTCCCTCTAGGTTTACAGTGCTGGTGATATCCGTCTTTGGTGTATACTTACCATGCACTCCTCACACGCTCACCAGGCGGGATTCCCCATCACTCTGACGTCAGAGGGAGATCCCTCTAGGTTTACAGTGCTGGTGATATCCGTCTTTGGTGTATACTTACCATGCACTCCTCACACGCTCACCAGGCAGGATTCCCCATCACTCTGACGTCAGAGGGAGTTCCCTCTAGGTTTACAGTGTTGGTGATATCCGTCTTTGGTGAATACTTACCATGCACTCCTCACACGCTCACCAGGCGGGATTCCCCATCACTCTGACGTCAGAGGGAGTTCCCTCTAGGTTTAGCGTGTTGGTGATATCCGTCTTTTGTGTATACTTACCATACACTCCTCACATGCTCACCAGGCGGGATTCACCATCACTCTGACGTCAGAGGGAGTTCCCTCTAGGTTTACAGTGCTGGTGATATCCGTCTTTGGTGTATACTTACCATACACTCCTCACATGCTCACCAGGCGGGATTCCCCATCACTCTGACGTCAGAGGGAGTTCCCTCTAGGTTTACAGTGCTGGTGATATCCGTCTTTGGTGTATACTTACCATGCACTCCTCACACGCTCACCAGACGGGATTCCCCATCACTCTGACGTCAGAGAGAGTTCCCTCTAGGTTTACAGTGTTGGTGATATCCGTCTTTGGTGTATACTTACCATACACTCCTCAGACGCTCACCAGGCGGGATTCCCCATCACTCTGACGTCAGAGGGAGTTCCCTCTAGGTTTACAGTGCTGGTGATATCCGCTTTGGTGTATACTTACCATGCACTCCTCACACGCTCACCAGGCGGGATTCCCCATCACTCTGACGTCAGAGGGAGTTCCCTCTAGGTTTACAGTGTTGGTGATATCCGTCTTTGGTGAATACTTACCATACACTCCTCACACGCTCACCAGGCGGGATTCCCCATCACTCTGACGTCAGAGGGAGTTCCCTCTAGGTTTACAGTGTTGGTGACATCCGTCTTTGGTGTATACTTACCATGCACTCCTCACACGCTCACCAGGCGGATTCCCCGTCACTCTGACGTCAGAGGGAGTTCCCTCTAGGTTTACAGTGTTGGTGATATCCGTCTTTGGTGTATACTTACCATACACTCCTCAGACACTTACCAGGCGGGATTCCCCATCACTCTGACGTCAGAGGGAGTTCCCTCTAGGTTTACAGTGCTGGTGATATCCATCTTTGGTGAATACTTACCATGCACTCCTCACACGCTCACCAGGCGGGATTCCCCATCACTCTGACGTCAGAGGGAGTTCCCTCTAGGTTTACAGTGTTGGTGATATCCGTCTTTGGTGTATACTTACCATGCACTCCTCAGACGCTCACCAGGCAGGATTCCCCATCACTCTGACGTCAGAGGGAGTTCCGTCTAGGTTTACAGTGCTGGTGATATCCGTCTTTGGTGTATACTTACCATGCACTCCTCACACGCTCACCAGGCAGGATTCCCCATCACTCTGACGTCACAGGGAGTTCCCTCTAGGTTTACAGTGTTGGTGATATCCGTCTTTGGTGAATACTTACCATGCACTCCTCACACGCTCACCAGGCGGGATTCCCCATCACTCTGACGTCAGAGGGAGTTCCCTCTAGGTTTACAGTGCTGGTGATATCCGTCTTTGGTGTATACTTACCATGCAGTCCTCAGACGCTTACCAGGCGGGATTCCCCATCACTCTGACGTCAGAGGGAGTTCCCTCTAGGTTTAGCGTGTTGGTGATATCCGTCTTTGGTGTATACTAACCATACACTCCTCACACGCTCACCAGGCGGGATTCCCCGTCACTCTGACGTCAGAGGGAGTTCCCTCTAGGTTTACAGTGCTGGTGATATCCGTCTTTCGTGTATACTTACCATACACTCCTCACACGCTCACCAGGCGGGATTCCCCATCACTCTGACGTCAGAGGGAGTTCCCTCTAGGTTTAGCGTGTTGGTGATATCCGTCTTTGGTGTATACTTACCATACACTCCTCACACGCTCACCAGGTGGGATTCCCCATCACTCTGATGTCAGAGGGAGTTCCCTCTAGGTTTACAGTGTTGGTGATATCCGTCTTTGGTGAATACTTACCATACACTCCTCACACGCTCACCAGGCAGGATTCCCCATCACTCTGACGTCAGAGGGAGTTCCCTCTAGGTTTACAGTGTTGGTGATATCCTTCTTTGGTGTATACTTACCAGACACTCCTCAGACGCTCACCAGGCGGGATTCCCCATCACTCAGACGTCAGAGGGAGTTCCCTCTAGGTTTACAGTGTTGGTGATATCCGTCTTTGGTGTATACTTACCATGCACTCCTCACACTCTCACCAGGCGGGATTCCCCATCACTCTGACGTCAGAGGGAGTTCCCTCTAGGTTTACAGTGTTGGTGATATCCTTCTTTGGTGTATACTTACCATACACTCCTCAGACGCTCACCAGGCGGGATTCCCCATCACTCTGACGTCAGAGGGAGTTCCCTCTAGGTTTACAGTGCTGGTGATATCCGTCTTTGGTGTATACTTACCATGCACTCCTCACATGCTCACCAGGCGGGATTCCCCATCACTCTGACGTCAGAGGGAGTTCCCTCTAGGTTTACAGTGTTGGTGATATCCGTCTTTGGTGAATACTTACCATACACTCCTCACACGCTCACCAGGCGGGCTTCCCCATCACTCTGACGTCAGAGGGAGTTCCCTCTAGGTTTACAGTGCTGGTGATATCCGTCTTTGGTGTATACTTACCATGCACTCCTCACACGCTCACCAGGCAGGATTCCCCATCACTCTGACGTCTAAGGGAGTTCCCTCTAGGTTTAGCGTGTTGGTGATATCCGTCTTTGGTGTATACTTACCATACACTCCTCACACGCTCACCAGGTGGGATTCCCCATCACTCTGACGTCAGAGGGAGTTCCCTCTAGGTTTACAGTGTTGGTGATATCCGTCTTTGGTGAATACTTACCATACACTCCTCACACGCTCACCATGCGGGATTCCCCATCACTCTGACGTCAGAGGGAGTTCCCTCTAGGTTTACAGTGCTGGTGATATCCGTCTTTGGTGAATACTTACCATACACTCCTCACACGCTCACCAGGCGGGATTCCCCATCACTCTGACGTCAGAGGGAGTTCCCTCTAGGTTTACAGTGTTGGTGATATCCGTCTTTGGTGTATACTTACCATACACTCCTCACACGCTCACCAGGCGGGATTCCCCATCACTCTGATGTCAGAGGGAGTTCCCTCTAGGTTTACAGTGCTGGTGATATCCGTCTTTGGTGTATACTTACCATACACTCCTCACACGCTCACCAGGCGGGATTCCCCATCACTCTGACGTCAGAGGGAGTTCCCTCTAGGTTTACAGTGTTGGTGATATCCGTCTTTGGTGTATACTTACCATACACTCCTCACATGCTCACCAGGCGGGATTCCCCATCACTCTGACGTCAGAGGGAGTTCCCTCTAGGTTTACAGTGCTGGTGATATCCGTCTTTTGTGTATACTTACCATGCACTCCTCACACGCTCACCAGGCGGGATTCCCCATCACTCTGACGTCAGAGGGAGTTCCCTCTAGGTTTACAGTGTTGGTGATATCCTTCTTTGGTGTATACTTACCAGACACTCCTCAGACGCTCACCAGGCGGGATTCCCCATCACTCTGACGTCAGAGGGAGTTCCCTCTAGGTTTACAGTGTTGGTGATATCCTTCTTTGGTAAATACTTACCATGCACTCCTCACACGCTCACCAGGCGGGATTCCCCATCACTCTGACGTCAGAGGGAGTTCCCTCTAGGTTTACAGTGTTGGCGATATCCGTCTTTGGTGTATACTTACCATGCACTCCTCACACGCTCACCAGGCGGGATTCCCCATCACTCTGACGTCAGAGGGAGTTCCCTCTAGGTTTACAATGTTGGTGATATCCGTCTTTGGTGTATACTTACCATGCACTCCTCACACGCTCACCAGGCGGGATTCCCCATCACTCTGACATCAGAGGGAGTTCCCTCTAGGTTTACAGTGTTGGTGATATCCGTCTTTGGTGTATACTTACCATACACTCCTCACATGCTCACCAGGCGGGATTCCCCATCACTCTGACGTCAGAGGGAGTTCCCTCTAGGTTTACAGTGCTGGTGATATCCGTCTTTGGTGTATACTTACCATGCACTCCTCACACGCTCACCAGGCGGGATTCCCCATCACTCTGACGTCAGAGGGAGTTCCCTCTAGGTTTACAGTGTTGGTGATATCCTTCTTTGGTGAATACTTACCAGACACTCCTCAGACGCTCACCAGGCGGGATTCCCCATCACTCTGACGTCAGAGGGAGTTCCCTCTAGGTTTACAGTGCTGGTGATATCCGTCTTTGGTGTATACTTACCATGCACTCCTCACACGCTCATCAGGCGGGATTCCCCATCACTCTGACGTCAGAGGGAGTTCCCTCTAGGTTTACGGTGCTGGTGATATCCATCTTTGGTGTATACTTACCATGCACTCCTCACACGCTCACCAGGCGGGATTCCCCATCACTCTGACGTCAGAGGGAGTTCCCTCTAGGTTTACAGTGTTGGTGATATCCGTCTTTGGTGTATACTTACCATGCACTCCTCACACGCTCACCAGGCGGGATTCCCCGTCACTCTGACGTCAGAGGGAGTTCCCTCTAGGTTTAGCGTGTTGGTGATATCCGTCTTTGGTGTATACTTACCATACACTCCTCACACGCTCACCAGGCGGGATTCCCCATCACTCTGACGTCAGAGGGAGTTCCCTCTAGGTTTACAGTGCTGGTGATATCGGTCTTTGGTGTATACTTACCATGCACTCCTCACACGCTCACCAGGCGGGATTCCCCATCACTCTGACGTCAGAGGGAGTTCCCTCTAGGTTTACAGTGTTGGTGATATCCGTCTTTGGTGTATACTTACCATACACTCCTCACACTCTCACCAGGCGGGATTCCCCATCACTCTGACGTCAGAGGGAGTTCCCTCTAGGTTGACAGTGTTGGTGATATCCTTCTTTGGTGTATACTTACCATGCACTCCTCACACGCTCACCAGGCGGGATTCCCCATCACTCTGACGTCAGAGGGAGTTCCCTCTAGGTTGACAGTGTTGGTGATATCCTTCTTTGGTGAATACTTACCAGACACTCCTCAGACGCTCACCAGGTGGGATTCCCCATCACTCTGACGTCAGAGGGAGTTCCCTCTAGGTTTACAGTGTTGGCGATATCCGTCTTTGGTGTATACTTACCATGCACTCCTCACACGCTCACCAGGCGGGATTCCCCATCACTCTGACGTCAGAGGGAGTTCCCTCTAGGTTTACAATGTTGGTGATATCCGTCTTTGGTGTATACTTACCATGCACTCCTCACACGCTCACCAGGCGGGATTCCCCATCACTCTGACGTCAGAGGGAGTTCCCTCTAGGTTTACAGTGTTGGTGATATCCGTCTTTGGTGTATACTTACCATACACTCCTCACATGCTCACCAGGCGGGATTCCCCATCACTCTGACGTCAGAGGGAGTTCCCTCTAGGTTTACAGTGCTGGTGATATCCGTCTTTGGTGTATACTTACCATGCACTCCTCACACGCTCACCAGGCGGGATTCCCCATCACTCTGACGTCAGAGGGAGTTCCCTCTAGGTTTACAGTGCTGGTGATATCCGTCTTTGGTGTATACTTACCATGCACTCCTCACACGCTCACCAGGCGGGATTCCCCATCACTCTGACGTCAGAGGGAGTTCCCTCTAGGTTTACAGTGTTGGTGATATCCGTCTTTGGTGAATACTTACCATACACTCCTCACACGCTCACCAGGCGGGATTCCCCATCACTCTGACGTCAGAGGGAGTTCCCTCTAGGTTTACAGTGCTGGTGATATCCGTCTTTGGTGTATACTTACCAGACACTCCTCACACGCTCACCAGGCGGGATTCCCCATCACTCTGACGTCAGAGGGAGTTCCCTCTAGGTTTAGCGTGTTGGTGATATCCGTCTTTGGTGTATACTTACCATACACTCCTCACACGCTCACCAGGCGGGATTCCCCATCACTCTGACGTCAGAGGGAGTTCCCTCTAGGTTTACAGTGCTGGTGATATCCGTCTTTGGTGTATACTTACCATGCACTCCTCACACGCTCACCAGGCGGGATTCCCCATCACTCTGACGTCAGAGGGAGTTCCCTCTAGGTTTACAGTGTTGGTGATATCCGTCTTTGGTGTATACTTACCATACACTCCTCACACTCTCACCAGGCGGGATTCCCCATCACTCTGACGTCAGAGGGAGTTCCCTCTAGGTTGACAGTGTTGGTGATATCCTTCTTTGGTGTATACTTACCATGCATTCCTCACACGCTCACCAGGCGGGATTCCCCATCACTCTGACGTCAGAGGGAGTTCCCTCTAGGTTTACAGTGTTGGTGATATCCGTCTTTGGTGTATACTTACCATACACTCCTCACATGCTCACCAGGCGGGATTCCCCATCACTCTGACGTCAGAGGGAGTTCCCTCTAGGTTTACAGTGCTGGTGATATCCGTCTTTTGTGTATACTTACCATGCACTCCTCACACGCTCACCAGGCGGGATTCCCCATCACTCTGACGTCAGAGGGAGTTCCCTCTAGGTTTACAGTGTTGGTGATATCCTTCTTTGGTGTATACTTACCAGACACTCCTCAGACGCTCACCAGGCGGGATTCCCCATCACTCTGACGTCAGAGGGAGTTCCCTCTAGGTTTACAGTGTTGGTGATATCCTTCTTTGGTAAATACTTACCATGCACTCCTCACACGCTCACCAGGCGGGATTCCCCATCACTCTGACGTCAGAGGGAGTTCCCTCTAGGTTTACAGTGTTGGCGATATCCGTCTTTGGTGTATACTTACCATGCACTCCTCACACGCTCACCAGGCGGGATTCCCCATCACTCTGACGTCAGAGGGAGTTCCCTCTAGGTTTACAATGTTGGTGATATCCGTCTTTGGTGTATACTTACCATGCACTCCTCACACGCTCACCAGGCGGGATTCCCCATCACTCTGACATCAGAGGGAGTTCCCTCTAGGTTTACAGTGTTGGTGATATCCGTCTTTGGTGTATACTTACCATACACTCCTCACATGCTCACCAGGCGGGATTCCCCATCACTCTGACGTCAGAGGGAGTTCCCTCTAGGTTTACAGTGCTGGTGATATCCGTCTTTGGTGTATACTTACCATGCACTCCTCACACGCTCACCAGGCGGGATTCCCCATCACTCTGACGTCAGAGGGAGTTCCCTCTAGGTTTACAGTGTTGGTGATATCCTTCTTTGGTGAATACTTACCAGACACTCCTCAGACGCTCACCAGGCGGGATTCCCCATCACTCTGACGTCAGAGGGAGTTCCCTCTAGGTTTACAGTGCTGGTGATATCCGTCTTTGGTGTATACTTACCATGCACTCCTCACACGCTCATCAGGCGGGATTCCCCATCACTCTGACGTCAGAGGGAGTTCCCTCTAGGTTTACGGTGCTGGTGATATCCATCTTTGGTGTATACTTACCATGCACTCCTCACACGCTCACCAGGCGGGATTCCCCATCACTCTGACGTCAGAGGGAGTTCCCTCTAGGTTTACAGTGTTGGTGATATCCGTCTTTGGTGTATACTTACCATGCACTCCTCACACGCTCACCAGGCGGGATTCCCCGTCACTCTGACGTCAGAGGGAGTTCCCTCTAGGTTTAGCGTGTTGGTGATATCCGTCTTTGGTGTATACTTACCATACACTCCTCACACGCTCACCAGGCGGGATTCCCCATCACTCTGACGTCAGAGGGAGTTCCCTCTAGGTTTACAGTGCTGGTGATATCGGTCTTTGGTGTATACTTACCATGCACTCCTCACACGCTCACCAGGCGGGATTCCCCATCACTCTGACGTCAGAGGGAGTTCCCTCTAGGTTTACAGTGTTGGTGATATCCGTCTTTGGTGTATACTTACCATACACTCCTCACACTCTCACCAGGCGGGATTCCCCATCACTCTGACGTCAGAGGGAGTTCCCTCTAGGTTGACAGTGTTGGTGATATCCTTCTTTGGTGTATACTTACCATGCACTCCTCACACGCTCACCAGGCGGGATTCCCCATCACTCTGACGTCAGAGGGAGTTCCCTCTAGGTTGACAGTGTTGGTGATACCCTTCTTTGGTGAATACTTACCAGACACTCCTCAGACGCTCACCAGGCGGGATTCCCCATCACTCTGACGTCAGAGGGAGTTCCCTCTAGGTTTACAGTGTTGGCGATATCCGTCTTTGGTGTATACTTACCATGCACTCCTCACACGCTCACCAGGCGGGATTCCCCATCACTCTGACGTCAGAGGGAGTTCCCTCTAGGTTTACAATGTTGGTGATATCCGTCTTTGGTGTATACTTACCATGCACTCCTCACACGCTCACCAGGCGGGATTCCCCATCACTCTGACGTCAGAGGGAGTTCCCTCTAGGTTTACAGTGTTGGTGATATCCGTCTTTGGTGTATACTTACCATACACTCCTCACATGCTCACCAGGCGGGATTCCCCATCACTCTGACGTCAGAGGGAGTTCCCTCTAGGTTTACAGTGCTGGTGATATCCGTCTTTGGTGTATACTTACCATGCACTCCTCACATGCTCACCAGGCGGGATTCCCCATCACTCTGACGTCAGAGGGAGTTCCCTCTAGGTTTACAGTGCTGGTGATATCCGTCTTTGGTGTATACTTACCATGCACTCCTCACACGCTCACCAGGCGGGATTCCCCATCACTCTGACGTCAGAGGGAGTTCCCTCTAGGTTTACAGTGTTGGTGATATCCGTCTTTGGTGAATACTTACCATACACTCCTCACACGCTCACCAGGCGGGATTCCCCATCACTCTGACGTCAGAGGGAGTTCCCTCTAGGTTTACAGTGCTGGTGATATCCGTCTTTGGTGTATACTTACCAGACACTCCTCACACGCTCACCAGGCGGGATTCCCCATCACTCTGACGTCAGAGGGAGTTCCCTCTAGGTTTAGCGTGTTGGTGATATCCGTCTTTGGTGTATACTTACCATACACTCCTCACACGCTCACCAGGCGGGATTCCCCATCACTCTGACGTCAGAGGGAGTTCCCTCTAGGTTTACAGTGCTGGTGATATCCGTCTTTGGTGTATACTTACCATGCACTCCTCACACGCTCACCAGGCGGGATTCCCCATCACTCTGACGTCAGAGGGAGTTCCCTCTAGGTTTACAGTGTTGGTGATATCCGTCTTTGGTGTATACTTACCATACACTCCTCACACTCTCACCAGGCGGGATTCCCCATCACTCTGACGTCAGAGGGAGTTCCCTCTAGGTTGACAGTGTTGGTGATATCCTTCTTTGGTGTATACTTACCATGCATTCCTCACACGCTCACCAGGCGGGATTCCCCATCACTCTGACGTCAGAGGGAGTTCCCTCTAGGTTGACAGTGTTGGTGATATCCTTCTTTGGTGAATACTTACCATACACTCCTCACACGCTCACCAGGCGGGATTCCCCATCACTCTGACGTCAGAGGGAGTTCCCTCTAGGTTTACAGTGTTGGTGATATCCGTCTTTGGTGTATACTTACCATGCACTCCTCACACGCTCACCAGGCGGGATTCCCCATCACTCTGACGTCAGAGGGAGTTCCCTCTAGGTTTACAGTGTTGGTGATATCCGTCTTTGGTGAATACTTACCATACACTCCTCACACGCTCACCAGGCGGGATTCCCCATCACTCTGACGTCAGAGGGAGTTCCCTCTAGGTTTACAGTGTTGGTGATATCCTTCTTTGGTGTATACTTACCAGACACTCCTCAGACGCTTACCAGGCGGGATTCCCCATCACTCTGACGTCAGAGGGAGTTCCCTCTAGGTTTACAGTGTTGGTGATATCCTTCTTTGGTAAATACTTACCATGCACTCCTCACACGCTCACCAGGCGGGATTCCCCATCACTCTGACGTCAGAGGGAGTTCCCTCTAGGTTTACAGTGCTGGTGATATCCGTCTTTGGTGTATACTTACCATGCACTCCTCACACACTCACCAGGCAGGATTCCCTATCACTCTGACGTCAGAGGGAGTTCCCTCTAGGTTTACGGTGTTGGTGATATCCGTCTTTGGTGTATACTTACCATACACTCCTCAGACGCTCACCAGGCGGGATTCCCCATCACTCTGACGTCAGAGGGAGTTCCCTCTAGGTTTACAATGTTGGTGATATCCGTCTTTGGTGTATACTTACCATACACTCCTCAGACACTCACCAGGCGGGATTCCCCATCACTCTGACGTCAGAGGGAGTTCCCTCTAGGTTTACAGTGTTGGTGATATCCGTCTTTGGTGTATACTTACCATACACTCCTCACACGCTCACCAGGCGGGATTCCCCATCATTCTGACGTCAGAGGGAGTTCCCTCTAGGTTTACAGTGTTGGTGATATCCGTCTTTGGTGTATACTTACCATACACTCCTCACACGCTCACCAGGCGGGATTCCCCATCACTCTGACGTCAGAAGGAGTTCCCTCTAGGTTTACAGTGTTGGTGATATCCGTCTTTGGTGAATACTTACCATACACTCCTCACACGCTCACCAGGCGGGATTCCCCATCACTCTGACGTCAGAGGGAGTTCCCTCTAGGTTTACAGTGTTGGTGATATCCTTCTTTGGTGTATACTTACCAGACACTCCTCAGACGCTCACCAGGCGGGATTCCCCATCACTCTGACGTCAGAGGGAGTTCCCTCTAGGTTTACAGTGCTGGTGATATCCCTCTTTGGTGTATACTTACCATGCACTCCTCACACGCTCACCAGGCGGGATTCCCCATCACTCTGACGTCAGAGGGAGTTCCCTCTAGGTTTACAGTGCTGGTGATATCCGTCTTTGGTGTATACTTACCATGCACTCCTCACACGCTCACCAGGCAGGATTCCCCATCACTCTGACGTCAGAGGGAGTTCCCTCTAGGTTTAGCGTGTTGGTGATATCCGTCTTTGGTGAATACTTACCATACACTCCTCACACGCTCACCAGGCGGGATTCCCCATCACTCTGACGTCAGAGGGAGTTCCCTCTAGGTTTACGGTGCTGGTGATATCCGTCTTTGGTGTATACTTACCATGCACTCCTCACACGCTCACCAGGCAGGATTCCCCATCACTCTGACGTCAGAGGGAGTTCCCTCTAGGTTTACAGTATTGGTGATATCCGTCTTTGGTGAATACTTACCATGCACTCCTCACACGCTCACCAGGCGGGATTCCCCATCACTCTGACGTCTAAGGGATTTCCCTCTAGGTTTAGCGTGTTGGTGATATCCGTCTTTTGTGTATACTTACCATACACTCCTCACATGCTCACCAGGCGGGATTCCCCATCACTCTGACGTCAGAGGGAGTTCCCTCTAGGTTTACAGTGTTGGTGATATCCGTCTTTGGTGTATACTTACCATACACTCCTCACATGCTCACCAGGCGGGATTCCCCATCACTCTGATGTAAGAGGGAGTTCCCTCTAGGTTTACAGTGCTGGTGATATCCGTCTTTGGTGTATACTTACCATGCACTCCTCACACGCTCACCAGACGGGATTCCCCATCACTCTGACGTCAGAGGGAGTTCCCTCTAGGTATACAGTGTTGGTGATATCCGTCTTTGGTGTATACTTACCATACACTCCTCAGACGCTCACCAGGCGGGATTCCCCATCACTCTGACGTCAGAGGGAGTTCCCTCTAGGTTTACAGTGCTGGTGATATCCGTCTTTGGTGTATACTTACCATACACTCCTCACACGCTCACCAGGCGGGATTCCCCATCACTCTGACGTCAGAGGGAGTTCCCTCTAGGTTTACAGTGCTGGTGATATCCGTCTTTGGTGTATACTTACCATGCACTCCTCACACGCTCACCAGGCGGGATTCCCCATCACTCTGACGTCAGAGGGAGTTCACTCTAGGTTTACAGTGTTGGTGATATCCGTCTTTGGTGAATACTTACCATACACTCCTCACACGCTCACCAGGCAGGATTCCCCATCACTCTGACGTCAGAGGGAGTTCCGTCTAGGTTTACAGTGCTGGTGATATCCGTCTTTGGTGTATACTTACCATGCACTCCTCACACGCTCACCAGGCAGGATTCCCCATCACTCTGACGTCTAAGGGAGTTCCCTCTAGGTTTAGCGTGTTGGTGATATCCGTCTTTGGTGTATACTTACCATACACTCCTCACACGCTCACCAGGTGGGATTCCCCATCACTCTGACGTCAGAGGGAGTTCCCTCTAGGTTTACAGTGTTGGTGATATCCGTCTTTGGTGAATACTTACCATACACTCCTCACACGCTCACCAGACGGGATTCCCCATCACTCTGACGTCAGAGGGAGTTCCCTCTAGGTTCACAGTGTTGGTGATATCCGTCTTTGGTGTATACTTACCATGCACTCCTCACACGCTCACCAGGCAGGATTCCCCATCACTCTGACGTCAGAGGGAGTTCCCTCTAGGTTTACAGTGTTGGTGATATCCGTCTTTGGTGAATACTTACCATACACTCCTCACACGCTCACCAGGCGGGATTCCCCATCACTCTGACGTCAGAGGGAGTTCCCTCTAGGTTTACAGTGCTGGTGATATCCGTCTTTGGTGTATACTTACCAGACACTCCTCACACGCTCACCAGGCTGGATTCCCCATCACTCTGACGTCAGAGGGAGTTCCCTCTAGGTTTAGCGTGTTGGTGATATCCGTCTTTGGTGTATACTTACCATACACTCCTCACACGCTCACCAGGCGGGATTCCCCATCACTCTGACGTCAGAGGGAGTTCCCTCTAGGTTTACAGTGCTGGTGATATCCGTCTTTGGTGTATACTTACCATGCACTCCTCAGACGCTCACCAGGCGGGATTCCCCATCACTCTGACGTCAGAGGGAGTTCCCTCTAGGTTTACAGTGTTGGTGATATCCGTCTTTGGTGTATACTTACCATACACTCCTCACACTCTCACCAGGCGGGATTCCCCATCACTCTGACGTCAGAGGGAGTTCCCTCTAGGTTTACAGTGTTGGTGATATCCTTCTTTGGTGTATACTTACCATGCACTCCTCACACGCTCACCAGGCGGGATTCCCCATCACTCTGACGTCAGAGGGAGTTCCCTCTAGGTTGACAGTGTTGGTGATATCCTTCTTTGGTGAATACTTACCATACACTCCTCACACGCTCACCAGGCGGGATTCCCCATCACTCTGACGTCAGAGGGAGTTCCCTCTAGGTTTACAGTGTTGGTGATATCCGTCTTTGGTGTATACTTACCATGCACTCCTCACACGCTCACCAGGCGGGATTCCCCATCACTCTGACGTCAGAGGGAGTTCCCTCTAGGTTTACAGTGTTGGTGATATCCGTCTTTGGTGAATACTTACCATACACTCCTCACACGCTCACCAGGCGGGATTCCCCATCACTCTGACGTCAGAGGGAGTTCCCTCTAGGTTTACAGTGTTGGTGATATCCTTCTTTGGTGTATACTTACCAGACACTCCTCAGACGCTTACCAGGCGGGATTCTCCATCACTCTGACGTCAGAGGGAGTTCCCTCTAGGTTTACAGTGTTGGTGATATCCTTCTTTGGTAAATACTTACCATGCACTCCTCACACGCTCACCAGGCGGGATTTCCCATCACTCTGACGTCAGAGGGAGTTCCCTCTAGGTTTACAGTGCTGGTGATATCCGTCTTTGGTGTATACTTACCATGCACTCCTCACACGCTCACCAGGCAGGATTCCCTATCACTCTGACGTCAGAGGGAGTTCCCTCTAGGTTTACGGTGTTGGTGATATCCGTCTTTGGTGTATACTTACCATACACTCCTCAGACGCTCACCAGGCGGGATTCCCCATCACTCTGACGTCAGAGGGAGTTCCCTCTAGGTTTACAATGTTGGTGATATCCGTCTTTGGTGTATACTTACCATACACTCCTCAGACACTCACCAGGCGGGATTCCCCATCACTCTGACGTCAGAGGGAGTTCCCTCTAGGTTTACAGTGTAGGTGATATCCGTCTTTGGTGTATACTTACCATACACTCCTCACACGCTCACCAGGCGGGATTCCCCATCACTCTGACGTCAGAGGGAGTTCCCTCTAGGTTTACAGTGTTGGTGATATCCGTCTTTGGTGTATACTTACCATGCACTCCTCACACGCTCACCAGGCGGGATTCCCCATCACTCTGACGTCAGAGGGAGTTCCCTCTAGGTTTACAGTGTTGGTGATATCCGTCTTTGGTGTATACTTACCATGCACTCCTCACATGCTCACCAGACGGGATTCCCCATCACTCTGACGTCAGAGGGAGTTCCCTCTAGGTTTACAGTGCTGGTGATATCCGTCTTTGGTGAATACTTACCATGCACTCCTCACACGCTCACCAGGCGGGATTCCCCATCACTCTGACGTCAGAGGGAGTTCCCTCTAGGTTTACAGTGTTGGTGATATCCGTCTTTGGTGAATACTTACCATACATTCCTCACACGCTCACCAGGCGGGATTCCCCATCACTCTGACGTCAGAGGGAGTTCCCTCTAGGTTTACAGTGTTGGTGATATCCTTCTTTGGTAAATACTTACCATGCACTCCTCACACGCTCACCAGGCGGGATTCCCCATCACTCTGACGTCAGAGGGAGTTCCCTCTAGGTTTACAGTGTTGGTGATATCCGTCTTTGGTGTATACTTACCATACACTCCTCAGACCCTCACCAGGCGGGATTCCCCATCACTCTGACGTCAGAGGGAGTTCCCTCTAGGTTTACAGTGCTGGTGATATCCGTCTTTGGTGTATACTTACCATGCACTCCTCACACGCTCACCAGGCGGGATTCCCCATCACTCTGACGTCAGAGGGAGTTCCCTCTAGGTTTACAGTGTTGGTGATATCCGTCTTTGGTGAAAACTTACCATACACTCCTCACACGCTCACCAGGCGGGATTCCCCATCACTCTGACGTCAGAGGGAGTTCCCTCTAGGTTTACAGTGCTGGTGATATCCGTCTTTGGTGTATACTTACCATGCACTCCTCACACGCTCACCAGGCAGGATTCCCCATCACTCTGACATCTAAGGGAGTTCCCTCTAGGTTTAGCGTGTTGGTGATATCCGTCTTTGGTGTATACTTACCATACACTCCTCACACGCTCACCAGGTGGGATTCCCCATCACTCTGACGTCAGAAGGAGTTCCCTCTAGGTTTACAGTGTTGGTGATATCCGTCTTTGGTGAATACTTACCATACACTCCTCACACGCTCACCAGGCGGGATTCCCCATCACTCTGACGTCAGAGGGAGTTCCCTCTAGGTTTACAGTGTTGGTGATATCCTTCTTTGGTGTATACTTACCAGACACTCCTCAGACGCTCACCAGGCGGGATTCCCCATCACTCTGACGTCAGAGGGAGTTCCCTCTAGGTTTACAGTGCTGGTGATATCCGTCTTTGGTGTATACTTACCATGCACTCCTCACACGCTCACCAGGCGGGATTCCCCATCACTCTGACGTCAGAGGGAGTTCCCTCTAGGTTTACAGTGTTGGTGATATCCGTCTTTGGTGAATACTTACCATACACTCCTCACACGCTCACCAGGCAGGATTCCCCATCACTCTGACGTCAGAGGGAGTTCCGTCTAGGTTTACAGTGCTGGTGATATCCGTCTTTGGTGTATACTTACCATGCACTCCTCACACGCTCACCAGGCAGGATTCCCCATCACTCTGACGTCTAAGGGAGTTCCCTCTAGGTTTAGCGTGTTGGTGATATCCGTCTTTGGTGTATACTTACCATACACTCCTCACACGCTCACCAGGTGGGATTCCCCATCACTCTGACGTCAGAGGGAGTTCCCTCTAGGTTTACAGTGTTGGTGATATCCGTCTTTGGTGAATACTTACCATACACTCCTCACACGCTCACCAGACGGGATTCCCCATCACTCTGACGTCAGAGGGAGTTCCCTCTAGGTTCACAGTGTTGGTGATATCCGTCTTTGGTGTATACTTACCATGCACTCCTCACACGCTCACCAGGCGGGATTCCCCATCACTCTGACGTCAGAGGGAGTTCCCTCTAGGTTTACAGTGTTGGTGATATCCGTCTTTGGTGAATACTTACCATACACTCCTCACACGCTCACCAGGCGGGATTCCCCATCACTCTGACGTCAGAGGGAGTTCCCTCTAGGTTTACAGTGCTGGTGATATCCGTCTTTGGTGTATACTTACCAGACACTCCTCACACGCTCACCAGGCTGGATTCCCCATCACTCTGACGTCAGAGGGAGTTCCCTCTAGGTTTAGCGTGTTGGTGATATCCGTCTTTGGTGTATACTTACCATACACTCCTCACACGCTCACCAGGCGGGATTCCCCATCACTCTGACGTCAGAGGGAGTTCCCTCTAGGTTTACAGTGCTGGTGATATCCGTCTTTGGTGTATACTTACCATGCACTCCTCAGACGCTCACCAGGCGGGATTCCCCATCACTCTGACGTCAGAGGGAGTTCCCTCTAGGTTTACAGTGTTGGTGATATCCGTCTTTGGTGTATACTTACCATACACTCCTCACACTCTCACCAGGCGGGATTCCCCATCACTCTGACGTCAGAGGGAGTTCCCTCTAGGTTTACAGTGTTGGTGATATCCTTCTTTGGTGTATACTTACCATGCACTCCTCACACGCTCACCAGGCGGGATTCCCCATCACTCTGACGTCAGAGGGAGTTCCCTCTAGGTTGACAGTGTTGGTGATATCCTTCTTTGGTGAATACTTACCATACACTCCTCACACGCTCACCAGGCGGGATTCCCCATCACTCTGACGTCAGAGGGAGTTCCCTCTAGGTTTACAGTGTTGGTGATATCCTTCTTTGGTGTATACTTACCATGCACTCCTCACACGCTCACCAGGCGGGATTCCCCATCACTCTGACGTCAGAGGGAGTTCCCTCTAGGTTGACAGTGTTGGTGATATCCTTCTTTGGTGAATACTTACCATACACTCCTCACACGCTCACCAGGCGGGATTCCCCATCACTCTGACGTCAGAGGGAGTTCCCTCTAGGTTTACAGTGTTGGTGATATCCGTCTTTGGTGAAAACTTACCATACACTCCTCACACGCTCACCAGGCGGGATTCCCCATCACTCTGACGTCAGAGGGAGTTCCCTCTAGGTTTACAGTGATGGTGATATCCGTCTTTGGTGTATACTTACCATGCACTCCTCACACGCTCACCAGGCAGGATTCCCCATCACTCTGACGTCTAAGGGAGTTCCCTCTAGGTTTAGCGTGTTGGTGATATCCGTCTTTGGTGTATACTTACCATACACTCCTCACACGCTCACCAGGTGGGATTCCCCATCACTCTGACGTCAGAAGGAGTTCCCTCTAGGTTTACAGTGTTGGTGATATCCGTCTTTGGTGAATACTTACCATACACTCCTCACACGCTCACCAGGCGGGATTCCCCATCACTCTGACGTCAGAGGGAGTTCCCTCTAGGTTTACAGTGTTGGTGATATCCTTCTTTGGTGTATACTTACCAGACACTCCTCAGACGCTCACCAGGCGGGATTCCCCATCACTCTGACGTCAGAGGGAGTTCCCTCTAGGTTTACAGTGCTGGTGATATCCCTCTTTGGTGTATACTTACCATGCACTCCTCACACGCTCACCAGGCGGGATTCCCCATCACTCTGACGTCAGAGGGAGTTCCCTCTAGGTTTACAGTGCTGGTGATATCCGTCTTTGGTGTATACTTACCATGCACTCCTCACACGCTCACCAGACGGGATTCCCCATCACTCTGACGTCAGAGGGAGTTCCCTCTAGGTTTAGCGTGTTGGTGATATCCGTCTTTGGTGAATACTTACCATACACTCCTCACACGCTCACCAGGCGGGATTCCCCATCACTCTGACGTCAGAGGGAGTTCCCTCTAGGTTTACGGTGCTGGTGATATCCGTCTTTGGTGTATACTTACCATGCACTCCTCACACGCTCACCAGGCAGGATTCCCCATCACTCTGACGTCAGAGGGAGTTCCCTCTAGGTTTACAGTGTTGGTGATATCCGTCTTTGGTGAATACTTACCATGCACTCCTCACACGCTCACCAGGCGGGATTCCCCATCACTCTGACGTCAGAGGGAGTTCCCTCTAGGTTTAGCGTGTTGGTGATATCCGTCTTTTGTGTATACTTACCATACACTCCTCACATGCTCACCAGGCGGGATTCCCCATCACTCTGACGTCAGAGGGAGTTCCCTCTAGGTTTACAGTGTTGGTGATATCCGTCTTTGGTGTATACTTACCATACACTCCTCACATGCTCACCAGGCGGGATTCCCCATCACTCTGATGTAAGAGGGAGTTCCCTCTAGGTTTACAGTGCTGGTGATATCCGTCTTTGGTGTATACTTACCATGCACTCCTCACACGCTCACCAGACGGGATTCCCCATCACTCTGACGTCAGAGGGAGTTCCCTCTAGGTTTACAGTGTTGGTGATATCCGTCTTTGGTGTATACTTACCATACACTCCTCAGACGCTCACCAGGCGGGATTCCCCATCACTCTGACGTCAGAGGGAGTTCCCTCTAGGTTTACAGTGCTGGTGATATCCGTCTTTGGTGTATACTTACCATACACTCCTCACACGCTCACCAGGCGGGATTCCCCATCACTCTGACGTCAGAGGGAGTTCCCTCTAGGTTTACAGTGCTGGTGATATCCGTCTTTGGTGTATACTTACCATGCACTCCTCACACGCTCACCAGGCGGGATTCCCCATCACTCTGACGTCAGAGGGAGTTCCCTCTAGGTTTACAGTGTTGGTGATATCCGTCTTTGGTGAATACTTACCATACACTCCTCACACGCTCACCAGGCAGGATTCCCCATCACTCTGACGTCAGAGGGAGTTCCGTCTAGGTTTACAGTGCTGGTGATATCCGTCTTTGGTGTATACTTACCATGCACTCCTCACACGCTCACCAGGCAGGATTCCCCATCACTCTGACGTCTAAGGGAGTTCCCTCTAGGTTTAGCGTGTTGGTGATATCCGTCTTTGGTGTATACTTACCATACACTCCTCACACGCTCACCAGGTGGGATTCCCCATCACTCTGACGTCAGAGGGAGTTCCCTCTAGGTTTACAGTGTTGGTGATATCCGTCTTTGGTGAATACTTACCATACACTCCTCACACGCTCACCAGACGGGATTCCCCATCACTCTGACGTCAGAGGGAGTTCCCTCTAGGTTTACAGTGATGGTGATATCCGTCTTTGGTGTATACTTACCATGCATTCCTCACACGCTCACCAGGCAGGATTCCCCATCACTCTGACGTCTAAGGGAGTTCCCTCTAGGTTTAGCGTGTTGGTGATATCCATCTTTGGTGTATACTTACCATACACTCCTCACACGCTCACCAGGTGGGATTCCCCATCACTCTGACGTCAGAGGGAGTTCCCTCTAGGTTTACAGTGTTGGTGATATCCGTCTTTGGTGTATACTTACCATGCACTCCTCACACGCTCACCAGGCGGGATTCCCCATCACTCTGACGTCAGAGGGAGTTCCCTCTAGGTTTACAGTGTTGGTGATATCCGTCTTTGGTGAATACTTACCATACACTCCTCAGACGCTTACCAGGCAGGATTCCCCATCACTCTGACGTCAGAGGGAGTTCCCTCTAGGTTTACAGTGTTGGTGATATCCGTCTTTGGTGTATACTTACCATACACTCCTCACACGCTCACCAGGCGGGATTACCCATCACTCTGACGTCAGAGGGAGTTCCCTCTAGGTTTACAGTGTTGGTGATATCCTTCTTTGGTGTATACTTACCAGACACTCCTCACACGCTCACCAGGCGGGATTCCCCATCACTCTGACGTCAGAGGGAGTTCCCTCTAGGTTTACAGTGCTGGTGATATCCGTCTTTGGTGTATACTTACCATGCACTCCTCACACGCTCACCAGGCGGGATTCCCCATCACTCTGACGTCAGAGGGAGTTCCCTCTAGGTTTACAGTGTTGGTGATATCCGTCTTTGGTGTATACTTACCAGACACTCCTCAGACGCTCACCAGGCGGGATTCCCCATCACTCTGACGTCAGAGGGAGTTCCCTCTAGGTTTACAGTGTTGGTGATATCCGTCTTTGGTGTATACTTACCATGCACTCCTCACACTCTCACCAGGCGGGATTCCCCATCACTCTGACGTCAGAGGGAGTTCCATCTAGGTTTACAGTGTTGGTGATATCCGTCTTTGGTGTATACTTACTATACACTCCTCACACGCTCACCAGGCGGGATTCCCCATCACTCTGACGTCAGAGGGAGTTCCCTCTAGGTTTACAGTGTTGGTGATATCCGTCTTTGGTGTATACTTACCATGCACTCCTCACACGCTCACCAGACGGGATTCCCCATCACTCTGACGTCAGAGGGAGTTCCCTCTAGGTTTACAGTGTTGGTGATATCCGTCTTTGGTGTATACTTACCATACACTCCTCAGACGCTCACCAGGCGGGATTCCCCATCACTCTGACGTCAGAGGGAGTTCCCTCTAGGTTTTGGTGCTGGTGATATCCGTCTTTGGTGTATACTTACCATGCACTCCTCACACGCTCACCAGGCGGGATTCCCCATCACTCTGACGTCAGAGGGAGTTCCCTCTAGGTTTACAGTGCTGGTGATATCCGTCTTTGGTGTATAATTACCATGCACTCCTCACACGCTCACCAGGCGGGATTCCCCATCACTCTGACGTCATAGGGAGTTCCCTCTAGGTTTACAGTGCTGGTGATATCCGTCTTTGGTGTATACTTACCATACACTCCTCAGACGCTCACCAGGCGGGATTCCCCATCACTCTGACGTCAGAGGGAGTTCCCTCTAGGTTTACAATGTTGGTGATATCCGTCTTTGGTGTATACTTACCATACACTCCTCACACTCTCACCAGGCGGGATTCCCCATCACTCTGACGTCAGAGGGAGTTCCCTCTAGGTTTCGGTGTTGGTGATATCCGTCTTTTGTGAATACTTACCATACACTCCTCACACGCTCACCAGGCGGGATTCCCCATCACTCTGACGTCAGAGGGAGTTCCCTCTAGGTTTCGGTGTTGGTGATATCCGTCTTTTGTGAATACTTACCATGCACTCCTCACACGCTCACCAGGCGGGATTCCCCATCACTCTGACGTCAGAGGGAGTTCCCTCTAGGTTTACAGTGTTGGTGATATCCTTCTTTGGTGTATACTTACCAGACACTCCTCAGACGCTCACCAGGCGGGATTCCCCATCACTCTGACGTCAGAGGGAGTTCCCTCTAGGTTTACAGTGCTGGTGATATCCGTCTTTGGTGTATACTTACCATGCACTCCTCACACGCTCACCAGGCGGGATTCCCCATCACTCTGACGTCAGAGGGAGTTCCCTCTAGGTTTACAGTGCTGGTGATATCCGTCTTTGGTGTATACTTACCATGCACTCCTCACACGCTCACCAGGCGGGATTCCCCATCACTCTGACGTCAGAGGGAGTTCCCTCTAGGTTTACAATGTTGGTGATATCCGTCTTTGGTGTATACTTACCATACACTCCTCAGACACTCACCAGGCGGGATTCCCCATCACTCTGACGTCAGAGGGAGTTCCCTCTAGGTTTACAGTGTTGGTGATGTCCGTCTTTGGTGTATACTTACCATGCACTCCTCACACTCTCACCAGGCGTGATTCCCCATCACTCTGACGTCAGAGGGAGTTCCCTCTAGGTTCACAGTGTTGGTGATATCCGTCTTTGGTGTATACTTACCATACACTCCTCACACGCTCACCAGGCGGGATTCCCCATCACTCTGACGTCAGAGGGAGTTCCCTCTAGGTTTACACTGCTGGTGATATCCGTCTTTGGTGAATACTTACCATGCACTCCTCACACGCTCACCAGGCGGGATTCCCCATCACTCTGACGTCTAAGGGAGTTCCCTCTAGGTTTAGCGTGTTGGTGATATCCGTCTTTGGTGTATACTTACCATACACTCCTCACACGCTCACCAGGCGGGATTCCCCATCACTCTGACGTCAGAGGGAGTTCCCTCTAGGTTTACAGTGTTGGTGATATCCGTCTTTGGTGAATACTTACCATACACTCCTCACACGCTCACCAGGCGGGATTTCCCATCACTCTGACGTCAGAGGGAGTTCCCTCTAGGTTTACAGTGCTGGTGATATCCGTCTTTGGTGTATACTTACCATACACTCCTCACATGCTCATCAGGCGGGATTCCCCATCACTCTGACGTCAGAGGGAGTTCCCTCTAGGTTTACAGTGCTGGTGATATCCGTCTTTGGTGTATACTTACCATGCACTCCTCACACGCTCACCAGGCGGGATTCCCCATCACTCTGACGTCAGAGGGAGTTCCCTCTAGGTTTACAGTGTTGGTGATATCCGTCTTTGGTGAATACTTACCATACACTCCTCACACGCTCACCAGGCGGGATTCCCCATCACTCTGACGTCAGAGGGAGTTCCCTCTAGGTTTACAGTGCTGGTGATATCCGTCTTTGGTGTAAACTTACCAGACACTCCTCACACGCTCACCAGGCGGGATTCCCCATCACTCTGACGTCAGAGGGAGTTCCCTCTAGGTTTACAGTGTTGGTGATATCCGTCTTTGGTGAATACTTACCATACACTCCTCACACGCTCACCAGGCGGGATTCCCCATCACTCTGACGTCAGAGGGAGTTCCCTCTAGGTTTACAGTGCTGGTGATATCCGTCTTTGGTGTATACTTACCAGACACTCCTCACACGCTCACCAGGCGGGTTTCCCCGTCACTCTGACGTCAGAGGGAGTTCCCTCTAGGTTTACAGTGTTGGTGATATTCGTCTTTGGTAAATACTTACCATGCACTCCTCACACGCTCACCAGGCGGGATTCCCCGTCACTCTGACGTCAGAGGGAGTTCCCTCTAGGTTTACAGTGCTGGTGATATCCGTCTTTCGTGTATACTTACCATGCACTCCTCACACGCTCACCAGGCGGGATTCCCCATCACTCTGATGTCAGAGGGAGTTCCCTCTAGGTTTATAGTGTTGGTGATATCCTTCTTTGGTGTATACTTACCAGACACTCCTCAGACGCTCACCAGGCGGGATTCCCCATCACTCTGACGTCAGAGGGAGTTCCCTCTAGGTTTACAGTGCTGGTGATATCCGTCTTTGGTGTATACTTACCATGCACTCCTCAGACGCTCATCAGGCGGGATTCCCCATCACTCTGACGTCAGAGGGAGTTCCCTCTAGGTTTACAGTGTTGGCGATATCCGTCTTTGGTGTATACTTACCATGCACTCCTCACACGCTCATCAGGCGGGATTTTCCATCACTCTGACGTCAGAGGGAGTTCCCTCTAGGTTTACAGTGTTGGTGATATCCGTCTTTGGTGAATACTTACCATGCACTCCTCAGACACTCACCAGGCGGGATTCCCCATCACTCTGACGTCAGAGGGAGTTCCCTCTAGGTTTACAGTGTTGGTGATATCCGTCTTTGGTGTATACTTACCATACACTCCTCAGACGCTCACCAGGCGGGATTCCCCATCACTCTGACGTCAGAGGGAGTTCCCTCTAGGTTTACAGTGCTGGTGATATCCGTCTTTGGTGTATACTTACCATGCACTCCTCACACGCTCACCAGGCGGGATTCCCCATCACTCTGACGTCAGAGGGAGTTCCCTCTAGGTTTACAGTGGTGGTGATATCCGTCTTTGGTGTATACTTACCATACACTCCTCACACGCTCACCAGGCGGGATTCCCCATCACTCTGACGTCAGAGGGAGTTCCCTCTAGGTTTACAGTGTTGGTGATATCCGTCTTTGGTGTATACTTACCATGCACTCCTCAGACGCTCACCAGGCGGGATTCCCCATCACTCTGACGTCAGAGGGAGTTCCCTCTAGGTTTACAGTGCTGGTGATATCCGTCTTTGGTGTATACTTACCATGCACTCCTCACACGCTCACCAGGTGGGATTCCCCATCACTCTGACGTCAGAGGGAGTTCCCTCTAGGTTTACAGTGTTGGTGATATCCGTCTTTGGTGAATACTTACCATGCACTCCTCACACGCTCACCAGACGGGATTCCCCATCACTCTGACGTCAGAGGGAGTTCCCTCTAGGTTTACAGTGCTGGTGATATCCGTCTTTGGTGTATACTTACCATACACTCCTCACACGCTCACCAGGCGGGATTCCCCATCACTCTGATGTCAGAGGGAGTTCCCTCTAGGTTTACAGTGCTGGTGATATCCGTCTTTGGTGTATACTTACCATGCACTCCTCACACGCTCACCAGGCGGGATTCCCCATCACTCTGACGTCAGAGGGAGTTCCCTCTAGGTTTACAGTGTTGGTGATATCCGTCTTTGGTGAATACTTACCATACACTCCTCACACGCTCACCAGGCGGGATTCCCCATCACTCTGACGTCAGAGGGAGTTCCCTCTAGGTTTACAGTGTTGGTGATATCCTTCTTTGGTGTATACTTACCATACACTCCTCACACGCTCACCAGGCGGGATTCCCCATCACTCTGACGTCAGAGGGAGTTCCCTCTAGGTTTACAGTGTTGGTGATATCCGTCTTTGGTGTATACTTACCAGACACTCCTCAGACGCTCACCAGGCGGGATTCCCCATCACTCTGACGTCAGAGGGAGTTCCCTCTAGGTTTACAGTGTTGGTGATATCCGTCTTTGGTGTATACTTACCATACACTCCTCACACGCTCACCAGGCGGGATTCCCCATCACTCTGACGTCAGAGGGAGTTCCCTCTAGGTTTACAGTGTTGGTGATATCCGTCTTTGGTGTATACTTACCATGCACTCCTCACACGCTCACCAGGCGGGATTCCCCATCACTCTGACGTCAGAGGGAGTTCCCTCTAGGTTTACAGTGTTGGTGATATCCGTCTTTGGTGTATACTTACCATGCACTCCTCACACGCTCACCAGGCGGGATTCCCCATCACTCTGACGTCAGAGGGAGTTCCCTCTAGGTTTACAGTGCTGGTGATATCCGTCTTTGGTGTATACTTACCATGCACTCCTCACACGCTCATCAGGCGGGATTCCCCATCACTCTGACGTCAGAGGGAGTTCCCTCTAGGTTTACAGTGTTGGTGATATCCGTCTTTGGTGTATACTTACCATACACTCCTCACACACTCACAAGGCGGGATTCCCCGTCACTCTGACGTCAGAGGGAGTTCCCTCTAGGTTTACAGTGTTGGTGATATCCGTCTTTGGTGTATACTTACCATACACTCCTCACACGCTCACCAGGCGGGATTCCCCATCACTCTGACGTCAGAGGGAGTTCCCTCTAGGTTTACAGTGTTGGTGATATCCGTCTTTGGTGTATACTTACCATACACTCCTCACACGCTCACCAGGCGGGATTCCCCATCACTCTGACGTCAGAGGGAGTTCCCTCTAGGTTTACAGTGTTGGTGATATCCGTCTTTGGTGTATACTTACCATACACTCCTCACACGCTCACCAGGCGGGATTCCCCATCACTCTGACGTCAGAGGGAGTTCCCTCTAGGTTTACAGTGCTGGTGATATCCGTCTTTGGTGAATACTTACCATGCACTCCTCACACGCTCACCAGGCGGGATTCCCCATCACTCTGACGTCAGAGGGAGTTCCCTCTAGGTTTACAGTGTTGGTGATATCCGTCTTTGGTGTATACTTACCATGCACTCCTCACACGCTCACCAGGCGGGATTCCCCATCACTCTGACGTCAGAGGGAGTTCCCTCTAGGTTTACAGTGCTGGTGATATCCGTCTTTGGTGTATACTTACCATGCACTCCTCACACGCTCATCAGGCGGGATTCCCCATCACTCTGACGTCAGAGGGAGTTCCCTCTAGGTTTACAGTGCTGGTGATATCCGTCTTTGGTGTATACTTACCATGCACTCCTCACACGCTCATCAGGCGGGATTCCCCATCACTCTGACGTCAGAGGGAGTTCCCTCTAGGTTTACAGTGTTGGTGATATCCGTCTTTGGTGAATACTTACCATGCACTCCTCACACGCTCACCAGGCGGGATTCCCCATCACTCTGACGTCAGAGGGAGTTCCCTCTAGGTTTACAGTGTTGGTGATATCCGTCTTTGGTGTATACTTACCATGCACTCCTCACACGCTCACCAGGCGGGATTCCCCATCACTCTGACGTCAGAGGGAGTTCCCTCTAGGTTTACAGTGTTGGTGATATCCGTCTTTGGTGTATACTTACCATGCACTCCTCACACGCTCACCAGGCGGGATTCCCCATCACTCTGACGTCAGAGGGAGTTCCCTCTAGGTTTACAGTGCTGGTGATATCCGTCTTTGGTGTATACTTACCATGCACTCCTCACACGCTCATCAGGCGGGATTCCCCATCACTCTGACGTCAGAGGGAGTTCCCTCTAGGTTTACAGTGTTGGTGATATCCGTCTTTGGTGTATACTTACCATACACTCCTCACACGCTCACAAGGCGGGATTCCCCGTCACTCTGACGTCAGAGGGAGTTCCCTCTAGGTTTACAGTGTTGGTGATATCCGTCTTTGGTGTATACTTACCATACACTCCTCACACGCTCACCAGGCGGGATTCCCCATCACTCTGACGTCAGAGGGAGTTCCCTCTAGGTTTACAGTGTTGGTGATATCCGTCTTTGGTGTATACTTACCATACACTCCTCACACGCTCACCAGGCGGGATTCCCCATCACTCTGACGTCAGAGGGAGTTCCCTCTAGGTTTACAGTGTTGGTGATATCCGTCTTTGGTGTATACTTACCATACACTCCTCACACGCTCACCAGGCGGGATTCCCCATCACTCTGACGTCAGAGGGAGTTCCCTCTAGGTTTACAGTGCTGGTGATATCCGTCTTTGGTGAATACTTACCATGCACTCCTCACACGCTCACCAGGCGGGATTCCCCATCACTCTGACGTCAGAGGGAGTTCCCTCTAGGTTTACAGTGTTGGTGATATCCGTCTTTGGTGTATACTTACCATGCACTCCTCACACGCTCACCAGGCGGGATTCCCCATCACTCTGACGTCAGAGGGAGTTCCCTCTAGGTTTACAGTGCTGGTGATATCCGTCTTTGGTGTATACTTACCATGCACTCCTCACACGCTCATCAGGCGGGATTCCCCATCACTCTGACGTCAGAGGGAGTTCCCTCTAGGTTTACAGTGCTGGTGATATCCGTCTTTGGTGTATACTTACCATGCACTCCTCACACGCTCATCAGGCGGGATTCCCCATCACTCTGACGTCAGAGGGAGTTCCCTCTAGGTTTACAGTGTTGGTGATATCCGTCTTTGGTGAATACTTACCATGCACTCCTCACACGCTCACCAGGCGGGATTCCCCATCACTCTGACGTCAGAGGGAGTTCCCTCTAGGTTTACAGTGTTGGTGATATCCGTCTTTGGTGTATACTTACCATGCACTCCTAACACGCTCACCAGGCGGGATTCCCCATCACTCTGACGTCAGAGGGAGTTCCCTCTAGGTTTACAGTGCTGGTGATATCCGTCTTTGGTGTATACTTACCATACACTCCTCATACGCTCACCAGACGGGATTCCCCATCACTCTGACGTCAGAGGGAGTTCCCTCTAGGTTTACAGTGTTGGTGATATCCGTCTTTGGTGTATACTTACCATACACTCCTCACACGCTCACCAGGCGGGATTCCCCATCACTCTGACGTCATAGGGAGTTCCCTCTAGGTTTACAGTGCTGGTGATATCCGTCTTTGGTGTATACTTACCATACACTCCTCACACGCTCACCAGACGGGATTCCCCATCACTCTGACGTCAGAGGGAGTTCCCTCTAGGTTTACAGTGTTGGTGATATCCGTCTTTGGTGTATACTTACCATACACTCCTCACACGCTCACCAGGCGGGATTCCCCATCACTCTGACGTCAGAGGGAGTTCCCTCTAGGTTTACGGTGTTGGTGATATCCGTCTTTGGTGTATACTTACCATGCACTCCTCACACTCTCACCAGGCAGGATTCCCAATCACTCTGACGTCAGAGGGAGTTCCCTCTAGGTTTACAGTGTTGGTGATATCCGTCTTTGGTGTATACTTACCATACACTCCTCACACGCTCACCAGGCGGGATTCCCCATCACTCTGACGTCATAGGGAGTTCCCTCTAGGTTTACAGTGCTGGTGATATCCGTCTTTGGTGTATATTTACCATACACTCCTCACACGCTCACCAGACGGGATTCCCCATCACTCTGACGTCAGAGGGAGTTCCCTCTAGGTTTACAGTGTTGGTGATATCCGTCTTTGGTGTATACTTACCATGCACTCCTCACACGCTCACCAGGCGGGATTCCCCATCACTCTGACGTCAGAGGGAGTTCCCTCTAGGTTTACAGTGTTGGTGATATCCGTCTTTGGTGAATACTTACCATACACTCCTCACACGCTCACCAGGCGGGATTCCCCATCACTCTGACGTCAGAGGGAGTTCCCTCTAGGTTTACAGTGTTGGTGATATCCGTCTTTGGTGTATACTTACCATGCACTCCTCACACGCTCACCAGGCGGGATTCCCCATCACTCTGACGTCAGAGGGAGTTCCCTCTAGGTTTACGGTGTTGGTGATATCCGTCTTTGGTGTATACTTACCATGCACTCCTCACACTCTCACCAGGCGGGATTCCCCATCACTCTGACGTCAGAGGGAGTTCCCTCTAGGTTTACAATGTTGGTGATATCCGTCTTTGGTGTATACTTTCTATACACTCCTCACACTCTCACCAGGCGGGATTCCCCATCACTCTGACGTCAGAGGGAGTTCCCTCTAGGTTTACAATGTTGGTGATATCCGTCTTTGGTGTATACTTACCATGCACTCCTCACACTCTCACCAGGCGGGATTCCCCATCACTCTGACGTCAGAGGGAGTTTCCTCTAGGTTTACAATGTTGGTGATATCCGTCTTTGGTGTATACTTTCCATACACTCCTCACACTCTCACCAGGCGGGATTCCCCATCACTCTGACGTCAGAGGGAGTTCCCTCTAGGTTTGCAGTGCTGGTGATATCCGTCTTTGGTGTATACTTACCATGCACTCCTAACACGCTCACCAGGCGGGATTCCCCATCACTCTGACGTCAGAGGGAGTTCCCTCTAGGTTTACAGTGTTGGTGATATCCGTCTTTGGTGTATACTTACCATGCACTCCTCACACGCTCACCAGGCGGGGCTCCCCATCACTCTGACGTCAGAGGGAGTTCCCTCTAGGTTTACAGTGCTGGTGATATCCGTCTTTGGTGAATACTTACCATGCACTCCTCACACGCTCACCAGACGGGATTCCCCATCACTCTGACGTCAGAGGGAGTTCCCTCTAGGTTTACAGTGCTGGTGATATCCGTCTTTGGTGTATACTTACCATGCACTCCTCACACGCTCACCAGGCGGGATTCCCCATCACTCTGACGTCAGAGGGAGTTCCCTCTAGGTTTACAGTGTTGGTGATATCCTTCTTTGGTGTATACTTACCAGACACTCCTCAGACGCTCACCAGGCGGGATTCCCCATCACTCTGACGTCAGAGGGAGTTCCCTCTAGGTTTACAGTGTTGGTTATATCCGTCTTTGGTGTATACTTACCATACACTCCTCACACGCTCACCAGGCGGGATTCCCCATCACTCTGACGTCAGAGGGAGTTCCCTCTAGGTTTACAGTGTTGGTGATATCCGTCTTTGGTGTATACTTACCATACACTCCTCACACGCTCACCAGGCGGGATTCCCCATCACTCTGACGTCAGAGGGAGTTCCCTCTAGGTTTACAGTGTTGGTGATATCCGTCTTTGGTGTATACTTACCATGCACTCCTCACACTCTCACCAGGCGGGATTCCTCATCACTCTGACGTCAGAGGGAGTTCCCTCTAGGTTTAGCGTGTTGGTGATATCCGTCTTTGGTGTATACTTACCATACACTCCTCACACGCTCACCAGGCGGGATTCCCCATCACTCTGACGTCAGAGGGAGTTCCCTCTAGGTTTACAGTGTTGGTGATATCCGTCTTTGGTGTATACTTACCATACACTCCTCAGACACTCACCAGGCGGGATTCCCCATCACTCTGACGTCAGAGGGAGTTCCCTCTAGGTTTACAGTGCTGGTGATATCCGTCTTTGGTGTATACTTACCATGCACTCCTCACACGCTCACCAGGCGGGATTCCCCATCACTCTGACGTCAGAGGGTGTTCCCTCTAGGTTTACAGTGTTGGTGATATCCGTCTTTGGTGTATACTTACCATACACTCCTCACACGCTCACCAGGCGGGATTCCCCATCACTCTGACGTCAGAGGGAGTTCCCTCTAGGTTTACAGTGCTGGTGATATCCGTCTTTGGTGTCTACTTACCATGCACTCCTCACACGCTCACCAGGCGGGATTCCCCATCACTCTGACGTCAGAGGGAGTTCCCTCTAGGTTTACAGTGTTGGTGATATCCGTCTTTGGTGTATACTTACCATACACTCCTCACACGCTCACCAGGCGGGATTCCCCATCACTCTGACGTCAGAGGGAGTTCCCTCTAGGTTTACAGTGTTGGTGATATCCGTCTTTGGTGTATACTTACCATGCACTCCTCACACGCTCATCAGGCGGGATTCCCCATCACTCTGACGTCAGAGGGAGTTCCCTCTAGGTTTACAGTGTTGGTGATATCCGTCTTTGGTGTATACTTACCATACACTCCTCACACGCTCACCAGGCGGGATTCCCCATCACTCTGACGTCAGAGGGAGTTCCCTCTAGGTTTACAGTGTTGGTGATATCCGTCTTTGGTGAATACTTACCATACACTCCTCAGACGCTCACCAGGCGGGATTCCCCATCACTCTTACGTCAGAGGGAGTTCCCTCTAGGTTTACAGTGTTGGTGATATCCGTCTTTGGTGTATACTTACCATGCACTCCTCACACGCTCACCAGGCGGGATTCCCCATCACTCTGACGTCAGAGGGAGTTCCCTCTAGGTTTACAGTGTTGGTGATATCCGTCTTTGGTGTATACTTACCATACACTCCTCACACGCTCACCAGGCGGGATTCCCCATCACTCTGACGTCAGAGGGAGTTCCCTCTAGGTTTACAGTGTTGGTGATATCCGTCTTTGGTGTATACTTACCAGACACTCCTCAGACGCTCACCAGGCGGGATTCCCCATCACTCTGACGTCAGAGGGAGTTCCCTCTAGGTTTACAGTGCTGGTGATATCCGTCTTTGGTGTATACTTACCATGCACTCCTCACACGCTCACCAGGCGGGATTCCCCATCACTCTGACGTCAGAGGGAGTTCCCTCTAGGTTTACAGTGTTGGTGATATCCTTCTTTGGTGTATACTTACCAGACACTCCTCAGACGCTCACCAGGCGGGATTCCCCATCACTCTGACGTCAGAGGGAGTTCCCTCTAGGTTTACAGTGTTGGTGATATCCGTCTTTGGTGTATACTTACCATACACTCCTCACACGCTCACCAGGCGGGATTCCCCATCACTCTGACGTCAGAGGGAGTTCCCTCTAGGTTTACAGTGCTGGTGATATCCGTCTTTGGTGTCTACTTACCATGCACTCCTCACACGCTCACCAGGCGGGATTCCCCATCACTCTGACGTCAGAGGGAGTTCCCTCTAGGTTTACAGTGTTGGTGATATCCGTCTTTGGTGTATACTTACCATACACTCCTCACACGCTCACCAGGCGGGATTCCCCATCACTCTGACGTCAGAGGGAGTTCCCTCTAGGTTTACAGTGTTGGTGATATCCGTCTTTGGTGTATACTTACCATACACTCCTCACACGCTCATCAGGCGGGATTCCCCATCACTCTGACGTCAGAGGGAGTTCCCTCTAGGTTTACAGTGTTGGTGATATCCGTCTTTGGTGTATACTTACCATACACTCCTCACACGCTCACCAGGCGGGATTCCCCATCACTCTGACGTCAGAGGGAGTTCCCTCTAGGTTTACAGTGTTGGTGATATCCGTCTTTGGTGTATACTTACCAGACACTCCTCAGACGCTCACCAGGCGGGATTCCCCATCACTCTGACGTCAGAGGGAGTTCCCTCTAGGTTTACAGTGCTGGTGATATCCGTCTTTGGTGTATACTTACCATGCACTCCTCACACGCTCACCAGGCGGGATTCCCCATCACTCTGACGTCAGAGGGAGTTCCCTCTAGGTTTACAGTGTTGGTGATATCCTTCTTTGGTGTATACTTACCAGACACTCCTCAGACGCTCACCAGGCGGGATTCCCCATCACTCTGACGTCAGAGGGAGTTCCCTCTAGGTTTACAGTGTTGGTTATATCCGTCTTTGGTGTATACTTACCATACACTCCTCACACGCTCACCAGGCGGGATTCCCCATCACTCTGACGTCAGAGGGAGTTCCCTCTAGGTTTACAGTGTTGGTGATATCCGTCTTTGGTGTATACTTACCATACACTCCTCACACGCTCACCAGGCGGGATTCCCCATCACTCTGACGTCAGAGGGAGTTCCCTCTAGGTTTACAGTGTTGGTGATATCCGTCTTTGGTGTATACTTACCATGCACTCCTCACACGCTCACCAGGCGGGATTCCCCATCACTCTTACGTCAGAGGGAGTTCCCTCTAGGTTTACAGTGTTGGTGATATCCATCTTTGGTGTATACTTACCATGCACTCCTAACACGCTCACCAGGCGGGATTCCCCATCACTCTGACGTCAGAGGGAGTTCCCTCTAGGTTTAGCGTGTTGGTGATATCCGTCTTTGGTGTATACTTACCATACACTCCTCACACGCTCACCAGGCGGGATTCCCCATCACTCTGACGTCAGAGGGAGTTCCCTCTAGGTTTACAGTGTTGGTGATATCCGTCTTTGGTGTATACTTACCATACACTCCTCAGACACTCACCAGGCGGGATTCCCCATCACTCTGACGTCAGAGGGAGTTCCCTCTAGGTTTACAGTGCTGGTGATATCCGTCTTTGGTGTATACTTACCATGCACTCCTCACACGCTCACCAGGCGGGATTCCCCATCACTCTGACGTCAGAGGGAGTTCCCTCTAGGTTTACAGTGTTGGTGATATCCGTCTTTGGTGTATACTTACCATACACTCCTCACACGCTCACCAGGCGGGATTCCCCATCACTCTGACGTCAGAGGGAGTTCCCTCTAGGTTTACAGTGCTGGTGATATCCGTCTTTGGTGTCTACTTACCATGCACTCCTCACACGCTCACCAGGCGGGATTCCCCATCACTCTGACGTCAGAGGGAGTTCCCTCTAGGTTTACAGTGTTGGTGATATCCGTCTTTGGTGTATACTTACCATACACTCCTCACACGCTCACCAGGCGGGATTCCCCATCACTCTGACGTCAGAGGGAGTTCCCTCTAGGTTTACAGTGTTGGTGATATCCGTCTTTGGTGTATACTTACCATACACTCCTCACACGCTCACCAGGCGGGATTCCCCATCACTCTGACGTCAGAGGGAGTTCCCTCTAGGTTTACAGTGTTGGTTATATCCGTCTTTGGTGTATACTTACCATACACTCCTCACACGCTCACCAGGCGGGATTCCCCATCACTCTGACGTCAGAGGGAGTTCCCTCTAGGTTTACAGTGTTGGTGATATCCGTCTTTGGTGAATACTTACCATACACTCCTCACACGCTCACCAGGCGGGATTCCCCATCACTCTTACGTCAGAGGGAGTTCCCTCTAGGTTTACAGTGTTGGTGATATCCGTCTTTGGTGTATACTTACCATGCACTCCTCACACGCTCACCAGGCGGGATTCCCCATCACTCTGACGTCAGAGGGAGTTCCCTCTAGGTTTACAGTGCTGGTGATATCCGTCTTTGGTGTATACTTACCATACACTCCTCACACGCTCACCAGGTGGGATTCCCCATCACTCTGACGTCAGAGGGAGTTCCCTCTAGGTTTACAGTGTTGGTGATATCCGTCTTTGGTGTATACTTACCATGCACTCCTCACACTCTCACCAGGCTGGATTCCCCATCACTCTAACGTCAGAGGGAGTTCCCTCTAGGTTTACAGTGTTGGTGATATCCGTCTTTTGTGTATACTTACCATACACTCCTCACATGCTCACCAGGCGGGATTCCCCATCACTCTGACGTCAGAGGGAGTTCCCTCTAGGTTTACAGTGTTGGTGATATCCGTCTTTGGTGTATACTTACCATACACTCCTCACACGCTCACCAGGCGGGATTCCCCATCACTCTGACGTCAGAGGGAGTTCCCTCTAGGTTTACAGTGTTGGTGATATCCGTCTTTGGTGTATACTTACCATACACTCCTCACACGCTCACCAGGCGGGATTCCCCATCACTCTGACGTCAGAGGGAGTTCCCTCTAGGTTTACAGTGCTGGTGATATCCGTCTTTGGTGTATACTTACCATGCACTCCTCACACGCTCACCAGGCGGGATTCCCCATCACTCTGACGTCAGAGGGAGTTCCCTCTAGGTTTACAATGTTGGTGATATCCGTCTATGGTGTATACTTACCATACACTCCTCAGACACTCACCAGGCGGGATTCCCCATCACTCTGACGTCAGAGGGAGTTCCCTCTAGGTTTACAGTGCTGGTGATATCCGTCTTTGGTGTATACTTACCATACACTCCTCACACGCTCACCAGGCGGGATTCCCCATCGCTCTGACGTCAGAGGGAGTTCCCTCTAGGTTTACAGTGTTGGTGATATCCGTCTTTGGTGTATACTTACCATGCACTCCTCACACGCTCACCAGGCGGGATTCCCCATCACTCTGACGTCAGAGGGAGTTCCCTCTAGGTTTACAGTGTTGGTGATATCCGTCTTTGGTGTATACTTACCATGCACTCCTCAGCGGTCACCAGGCGGGTTATTATATGACTTGTTACATTACCTGACCATTACTGACTTTGGCAGATGACTTTGGAAGACTTTCATAATTGTTGTGAAGTTCCATGAACAATCCAGAACTCTGTATCATCATTATTTGGCAATTAATAGAAGTTTGGCAAGTTACCAACATGGACTCAAAACCTTTCATGAACAGTTCTTCAATCACCATGGAGTTGTCCCATTACACTTAGTCCATATAAGTAATAGAATAGACCCAGTAGCCAATGACTGCATTTGCAGCAAACCCTGGCCTTGACCCTCCTGACCTCCTTACATGATATTTTCTAGCGCCTTGGTACGTCTCTTCAGTCGAGAGTTGACCTACAATCTAATGGGCCACAACCACTCTCCTTCAATTGTCAAGTGACTAGAACATTGATGTAACACCTAAGTGACTTAACTGATTTAAGATTAAGTTGGAACATTGCCAGTTCGTTTGATTATCTGTTTAATTACCCATGATGCCATGCTGAACCATGTATCCATTTGTGTGACGTTTGAAGCAGATATGATTAAAGTTTGATGAAAAGTATTCACTCTCTGACCTCATCCTTGACACAAAGACACGTAGAATCAAATAGTATAATCATATTATAATTTAGATATTAATTAGCATCTAATTAACATACCTCATAATTCCCTCAAGTAGTACCTCGTTGTTGGTTGGAATTACTAGATTCTGGTAGCCAACCCAACACAGAGCATAGAGTAGCTCCTACCTCCCACGACAATCAATACGAGACACAAATTAATAAACATCAGAAGGAAATACAGACACACACCCAAAAAATTAGATCTTCAGGCAACGAAAAATTTAGGTCTTTATATATTAACAATAATTGAGCTGGGATAAGTAGCTCAGACCTATGATGATTATCACCCAATAGACGATGGGCACCTCGTAAAGTCATACGAATACAGAAGGATGACTTATCCACATGAGGAAAACCCATGTAACTATGTAAGGACCATAAGGAACTTAAGTAGTTTGTGATGGAGGAAAAACATAAAAAATATGACAAATGAGAAATGTACAAACACACCATGGCAATAGTGGCTGATAAAGGTTGAAATTGGAATTCGTTGCAAAATTCAAAATAACAATTCCACTGACTCTTCTTAGTTTTCCATGTATTTGGGGCCAAACCAGAAAACTGAAGGTCAGAGCACCGATCGGTTAATTCCGCCATGGTCCCTGATCGTGACAAAAATAATTGATCGGGCCATATTACGACAATGTTGATCATTGAGACGGGATAGGGCACCTGCCACTGTATTATCACTTAGATTTGAGAAGTGCCTTAGCTTTCTGTTTATCAATACCCTAGGTACCATCTACTCCCAGAAAGCTGGTAGACAATTTAGAATCAATACCAGTAAATTCAGAGCAATTTTTAGACATTTTTGATCTACATGCATCGTCATAGCAACGCAAGGCCTGGTTTGTATAGGTTCGGGTTTCCGCCTTTTCCGCTAAGTAGCATATGTGTCGTAGCAACGAACCTATGTCCTCCCCTTCCTCATACAGAATCTATGTCCTCCCCTTCCTCCTACATCTCGATACAACAGGAAAGCGATGTGAACATAACAACTCAAAACTCGGAGTTTTACCCCTGTCTGATTTCTCCATAAATCCTTTTAAGCTCAACTTACGGAGTTGTTTATTCTCCTGGCGACGCTTGGATTTTTTAGACGACTTTTTCGTTGTTTCTGATGACTTTGTTGTCTTGTTCTTTCTCTTTTGACGACGACGATGCGTTCCTGCAGAGTCATCCGTGTCAGATGAACTAGTAGATGGTGTGGAGACACAGGAGACAGAATCAGATGAACTAGTAGATGGTGTGGAGACACTGGAGACAGAATCAGATGAACTAGTAGATGGTGTGGAGACACTGGAGACAGAATCAGATGAACTAGTAGATGGTGTGGAGACACTGGAGACAGAATCAGATGAACTAGTAGATGTTGTGGAGACACTGGAGACAGAATCAGATGAACTAGTAGATGGTGTGGAGACACTGGAGACAGAATCAGATGAACTAGTAGATGGTGTGGAGACACTGGAGACAGAATCAGATGAACTAGTAGATGGTCTGGAAAAACTGGAGACAGAATCAGATGAACTAGTAGATGGTGTGGAGACACTGGAGACAGAATCAGATGAACTAGTAGATGGTGTGGAGACACTGGAGACAGAATCAGATGAACTAGTAGATGTTGTGGAGACACTGGAGACAGAATCAGATGAACTAGTAGATGGTGTGGAGACACTGGAGACAGAATCAAATGAACTAGTAGATGGTGTGGAGACACTGGAGACAGAATCAGATGAACTAGTAGATGGTGTGGAGACACTGGAGACAGAATCAGATGAACTAGTAGATGGTGTGGAGACACTGGAGACAGAATCAGATGAACTAGTAGATGGTGTGGAGACACTGGAGACAGAATCAGATGAACTAGTAGATGGTGTGGAGACACTGGAGACAGAATCCGGGTCAGATGAACTAGTAGATGGTGTGGAGACACTGGAGACAGAATCAGATGAACTAGTAGATGGTGTGGAGACACTGGAGACAGAATCAGATGAACTAGTAGATGGTGTGGAGACACTGGAGACAGAATCAGATGAACTAGTAGATGGTCTGGAAAAACTGGAGACAGAATCAGATGAACTAGTAGATGGTGTGGAGACACTGGAGACAGAATCAGATGAACTAGTAGATGGTGTGGAGACACTGGAGACAGAATCAGATGAACTAGTAGATGTTGTGGAGACACTGGAGACAGAATCAGATGAACTAGTAGATGGTGTGGAGACACTGGAGACAGAATCAAATGAACTAGTAGATGGTGTGGAGACACTGGAGACAGAATCAGATGAACTAGTAGATGGTGTGGAGACACTGGAGACAGAATCAGATGAACTAGTAGATGGTGTGGAGACACTGGAGACAGAATCAGATGAACTAGTAGATGGTGTGGAGACACTGGAGACAGAATCAGATGAACTAGTAGATGGTGTGGAGACACTGGAGACAGAATCAGATGAACTAGTAGATGGTGTGGAGACACTGGAGACAGAATCAGATGAACTAGTAGATGGTCTGGAAAAACTGGAGACAGAATCAGATGAACTAGTAGATGGTGTGGAGACACTGGAGACAGAATCCAATGATAAAGATGATTCATCCTCATCCGACACCTCCGTCTTTTTCCTCGACAACTTCTCGATAGCTGTCATGATCTATTCCATACACCTTCGCAGATGTTTGTCCCTGCCCTTCTGTTGAACTATGCATCATCATTGAACATTTATATGTCATATATCATACACCAAGATGCCATTCTTTTGCTTTTAATATAAATATATTTTTGATTGATGTAAAAATATAAAATCATATTGTTTCAAAAATTAATTTCATCAATTCAAATATGATTATGATCAATAAATTGCACTGGACCTAAATGGGATCACACTACACTATTTTTATAACCCATCAATAATTTTACTGTATTGTATTTTCTGTGCTTAATACTATTCCAAAGAGAAGTCACAGTGAAAATCAGTTATTTTCGATTTCAAGACAATTAATCAATAAATCTAAAACAAAACTGTCATGGCCATGTCCAGCCTGGGATTCCCTATCAAACAGTCAAAAAATCTTTCAGAAATTCCCATCCGTTACTGAGATATCAACGAAAATGTGATTCTCAAAAGTGGAGACGTTTTGGCCAAACGTCTTTTGCTGGTTCGGTTTTGATTTTGTCAATGCATACTCAGGTACCAGATCACACTTTTCTCTGGTTTTCAGTTCACTTTCGACTGGTCCCCTTCCACACTGAAGTGATGCTGGAAACCTTATGCCGGAATTTGACACCAGGTGGCTATATCCGTAGTATTTCCCTGTAGGCCTATGAAGACTTAGGCCGGGCCCCCACCTACCACGATTGTCTACGACATGTTTCCCGATAGCTATGATTTTAAATGCCCAAATCGGGACATATTGGGAGGTCCCCGATAGTTTCAAATCGTGGACATAGCTTGAAATTGTAGAGCGCAGAAACGCCTTGGGAGGACCAAAAACATAATCTAGGGTCACGATTCAACCTGTGTATTAATTCAGATCGCAGGCTGAGTTTTAATATTGAAATATTTTATAATTCTGGAAATATTTAATGAATCTCGATAATCTTTTTAAGGTATTTACGACATATTATATTGCTATTGTTCAGATACTAAGAGGGGACCCCCACCTACCACGATTCTGGTCCCGATAGGCCTTACGACTGCCTTCCCAACACCATACCGATTCTATTGTGAGGTAAGCAAAAATCGTGGTAGGTGGAACAGGTATCTATATGTGCCCTACCTAATTCCAGAGTTTCATAATTTTCTGATAATTATTCCACTCGCAAGAGATATTTTCCTGTAAAATCACCTCCAATAGGCTACGACAGTCTACGAATTTTCCAACATGTTGGAAGTTATCGGGACCTCTACGATTGGCGTTCTCTATCGCAGCCTATCATGGGGTATCGTAAAGTGAATTGCAGAAACCTGTCCCACCTACCACGATTTTGCCAGACCTCACGCTACAATCGGAATGGTGTCGGGAAGGCCGTCATAAGGCCAATCGGGACCAGAATCGTGGTAGGTGGGGGCAGGCTTTTACAGGGTACCAGTTTGAACATGCTACACGCTATTAGATCAACTATCCCTCTGTAAATAGTGCTTTTCACATAGTAAATCCCATGCTATGATCTTCAAACTTACAGAGGATATAGTTAATAAGTAATACTACTTATTTAAACACTGTAAAGGAGATTCAGCGGTCTCCACACTTGTACTGTGATAAAACTGTTGTGAGACTGGTGTGAGACTGTTTTACAACAGTGGTGGAACTGTTGGGAGACTTGAACTCTGCAAATCTGGTAGTGGTGATGTTAATTAGCTAATTAACAGTGTAATTAAGACTAAGGAGCTTACTAGGAAGTTCGGAATAGACTATGTACGTATTCCTTTAGTAAGAACACGTTAGGATATGTCATGACATCTAGTGGGGAGTGCAGATTTACCACTGTATCTAGTATAAGACGCCAGAGTCATCCGGAGATTAACAAGAGAACTACTGAAATGTTCGGTATTAACTATGGAACGTAGTGGACAGGATCTAGACTATTGAAATAAATGACAAAATATAACTAATACTATTGTGTCGACACCTAGCGGGAATTCTCCTATAAATGAAGGTGGGGAATACCTGGGCGTATTCTTAATTCCACTAATTAATCCAATTCCTTAATTTGATCTTATATAGATAATTGTGTATCCTTATGGAAGTCGACTATACGCTAATGATTCGATCTTACTACATAAAGTATTACGTAGTGAATCATAATAACTCAATAGATGAATAAATTATGCCAATGAGCTTCATTATTAATTATGTGAATGCGGGGAGGTAGCGGCTACTCTAGTCTGTGTGTTGGCAGGCCACCAGAATCTATCAACTCCTTACCAACAGCGAGGGACATCTTAGGGATCTTATTGAATCTTAATTAATTTATAATTAATGTTTCAAATTAAGGAACAATTATTATATTCCAATCTGCGTGTCTTTAGTGTCATAGAAGAGTTCAGAGAGTGAAATACTATTTCTAAAACTTTGATAATCCACTGCAAACGTTACTTAAGTATTACAATAGTTCAGCATGGCATCAGGAGTAGGTTCTAATATTCATAATTCTTCATAATTCTTCTCAATAATTAAGAGAATTCTCATAAGTCATTTTGCCAAAGTCTGGAATAATCAATTGATGAATAAATCATATAATAAGTATAACTCAACTAAGACTCACCACATGAATGTAATGTGACTCCAGTGAACTTGTCCCTAATATCACTTATTATCCAGTTTGCTCTTGTGTGTCACACTCAATCACCAAAGTCCATTCACTCTCAATGACTGAGAATTATTATAAGGCAAATTACTGTAGGGGGGTGCCACACTGGCCGACACATTTTCTAGGCCTCGCCTGAGCTTACGATTGTTCTTTTGTCGCCGAGAAAGGAACATTCATGTTCCGAAATCTTACAGTGTGTATGGGCTTTTACACTTCCTTGAGTACTTTATGATACATAGAAGTAACACCCAAAAGTAACACTTGATATGATACCAACATGATACCTTGATACATTATTGATACATTGATACACAGTTACATAAATATGACATTTGATAACCTTAATTAAAGTATAAATATAAAATAACCATATACTTACTAAAATACCTTCAAGTTTTAAATAACCACAATTGACTATGGTGCACTTAAGTCATTTGCCAAAACCAGTATTAATCAGTTCATAAATAAACCATATGGTGAATATAAATCAGTCAGTAATGTCCAAGGTGACTCATACAAATTCAGTGAACTTTTCACTAATATACTCGTGATCTAATCTCCTGTGCATCCCACTCAATAACTCATGTTCCTTACTCACAATGAGTGAGTGTTGTTGAGAGCTGAATGTGTTATTAAGATGAATCCATAGTGGAGCAGATTGCATTACGCACTCGTCCGAGATTATCTTATGATGATTCAAACAACGAGAGTTTCGACTAAGATGTTGCTATAGAGTTTAACATGTGCATAGAACCGCTGGATCGAAGCAAGGTGTCAAGTGACACACAATGAGAAAATGAAAAGTTTATTTCTATATTATCATTTGTAATTCCCTTCAAAGCAGCGTTTTGGAGTTGATGAATGAATGTGCCTTTTCAGTTCACTGTAGTTTCTCACTTTCCCACTGATCCTAGTTCCATAGCGTCTCTGGCGTTCCAGCATATGCAGTTGCGTTGGCTAGATCAGTGATATTTTCCATTGATGGATTGAAATCACAACCTGCAGGCTTTCCAAACTGAAACATGACTATTGTATACGTCGCCAGTGTGCCAACCAGCTGCAATATAAAAGAAAATAACAAAATGAAGCTAAGGGACCAGTTACCCATCTTCAGTGTTAACTCAAGTGAATATTCTGATCAGTGCCTGAACTATTACAACTGGTTAATGTTTTCTTCTACTGCTTCACCCTTTAAGGACGGCTGCCTGGGGCTGAGCCAGTCTCATCAGGACGGGTGCAGGTGGCAGTCTGTCTGGCTAGATGACGGACACATGATGGTTAAAACTGATAGTTCAAGTTTGTAATCAGGTAATATGATACTTAATCATGAATATCTTATTTCTATCGAATAGAAATACTAAATATGATGTTATATCTACATTTTCTGAAGATTTAATTTCATTCTCAATTATTTCAATTATTCCATGTATCTCAATTATATCTTTATAGAACCTTTTTTGTTTATATTGGAACAATGATGCCTCAAGGCATCATGTGTCCTTAAAGGGTTATAAGGGTTCCAGGCAAAGTGTCTCCTTAATTATATGAACTATATCCTATAAGCACTCAGCCACCTGTCTGGCTGCCCACCCAACCACCCATCACATCACCAGCACTCCACACAGTCCAATGGCAATTCATTCTATATTAAAAAAAGCTACTCTGAAGTACACAAAACAATGTTGTTTTGAAAATAAAAACTATCAAACAAACTTTTATATATCGAAAGAATGACAGTTTATGTATTTAATCAAATGATAGGGAACTGGGTTTCAGAAAGACTTTATAATCGAACCAACCAAAATAAGATCGGATTTTGTATGACTAGACAAAACTAAACCACTAAAGGAATTGAAATAAATAGTTCAAAATGAATGCAAATGGTTTCTTGGAAGCAGAGAAAAATCACAATATTATCATGTTAAGAAAAAAGTCAAAGTGAATGATCTTCAAAAGCCAGCTGCATACTTCACATCTGTGTTAGAACCAACCATTATGTTCCATTTCATTCATGGATGTTGAGTCAGCTAATGACATATGTTGGATGTTGGAGCAGAAAGAGAATCGCTATCACTGCACTAAAATTAGAATAACATACAAAACGAAATCCTTACCGATAACAGGAATGATGAGTCAATCAACAAAAGCCCCCCAGTTGTCAGCCCCACACGTGGTCCATTGAGACGTGTCAGGAAAATTGTCACCTAGCGATCCAATAAACAGTTAACTAACACTGAATGTAAGGTTATTGTGAATACATTATTTGTTTTATAAATGTGTAACATGACAAAACAAAGAAAATACTCCTCAATCATCCATCCCAAGCCATAGGGAATATTTTCAGTTTTATTGATATTCAAAACTTGAACTTCATTTTCTTCTCATTGATTGCACCATTGTTAGGCATTAAATTTTGTAACAGACCAAGATTCAAGAAAAGTGCATCTTTTAAAGTCTGCCTTATTGTTATTTAAAGGGAAGATAAATGGAAATATTCATGATATGCAAACAAAACTAGCATTTTCTTAATTCTAATACGTATATGTTGTTTTATGTACCAATTGTGTGTATTTCTCATCAACATCTCTGAAGCATAGTCGATACACGAGGTCCCGGCAGGCATACAACTATCAAAAGAGAAAATCATCAATTTCTATACATTATGAAGAGTCTAAATAGATGTGTATGAACAATCTCATCATGATGAGGACATACAGATGGAAATTAATGAGAATATCAGAATAATGTTCAGAGGTCATACGTTCCATCTAATTAATATATACCTACAAACTTATCATAAAAGCGCATCACTGCTGTCGTTGTAGTCATTAGTCATATTGCATATTATCCCTTGTCGTGATGTGTATTTGCATTTGATAGAATGTTTTGTTCCTTCAACAAACATTTTGCCACAACAATAAGAATTATCATTAATCACAGAGGTGTAATTATTAAATAGCATGAAGTTACTTCACAGTATGAGAGGTGTATAATAGACGCTGACTCTCAAGATGTGTGTGATATCAAGAATACAGTATTATCAGAAAACATGGTTATGACGCCAATACGCTGATACTTATTCAAGGTGTCGACCATAAATTGTTCTAAACGAGGTTGAAAACCGAGTTCAGAACGATTTTTGGTTTTTTGTTTTTTTTTAATTCAGTATAAACATCACCTTAAATCAGGCGCTTTTACAGGTCGTCGAACAACACATAGTGACAGATAGAGAAGGCACAATACATTAATAGTTGTAGTATGCTTCAAGGGAAGAATATACACACAGGACAGTGCAAAGAGGAATGAAGGTGAGTATTGGGTTGTGTAGGCCAGGCACTTATCCGTATAGTCGTTACATTTAGTTGATCATGTCCATGTTCTCTAGTAGGAATGTTTTTATGCAAACTGTGAAATATTCTCTATTCTTTATTTTTTGCATGCTCTCTGGTATTTTGTTCCAGATGTCCACTCCTATGTATAAAGGGCTTTGTCTGTATTTTTCAGTTTTGGGGAAGTCTCTCTTTATTTTTACTTTTTCTTTATTTCTTGTGTTGAGGTTGCATTCTGCTATGTGAGTTGGGTCATGTGACCACCACCATAGATTCATCATCAAATGTAAGGTTCTTCTGTAGTTAAGGTGGCGAATCCGACATTTTGCGTATAGTTCGACCACTGGGTATTCTCTTGCGTTTGTGATGTATAGGGCTGTGCGCATACATTGATTAAATGTTGTATCCAATAATTTTCTATCTGATTTGGATGCTCCTAAATATACGTAGTCCACGTAATCGAAAATTGGTAATATCATTTGTTTCAGCAGTGTTATTCGGGTCCCTTCTGGTAGCAGCGATCTTAAAGTTCATAGTTTTTGGGTTTTTAGCCTTACATTACCTACCGTTTTGATGATTTGAGCCTTAAATGTCAATTTACTGTCAATTGTTATTCCCAGATAGTTGAACTTTACCACTGCAGGGTCTACTACATTACTTTCAAAGTGTTGATTTTCTAGTCTACGGCCCACCCATAATTGCACTGTCTTCCGAGTGTTAATTTGGAGCTTGTTCTTTTTTAACCATACCATCATGTGGTCTAGGTCTTGTTGCTTCTTTTTAGTAATTAACTCAGGCTTATTACCACTTACTGTTAGAACCAAGTCGTCCGCATACATCAGTGCAAGACTGTTATTTATTTCATGAAAGATACTGTTCGCAAAAATTATGAAAAGGGTGGGGCCTAATACTGAGCCTTGCGGTACCCCGCAAGGCATCGGTATTCTTGTGGAGAGTGTTTTATCGAGTTTGACCCTTTGTGTTCTATTATTAAGATATGTTTCAATCAGAGTTACTGTTTTTGTGTCTAGGCGTATTTGTCTCATATTAATTTACCAGCATACTTTGAATCCAGCACAGACGTTGTAAAATTTATATAGTTATTTCATTGAATATTTCCATTTGAAAGTATATGAATAAAGTAGAATGTATTACCCTACTAGTATAAACATTTTATCTCAGTACAGTATAGTATACCGGAAACCCATGAAAGTTTAGGGTCTGAGCTCGTATCCCATCGAGTTTGAATCATGTAGTAATTCACAAGGCGAAGCCGAGTGAATTACTATGTGATTCAAATGAGATGGGATCGAGCTCTGACCCTAAACTTGAATGGGTTTCTGAGACTATTTATCTCACCCTTAGTATTGACTAATGGGCTAACATTTGTGACATTATCTCCCATTGCATATTTTTCATAAAAATCTAATGGGCGTTAGATAAGAGTTCCCAATGTTAAGTCTATGGAGAACAAATATCTGGGGTGAGATAATTTTACATATATGTATAATCCAGAATGTCCTTGCACATTTGAGTGCAGAGTTTTACACTTTTCACTGTTTTAGATTTGTTATGGCACTGTTTATCTCTTTAGATAATTAACAAAAGCCGGGCTGCAAGTAAAATGTATTTATTGCACATGGAATTGATAAAACATTGCATGATAAAAGCAGATAAACACATTTCAGATAAAACGATAAAAAGGATAAGAGAGATAAACGATTAGACATTATGAGCCCTAAGGCAGTAGGTAAAAGAAAAAGAAAAAGGTGAGGGTGGGTGGGTAGTGAAAAAATTCCCGTGTGTTAGTAGTGAATGCAGTAGCAGGAATGACGCCATTAGAGGGGTCACGTGACCATGTGACCAGTTGGTGAAATTAGGAGAAATGTTCGACTAACCACCTCAGTGTTACTTGTTATAAAAGTATGTTCGATTACTACAAAGAAAGGTACAGCCCGGCAGTAAATTATAGGTAATTTACAATTACTGCACAATGTATTCCCCTATAATTTATGAGTCTTTTTGAGTTCCGGCTGAACATATTTATCTTTTGTCCTTTTAGATCTGGTAAATATTTGATTGATATTGTTTCTTCCACCCTCTATTCCAAATTGCGAGATCCTAGAAGCGTCTCATGATATATAATGATAAGAGCATCTGTTATTCATCGGGTAGCATGATGCCACACTTTACAGTAAATTGTGGTTACTGATTATCATACTATTATCCTATCATTCTGCCCCCAGGGCTTTTCTTGAATCTTTATATAGAGCATTATCTCCTTCTTCACTTTTTATTTTAGTGACTTCATAGAAAAAAGGAACGGAAGGAGTCGTGTGCGATTGGTCTTTCACCTGGTGTTTTGGGTCAATAAATATCTGCTTCTTCTGCTGGCAGACGGCAGCTTTTGAATATAACCTACTTGCTACATGCGTTAAACAAATAAAGCAATGGGATCAGCTAAACTGCCGAAGAGCTCGTCTGAGCCGCATATTGTTCAAATGGTGCACAGCTGCTGACTTTCCGGGCCAAAATAAAAACTCACAGAAACGATACCAGGTATGAATACCTCCAATATTAAATTTAAACGGATCTTATAATCTAGTGATCTTGTGATCAGTATACGTCATGAACACAATATTATCAAGGTGTATATGTTATGTATATCTATAAAGTCCTTTTTTTTCTTTTTTTTTCAAACAGTTCTTTATAATAAACAAGTTTTATAATTAGATCTTACATGCACTCAAGTACAAAATACACATACCTGTCTAGCTGATCATATCTTAATAATACCATAAGAGCATTGCATGACATAATCTCAAATTTGCATTCCGTCATTGCCTTGTCTTACGTTGAATGAATCTGTATATCCACATAGCTAGGGCATGCCATATCATATAATATTACGTGGTATTCGTCAACTGGATATATAAAAATATTTGGATCTTACATGAAATTAAATTATATATATCACAGTAGCTAGTTTAATCTTAATTATTTAGTCAGGATCTTATTATCACAGATAACCTCCCCATATTTTCCGCACCAAAGACTAGTAGTGATGAGTTTGAAAGATTCTTCTTATCATAATTCATCAAAGTAAAGCCAGTATATAGTTCACGTTTATCATCTTCATATATGGAAATAAATGAATTGGCATTTCATCTGAGTTATTTGTATTACATGTATATACCAGTCTTTCACTGCTTTTCCCGTTTATCCATGATACTATGCATGGATTCCCAAACTCACATTCTTGTTAATAGCGGGATTTAACAATCTTGTGATGGTCTGCTGTGTTGACGCATTGGGATGAATACCGTCATATAACCTCTTATACACGTTCTTATTCTTTGTGCAAAGTTTATATCGCCTAACTGGATTTCAGGTACGATTTTCCCCAGAACAAACATTGCCGCTTTGTAGGGACATTCTTGGTTCTTTTCATGCATTCCTTCTATATAGATGTTCAGTCTATGGTGTGACATATACCTTGTATCTACTTTATCCATTGGCTCTGCTCGTTCTTGTAAAGTTGTGAGAAGTTCATCATGTTTAACTGCAGTATCTTGTAGCTTTCCTATCTCATCATATGCTTTTTCAAGACTTACATTTAGTTTTTCCGTTAACTCTTTGTGCATGTTCTGCATTAGATCTTCCCATTTCTTTAACTTCTCATCTCTTTCTTTCACCACTAATTGAAGGCCTTCCATCTTGCCTACTAGCTCTGTTTTGAAACGACTCAACTCTTGATTTTCAGACTTCAAATTTTCTGTCATTTATTCTAGCTGTTGTTCTACTTTCGTTTCTATTTTTCCCACCTGTGTTTCTACTCTTCTGCTCTCTCCTTTCATGTCAATTAACCACTGACTCATTTTGTTTTCGACTATCTTGTCCACGTTGCCCATATTAGCTTCCACCCGCGAGAGCCTCATGTCTAACTGTACTCTTGTCTCATCTAGACTTGATTTAATGTCTATTCTCTCCAGCCTGGTACCTGTCTCTAAGCCTACCAGTCTTTCTGACACTTTCTCCAATTTCTCCTCCATACAGTCATTTAGAACATCTAGTCGATCGTTTAGCGTTTCGAAGAACTCCCCAATAGCAGCCTTATGTACTACCTGACCATCCTGTACTTTTGATCTAGTAACTACTGCTGGACTTCGTAGCTTAGTCATTGGTGTAGAGTTAGTTTTTCTACGTATCGTTTTTCTTTTGTTGGGTATTTTTTGTGGTGGTTGTGTGCTTGGCGAAGTGTCTTTATAGATACCCTTCAGGGTAGTTTCTACACTGATCGATCTTGCCCTTTTCGCTCTCTTCTGAGAAACGTTAGGTGTGTCAGTCACTTTATCATTGGCACTCGGTTCCGCACATACACTCCTATTTTCGCTCACTGGCATGGTGCTTACTACTAACATATCATGGGTGTTTACTGGAATTTGACTGCAAACATTATTACCGTCAATGAAAGATTGTTCAATTACTATACTTGCATTTGTTTGTGTTGATGTTGTAGGATCACTTAGATCAGGGCCCTGTTTTTCAGTCACGACAATCGTTATGGGCGACGTGTTTTTGCCGTCAGTGTTCGATGGACACGACACTTTAGTGAATAGGCGATATGTCGTGAGTCTAAGAGGCGTAGGGCAGCCAAACGTGTTTTTCAGTCACGACAATCGTGGGGTCACGTGATTGAAAATGTCGCCCAAATTGTCGTTGGTTCATGACAGCTATGGACATGTCGTACAGAATTCGCAACTTCACTTCCCCTAGGAATTAAGCAATGAAATTTTAGCACGAGTAAGGTATACATATAATCGATAAATGTCCCAAATATGGAGAAAATCAGCGACACCATTCCGAAGTTATAGGCATTTGAATTTCGTCATAGCAATCTCTGCTCTGGTGGCCAGTGTATTTTCCCGACGCCTCCGCTAATTTATGCAGCGCCCTTGACATGTTCTGACTTGACTGCCATCGGGAGTAGGGAGGGGGTGACTGGCCACCAGAGCAGACGATTGCTATGACGAAATTCAAACACCGATAACTTCGGAACGGTGCAGCCTATTTTCTTCATATTTGGTACGATTATAGGTCATATGTATCCCTTACTCGTATTAAAATTTCATGGCTTAATTCTGTCGGGAAGTGGGAAAATCCTCTATATACGCACAGTGATGTGTTATAGAACCTAAGACAGTTCTATACTTGTCGTAGCGGCCGACATTTTTCGCGGCGATCGTGAGTGGCGCACTACGATCGTGTCTATAGAACAGCGGCCATTTTGTGTCTTCCAGAATGTCGTGGAATCGCTGGACGATCGTAGGGTATCGTTGCCCGACGATGTCGTTACTGAAAAACAGGGCCCAGGATTCGCGCTGTCACTGTTCATGTCATCCATAGTGAACGGCCGTATTCCAAGATGGCGGGTCACAGCCTGCCGCTGCGGTGCACAGTCTTCCTTTCCGTCCTTGGGTACAACGTATCTTCACCGTAATATTCGTAAATTTTTACTCCCTGTTATACACCAGCTGTTCTTATCCATAATTGTATTGTAGTGGGGTGGGAATCCAGCAGTGTTCGTTTGTTTTACGGAAGGTGGCACGACATGCCGATCCTTACTGTGTAGTGATTCCGGACAACGCCGCACACGAGAGTGGCGCGGCGGAGACCGGGATTACGTAATGCTGGGTATATATACTCAGCGTTCACAGTAGGTCGACAGGCTGTCCTCACGCGTCTCTTCTACGGAACAGACCCTTGGGCCCTCACTTTGACGGCGGGTTCTTGTAACCTTCCTGGTGGTTAGGCGAGTCTTTCAGATTAGCCTCTCCAGCGCTACCTGGCACCTATGTGCTAGGGTACTGTACTTGTGGGAAAGATCTTCCAGATCTTTCCGGGAAGTAGTGATTAATAAACATCCCTGTTTATTAAAAGACGTTGTTGTGTCACGTGTGACTAGGTCTGTGCAAACTAACCGAAAACCGAACCAACCTACGTAGAGTGCGTAGGGTGGGATCCTGCCTGGAACTAGCGTTCCGGATTGGGGTCATCCAACCTGCTAGACAGGCGGCGACCACCACAGTATCAATAATGTATCCAGTAAACTATCACGTTCGTAGGATTTTCAAATTGTCCTCCGATGCTCCGCAAAACACACCCTCACTCACTCGTGCATGCTTACAGTGAAGACCAGCAGGTATAAATAAGAGGCCTGCTGAAGCTTACCTGGACACACTGGGGTGTGGAGGGACTACGTGCTGCCCTCTACAGGGCTCTGTCTCTGTTCTCTGCCAAGGGCGCTAGACCTTCGGGTCCCCTGGTGGTGGAGTCCTGGGCCTTGTTTTTTAGTCAAGATTTAGTCAAGATTATCTTAGGCTAAGACAGTCTTAAGACCAAAGTGTGCTATAGACAAGATATCTTAGGGGATCTTTGAAATATCTTGGGCTGAGACGTCTTAGGGGTGTCATAGGTGTCTTATAGTCAGATTATCTTGAGATATCTTAGCCCAAATTGGCTCCAAAACGGCCTCAGCCCAGGACAAGGTTGGAGGTGTCTTAGTGGTGTCTTAGAGGTGTCTTAGAGCCAAGTGAATGGGAAGTACTGGTAGGTGAGTGAGAACTGGTGAGTACTATTGGGTGAGGTCTGTTGAGTGAGGACTATTAACCGAGGACTGGTGACAGAGGATTGATGAGTGAGGACTGGTGAGTGATTACTAGTGAGTGAGGACTAGTGAGTGAGTACTGGTGAGTGATTACTAGTGAGTGAGGACTGGTGAGTGAGGACTGGTGAGTGAGTACTGGTCAGTGAGGACTGGTGAGTGAGGACTGGTGGGTACTGGTGAGTGAGGACTGGTGAGTGAGTACTGGTGAGTGAGTACTGGTGAGTGAGGACTGGTGAGTGAGGACTGGTGAGTGAGGACTGGTCAGTGAGGACTGGTCAGTGAGGACTGGTCAGTGAGGACTGGTGAGTGAGGACTGGTGGGTACTGGTGAGTGAGGACTGGTGAGTGAGGACTGGTGGGTACTGGTGAGTGAGGACTCACCCCGGCCCTGGTTCTCTAGGAGAGGGCTGACCATCGGGCCCCCTTGCTGGATGGAGTTCTGGGATGCTGAGATAAGATCAGGGATTGACGCCTCTGGGCTCTCCCTCTACCCATTGAGGGTAGAACCACGGTGCTGGGAGGCTGTGGTAAATCACGGCTGGGGTTCGCGGGTGGGACCAGCACCGAGATGGCATTCTGGACCAAGCCCGCGGGAGGAGATTCGGCTGGACCCGACACCCAGTCACTACAGTTCTAATACATTAGGAAGTTTATAGATATGTGATTGCAGGTCAGTTCTACCACAAAATTTGAAAAAATGTTGTACACTTATTTCACTCACCTTGCTATTAATGATTGCAGGAAGAATTGCAGAAATAATCAGAGGAACTATGGTCGTGAGAAGATAGCCTGCAGTCTCAGCCTGTATTATTCCCCCGACACTTGCTGAGAGATAGATTGCTAAGCAGATACTCATCACAGGTGGAAATATAGCAGCTGCGAGATACGCGGAGATGTGTTGATCAGACTCAACTACAGCTCTCAGACAACGCTCAAAATGACATCTCAGTTTCTCCATGATATCCACAGACGGTGAACCGCCAGATGACAAACTCAATTCAATCTTCTCATTGCATCGTTTAAATAGCTCATTCAAGAGAAATAACCAAATGCATGAGAGAAACATGGAAATGAATATGACTTCTAGATAAATGAAGCCCAAAAAAGATTCAGCCCCAATGTATACCTTAGTATTCATTATAACAAAATTTGATATCTTGTAATTAAAAATAGCTTCCTCCTCTGCTACCACAACAGGATAAAACGCGAACAAAGTATAGCCAAATGATACTACCATTATGATCCAGAACAGTGCTAGTGAGACAGTCACAAGTCTTTGAAGATGTTTTGGCATGCCAACATCAATACCAACAAATGCATCGCCCAAATTCAAAGAGACATTTTGCAGATTCTTATTGAAATAAATCCAGGAAATACATATGACAAGATGATTAAACACATAAGAAGCATGCCAGAGTTTATAGAGTATCGAACTAGTGCACCTATGAAAAAAGACAATATCCATTAGAAACATGCTAAGAATGAATAGATTCAAGCACAACAGCAGAACTGTCCATACCCTGGCTATGACATCTAAACACACCGGTCTATCCTCTCTCCGAATGTACAAACCACTAATTAGAAACAAAGGTGAGAAACGTCGCATGGATCTCCAAATGAACTCTCTGTCAGGACCTTTCTCAACATCAGCTCCTGTAACAACAGTCGTCTCCCCAGCCATTTTGTATCATGTGGTACACAGAGGACAACCACAAACCTGAAGAACAATTGGGACTTGCCCAACTATATCTGTCATAATTTCCTGGACTCAATCCTAGTATTAAGTAAATACAGCCATATATGTAACGTTTACATCAGTATTGATTCGCTTAATGCATGCCTGTAAAGGCTATTATTGATTGTATAGAAGTCAATAATGACACAAGCACTGTAGAGGCATTAGAATATCTCTGGGAACAAAATACTAAAGGAATACACTAATGGCTGTACCTTTTAATTAAATCAATTTTATGATCATATTGCCATTTTTCTGTGTGTTGCCAGTTCATGAGTTATCAGAAGCTTTACATTTTGTTCCACTACAAACATTTTATATAAATCTCTGAGAAATTTTGACAATAAGGCAAATGCGTGAACACTCTCAGTGTTTGAATCCATTACGGCAGGTAATGCATCTGTAAACGAGGCTGTTGACACACTGTAACCAGATCTCCGTACAGATACACACCTGTCAGAGTGCAGTCTACTCTATTGCCACTCAAAAATCACAGCCAAGACCACAGCCAAAACCCAAAGAAATTGTTACTGGCATATATATATTTTTCTATGTGTTGAGAGTCCATGAGTTATCAAAAGGTTTTAATTATAAACATTTTGTTTAACTTGTTTGAGAATCAGAACAAAGAATTCTATAAGGGATTCACAACAAGATGAGTGTGTAAATCTTTCTACGATGCCTGGTGTAAACACTTTGAGATTTGAATCTATTTAGGCTGGTACCGTATCGGAGATCTCCTTACGCTGTGATTACCACTCCAGAATCACACCCCACACACCGGCTCCCCGCAGCCCTGGTACGACAGGCCAGCACCCCACACACCGGCTCCCCGCAGCCCTGGTATGACAGGCCAGCACCCCACACACCGGCTCCCCGCAGCCCTGGTACGACAGGCCAGCACCCCGCACACCGGCTCCCCGCAGCCCTGGTACGACAGGCCAGCACCCCACACACCGGCTCCCCGCAGCCCTGGTACGACAGGCCAGCACCCCACACACCGGCTCCCCGCAGCCCTGGTACGACAGGCCAGTACCCCACACACCGGCTCCCCGCAGCCCTGGTACGGGTGGCACCCCTGGTGTTGGTTTCTGATATCAAAGAGGAGCTATGTTACCCTCTGGTAATTAATACCTTAAACAACCTTGGTTATTTTACACCATATGCCTTGTTGCTGCCACATTAAACCATACAGGCAAAACTGTCCCCCAAACACAGATACCATCATCTACAATTTTAAACCCCTTTGATTCTGTTGGTCATTGATCAGGTCAGTTGGTGGTGGCCTTATTGCATAATCTGTGCACAATTAATCAATAAAAAGTGAAGAGATTTACAAATCAGGGACCTGTTTCAGTAGTCTCGTGACATTAGCCATTATCATTAGGCCTAGACAGCCATCAACAGCGGCACCAACAGTGCAAGCAACAGCGGAAAAAGTCTAGCAAATATCAGAGGGTCAGAGCTGCCAATCTTCTTCATATTTGGAAGGATTATAGCTCATATGTATCCTCTATTCATGTTAAAGTGTCATCGCTCAATTCCTACAGGAAGTGAGTGAAATTCCACGTGTCATCGATTGCAGTTTTGTGATCTGTCCGTATGGTGTCACAGACGCCATCTAGACATGTCAGGTAACTACTGAAACAGGTCCCTGGACTGCCAGTGATTATATAGAATGATCTGACCATGCCGTATACATGCCATAAGCCGAGATGAAAATAACGGTATGAATAAACATTCACAGATTGAAGAACTCATTCTCCTGAGCCATTTTTAGTTGTATAGGCATATAGATCATACTTTTGAAACATTTTGATGAAGACAACTCCATTTTTCCACAATATTTTGTGTTATCTTTATTTCATTTGACTGTGACATGGTTTAGTAAATTGACAATGATTTAATTTTCTTATTCTGTGTAATTGTCAATATCAACGTCTCGTTTACAACTGGCAGATACTAAAAATGTACACATATTTAGGCCCTACATTTGGTGTTATCTACATATTTGTGCTTTTGTTGTATGCATGTACCCACTTCTGCTGTAGGATGCCAGAGCCAGAGATAAATGATCCACCAAAGAGCAAAAATAAACATCTTGGCCAAACGAAGGGAAGCTCATCTAACTAACCTAGCTTTTAAAAGAAGCAGATTTCTGGAAAACCTTGATGAAAATGAAAGACCTACAAGACAAGTGAGAGCATTCAGACTGAGAGTGTTACGGGGTGAGGTACGAGCTGGCAGGGAGATCTGCTCAGTCCACAGTGCAAGACTTTTATTGTAGTTTTATGCGTAAAGTTGGTCAGAGTAAATAGGAATCCTCCCTTCTAAGAAATGTTGTGTAAAGGCCAGTCACGGGCACTGTCATGGAGAAACCCCAGTGACGCAGCCATGAGCATCATAGAAATGTATGAGCACCGCCTCCATATGCAATGGGTTTTGGTCTACCGTGTTCATCTTCTTGGAATATAAGTCCATAACGCATAGCTTTAAATTCATATATCCCTTGTGGGGTAATAAAGGCCGATCTATTGTTTGTTTCAGGATCTAAAGGAATTTGATGAAAACCACTTGCTAAAACAAAACTTGTAAAGAATTCAGGGTTGTTTTGACGTCTGTAGTCACAAGTAAATCTGAGTGCCATCCTTCTTTTTCACCATAACAACAGAACAGTACCATTCAAATGTAGATGGTTTGATTATATCATTGTCCAACATTTCAGTGATCTGTCTTTCAACCTCTTTCTTAGTCTCTGCAGTTTGTGTATAGAACCTAAGCTTTATAGGTTTCACATCTCCAGTGTCTGTGTCGTCTATATCTGCCCTTCCCAATTCAGACATGTTTGTAGCAAACACATCTCTATACTCACCTTCTAATCATTTCAATTGTTTCTGCTGTTCTGTTGACAAATTAGCGTTTGAGAGATCTAGGCCAAGCCCGGAAGCTATATCTGTGACTGCCTCCGCGATCATCCCAGCTATACATAGTTGTGCGGAACGGCAGTGTAAAAATCGTAAATTTAAAAAATCAAAAGAATCTACCAGTGCTGACTCACGATGTGACGGTGAGTGCCCTGCTGTCATAAGCCATCCATGGACGTTTTCAAGGTCAGTTTTGTTTTCTATATTCTGAATATTGTTGGTATCAATATCTACATTTGTTCTCACTACATACCCTGCTCTAAAATAGATAGTAGAATTGGTGGGTTTATAAGTAGATGATTGTCCTCTGTGAACAGTTATCAGGACTCTAGCTCCTGCAGGATCTAGGCACTGACCAAGCTGTGTAGCGAGTTCTAGCATCAACTCTAGCTTCCTTCATCCTGTTCACTCTCAGTGGAATGTTGCATTGAGACCCAGGTGGTAGAGCTGCAGACTGTTCAGCCCTAGGAGCTTTAGTCGCTAAACACACAGACACTAGGCCATCGCCCAGTGCCAATGGACCATTGCTGCATATATCTGTGCACTTTTGGGTTGCAAAAAGTCATACCCCAAAATGACTGAAGTGTACAAATACTTGGAACCTTTTGGGTTGTCTTAAAACCTGAAATAGAAACACTGAGAGTTACGGAGCCAACCACCTCATGGACTTCACCTCTGTATTATTGCTAAAGTCGACTTATAATGATCCCCAGCAAGCAACATGGAAGTGGTTTATAAAAAACATTTTGTGTTCGATTCTTGCTGTCCTTCTCAGGAAATCCTCCAAGAGTCATAACAGCCTCCGGTGGTCATGTTAGGTCCTCCTCCTGCTCCTGCCTGCTCGCGGTGCTGGGTGGCCCTCAGTGAAGTTCTCCGCAGTGCCGGTAGAGGTCAGGTGAGCATGGACTTTCAAACTAAAAACACAAGCAAACAACACAAGCAAATACCACACCGCAGTCTGAGCACCAGCAGCGGGTCTCCCCTTCAGCAGATGAAGATGCGACATTGCACGCTTTTTTCAGGCAGACAACATTATGATCCTTCCCTCCATCCAATAAGAAAAATTAGGAAGAACTATAGTAGAAACATTCCCTGTATCATGGATGCAGTTGATCCAACATACAGCAGAGGGGGCTGCCGGTGTGGACACCACTGCCCGTCACATGATATCCACCATATCAAAGCGTTCATAGAGCAGCATTAACCCCCATGCTGTTACCATGGATGTTTCAGCCAGTGACGGTTCAGTCGAGAATCTGGTGGAGAAAGGTGGGAGGGGACATCTTGGTGGAGAGAGGGCTAAAGGATATACTTCCTGGAAGCATCATCTCCCCCCAGAGGCTTTGCCATTCACTCCCTGCCATTGGCACATCTTGGATGACTGCATGTGGGGTGAGCATCACAGAGAAATCGTGTCTGCATGAAACCATGTTCCCCCGATGTCAACTGACACTTCAAAGTCACTGCTCCTGGAGTGAGGTGTCAGTGAGACAAGTTTCGTGAACTCACCAAGGCAACAGTTGTGAGTGCTCCAGCACTGTGTGAGCCCTGCATGTGGTACGTCATGGGCGCGACTAGCTGCCCACCGTGTGTCACGCCATCTCCAGTGGCATCAGAATAGGGGGGGCTCACACTTTTTGCTGGCCCCCAAAAAGGTCAGGAGCTTTTTGTTTATTACAGCATTACAGCATTTTGATTCCATAACAGACAAAATTGTACACATGATGCAATATTGTAAAGTGAAAGAGATTTACACATTCTATCTTATAGTTGTTTCTACACACTTTACACTGTAGGCAAGTGATAAGTATCAGGATGTTATCCATTCATTATTACAAGATATGGAGTAATGACAAGTGACGTCTCCTCCAATTAGAGACTTGTACCACTGGTGTAACAAATCTTGTGTGTATTATGCTCAAGATCATATGTAGTACTAGGATATAATAAATTGGCTCTACGTCTGGCGGAGAATGGATGGGCAATTTCCTTACATATTTTTAAAAGAAGTTTTGGAAGGCAGTCTCTTTACTTGATGCAATTTTGTTTTAAACATTAAGCAGTCACTTGATCTTAAAACAATGCCTTTCACTGCTTTCCTGGCAAAATCCTCTTCTTTATCATCAATGATGAAAGCGTTGTCCCCTAGTGAGTAGGACTGGCACTACAGTCTGTGTAGTCTCTTTCACAACCACTTGGAGGCGCACAAGGCAGTCTGACAAGCCTAGCATGAGTGGCACCATCTGGTGAGAGTTGGCCATACTACAGGCTGCTTTAACCGTATGCTCTCTCACCAGAACCTTTTATGACCAACTGATGTTATGCCAAATAGCTGCATGGGAGAATGTTGCATGAAGCTGCTTCTTAGAAAACAATGAAGTTCATAGGAGCACTAAGAGCTGAGTTTGGATTTTAGAATAGTATTATTGGCCTCTAAAGGCTAAATCAGTGGGTAGATACATTGTAACTCGAGAAGCCTATCTACACGGAGAGGCCAGTTACCCTGCCCAGTGTTCTGTTTATAAAATGCAATAACTTGGGATGCCAGTTGGGTGAGGAAAATATCCTAGATGGGGCCACTCTAAAGATTGAATCTATGTTTCACCTGAGAGACATGTGGTGGAGAGGGATTGCCATCCCTCTCCTAGCAGACCCTTGGGCATTGACTGGAATCATAGAATATCTGGATATCTGCAAGGAGACTGGATCTATGTGTAGTTCTCCACTAAAGTGGGTACTCTTCAGAAGAAAATCAGATTAATACATGTTATCAGTTCTGTATTCTGTAAATTATCTTTACAAGTTCTTTAGGCATTCCTCTGGATTCTTTTTATACTTGGTATGGCTTCTATAATTCTATTCTCACATGACATAGATTAAGCCAATCAGATGTCAGCATTTTAGTTAACCCTTTTCCAGAGGAGCATTTCCCATCGGAATCCCACCATCCTACAGCTCTAGGTTGGAGCATTGGGATTCATAGGGCCTCTGAGAGTGCTTGGGGTAACTGAATTGATAATTTTGAAGAATTACATAGCATGTTTATCTAAGATTTAGACCTAGAGTCTATATTGTTCTTATACTTGACCCCCCTCCCTCCTCCTACTTTTAACAAATACATGAATATCTCCATAAATTGAAAATATGCCTAGAAAAATCCACTTCCTGGAAACTACATTTTATTCTCCTGATGAGGCACAGTATTTTATGAGTCAACCCATTTTAGAGGTAGAAATGTGTCAATAAAGAAGTTCTAAAAATGGACCTGACTGAAGAAGTCCCCCAACCAAATTGAAATAAATCTTTTTCTTTCAAATACTAGATATTACAACAGTAAGATGTTATATTGACATAAAACCTTCTGTACAAAAAGATATATTCCTAACTGTCCTTAGTTGGCTATAAATCAAATTGTGTTCAGGTCACTGGGGGTTATTTTTATGCTTCTTAGTCATCAGACAATATTTCTGTTCATAATAATGATTCATGATTTCATGGTTTTCCATTCACTCTGACACCCCTGTTTCATGCAGTCATTTCACCGATACATTAATATCAGTAATCACCTTGCCCATTCAATGTGTATACCGATACGAACTCCTTACTACTCAAATGCAAAAGACCCAGACCTCCAACTATTCCCAATATAACTTGCTGTTCTGATGTGTATCACCTTCTTTCTAGTACCATCTGGTTTCTCCCTTGTGTTTGCTTTTTATCAAACAACAACAAAACACCCGGCATTAATAGATGCATCAACATTTTATTCAGTCTCCTCACATTCGTCCTTACAAACTACTAATAACATGGTTTGAAGTGTATCACTGCGAGGCTGTTTCCATGGCAACCAACATAGTTTGCAGCACTACTTTTTGGAGTTATATTAATATTTCTTTTTATACAATATAAAAACAACTTGACAGTGTCAACTGTATTATAACTGCACTGACAGACTGTACAACAAAACAAGGGTGGACAGGAATTGCACAATACAGCTTTTGGAGCTGGAAACCAGCAAAATATCTCGAGATGATGATAACAAGGGACTGCTTCAGCACAGTCATGCCATCTAGTGTCCAAAGGAAGTGCTGATTTTAGACGGCAGATGGCGCTGTGACAGTCCGAAACATGCAACATAGAAGAAGAGTCGTATAAACTGTCCACTATTTTAAGAAAAAAAAAAAATGTCACCATCTTTGCAGAATTGAAGGACCAAGCATTATAGGCTCCTATCTGCTTCTTTCTTCAAGGAGAATTACACGTTGGTTATTTGGATTACAAGTTATACAGTTGTTATGAGCATTACTGTACAATCCTAACGAAAAGAAACGCTGCCGATGCTCACATTCAGTCTTCCCTCTCTCAGTTTCTCTCGTCTTTCTCTCCCTTCCCTTCTTGCACTCACACACAAACTTAGACTCACCGCTCCTCACACCAACGTCCAAATAGGTTGGATTATAGAATATTGACAAATACCACTTACAAGCCCAGGCGCTTTGTTTTTCTTCTCCTTCATATAGTACAAGGCCACATTCTAAAGTGTCTACTGGCCATGATCCTTCCAGCATCCTTAGAACTATACCATTCACTCTGTCATCTCTCCCGAGGGAATATATATATATATATATATATGTGGATAATATCAACCCCGATATTTGTTTGTGCTTGATGTTGAGTAGAAACTCGTTTAATAAAAACATGCTGCTGCGGAACAGTGATAAAAATGTGCTACTTGTTTGGTAGTAAGACTCATCAAACTAAGGGATTTGCAGCTACGTACAAAGCCTGGAATAATGTGCGTTTAATTAGAGAATGAATGCTCAGAATGTCAACAGCAGGACCTGAAAACCTACGGCTTACTTGAACACCATCCGCGCTCTGGCATTGTGGGTACAAAAATAACTGGAAGATTTTGTATCTTCTATGCTTGCCCCAAAATACCAATGTGCTGCCTTGGTTGTGACAGTGTATGCATGTGAGAAGTGTATGCTGCACATACAAGTGGGTGTCTGGGATGGGATGTCCCAATTCAACCAGCTAACCATTCAATGTCCACTGTGTCACCACATTCACCTCACCTTCCAGAACCCTGGTCTGCACCACAGGCATCACTTCTAATCCTCTTCATCATTATAATACATTATAATAATAATTATAATTATAATAGCAATTATTACTATAATAAAGCTATAATAAGTCAGATCATCCCAACACCGACACTTGAGGGTTACTGAGTGTTCATGAGTTATTAATGTGTGTGAATGGAAATCTGGCAATTGATGTTAGATTTAACATGAGCTACCATGTCCATTCAGCTCTCTTGTTTTCCGCCCCTCCAGTGGATGGGAACAGGAATAATTTCATCATTTTGAATCACACCTTGGCTGAGTTAATGTAGTTCATCTTGTATATCTGTACTTGTCGAGGTCTCTCAAGCAGAAAGATGGTGCATGGTCAAAATAAATCAAGCTGTAAACAACAGTCACATATTTACATTATATCTCGGTCAGTCAATAGAGACTGTGGCCGTTCTATTGGGGGATAAGGAGGGTTAGAGGGGAACCCCAAGGATAGCCAGGGTTGTGGGTGGGGGAGGGGTTGTACATTGGGGATGGGGGTGGGAACTGACCAAAGGGACCGAACAAATATTGTCAAAATTTACAAACAGGTCAAAGTGTACATCATCACAATATCAACAAAGTATTGCCATATTTTTGTGCTGGGCAATGGTGAATTTCACACGACAAACATCCTCTCTGGATTCACATCGAGATTTGTATTAATAACATTCACTCCCCACCTCTCGCACTCCTCCGTGAAAACAGGTCCCTATTGTGGGAAAGCTGGAAGCAAGGCCAGGCCATGGTTTGCAAAACTCTACGTTCTATCTAAAGAGACAATATTTGCTTCAATCTACAAGAACTTACTCTCATCAGCTCGCAGCAAGATTCAGCAAAACCAGAAGGCAGCTTGGTCTTTGTATTTCTATACAATCCCTATAAAATCAGCTTTCTCCTGTTGGTTGATGAGGTTTTACTCTGTAGTAACAGGAAAATGGCATAAACCCCCATTGACAAATCAACCAGAGTTCCTGATCATCAAGCTCAAGTAGTCGTTTTCTGCTTCATGAAGACCAAGCACTTTAATCCTGCGGTTCAGCTCCACCTTACAATGGAGTTATGACGTTTGACGAAATGATGCCAGTAAAGTATGCGAGTCTCGTAAACTAGGGCCTGGGTTCATGCCGATATCCACTTATATCTATGGCTACCATTGACGGCGAGGGGGATAACACAGGAACCTGCCCAGTGAAGTCTACACAAAACATGCTAACCAGGTCCTAGAGGTAGTTTCAATTCCATGGATCGGTAAGAAGGTGTACGACATAAAAATTGTAAATCCCTGATTTGTTGTGTTAATCAACATTGTGAGTAGTTGTGGTTATTTGTAGGGTACTATTATATTAATCAGTATATCAAGTCAAAGTTGCTATATCCATTAGAAACACAAGTTGTCAGTGACATCCCAGACCCCTTTAACAGGGTATGAGGAAATAAGGCAATAATAAAATATGGTCGATTTGGGCCGAGTCGGTATCGGTGCAAGCTTTCCAGGGATTGTTACGTGAGATTATAGAAGGAATAATTAACTGGTGGACTGGCAAATTAGACCAAAGGCCAGATTTATGTGAAGAACCATTGGTGAATAAACGGTCGTAACAACTGAATGCATTATACAAATTGCTAACCTGCTTAACCTCCTGTTGAGTCAGGGGAATATGAAATGATATAAATCACCTAAATAGTCAGGGATCACTCGGCCGGATATAGCAACTTTAACGGGTAACTCCAGACAGATTTTCTGAGAAGATCAAGCATGACCAACCCACACCTGGTCTCCTCTGTATTGCTACTCACCGCATCATCACCACATCATCATCATCATCATCATCATCATCATCATCATCATCATCATCATCATCATCATCCTATCATCGTCAATCATCACCACTGAGCCATCTCTGTCACCATCGTTGGAAAAATACATGATAATGCTCATCCATTTGGCCATCAAATCAATATTGTCTCACTTTAAACTATTTTCAGAGGGAAAATCGAACCTAGAACCTCTAGGATAGGTCGCCTATAATATATATATATATACGCTTTTTTATTTCATCCTCTAATTATTACCCCGAAACGCTTAAGCAGTTTTCACGCAAGGCCAAACCTCAGTGTTTCTCATTTAATGATAGGACTTGCAAAGCCAGTGTTTAACATCATCCCTGCCGCAGGAAACCTCTACGCTATAATAATCCCTGATTCGTTCCTGGTTCTGCCCAGAAAAAAGCCCAGACAAAGCACAGCCAGCCGACTGGTCATACACTAGGTCCATACCAGTACGTACACTGCCACCTAACAACAATCATCAACCATCATATTAGTAGCTTCTTTTGAATTTGTACACACAGATATATATATATGTATATATAATATAGATCATTAAAATGCTTCCTTTTTCCCCTCAATATAATCAGTAGTTGTGGGATTGGGGGAAGCAATGCGCAGTATCTAATTTGTATTTTACCGGCACATTTATGTATTATTAACGTTAAATTGTAGGATTCAGACATGGAAGTGTCCATCGCTAAAATCTGTAACAATACACATATGGTAAAAAAGAGTGGGAAATGAAATATTTGTCAAAACTGCATGTCCGACTGCCACACTCACCAATATACAAGTATGATATAGTTCACATTCACACAACTCTTTCACCCATACCATCACTCCCTCACTGACAAAATGGAGGGAAAATCTATATCTCCAACTCTGTCCCTTCTATACACACCCATATCTGTAGGACTAGGATCATTCACTTCTCGTGGACAACATTGTTTGACAATGAAAATAAGGGTGGTATCTACCCTAAAATAAAGAAACGCTGACAGCAACCAAGGCTTACACTTCTTGCACCTCTTTTTGTTTTAGCAGATGCCTCAGCGGAAGAATCTATGTACAAGGGGCGTAAGTCACCGCTGAGCATGCGCAGATGGACATACCTAATAGCCGACTTAGTTACAAAAACAGGTTTTGATTAATTTAAGACATCTAACTAAAACACGACATTATTATAGCTGCCATAAAATAATTAAAAAAAGGAGGAAAAACTCATGGTGGGCATTACCGAAAAAAAATCAATCAGACAAGCATACTATACACAAACTGACATCACAATTCTGCTAGTTACATGAATCAGTCCAAATAATTTATCATTGAAGTAGTCATTGTTATATGCGTATTCTTGCAGCTACAAAGCTTAAGTGGCATTTCCTTTTGGTACCATCCTGAAAGAAGGCAGAGGAGCAAATAAGCAGATGTGCTCTGGCTGAAATTCGTCCCAACCAAGCACTTGCATACCAATATATGTGCTTATATATATATATATATATATATATACGTTTGATATATATCTCTATGTACGAGTAATGGGTATGGATCTGTTTTAAAAAGCCCCATGAACAAGTACTCGGTACGTGGGAGGTGACAGGACGGGGGTATGTGATAGTAAAGAGCGGTTTATACACACAAAGCATTCGGTACATGTGTCCTTTCTCTAAGGTACATGGTCGCATGGCACCTCAGCACTCAGTAATGATAATACATGGTTTTGTTACCTCGTCCTGTAAGCTGTACACACAAGACTCCTGCCTGGGATTAGTTTTAATCTCTTACAGGTTCTCTCCACTCACTTCTAAAAGTGTACATGCAGAGATTTCATGTCCTACGTCTTATATATATCCACATGTTAGACAATACACAGAAAGGCCAACCTCCCTCCGGGCCATTATAACCCATGAAAAAATGTACACTTCTCAATGAAATCTTCTCTAAAACTACCAAAAATAGGAGCTCCCTTAGAGTGGTACGCATGCAAATTCCCCCGTTCCCTTTTTAGCCTGTGGCGTGCTTACCCCAATTTACATTCACATGTCAACTCTGTAATCCATTCTGATCCTCAATAATGTCGCTACTGGTTTACACGACACAGATAATGAGTCTCTGAATTCCATTGCTTTAGATACAGGAGAAGTCGGGATGAGGAACATTTATAGTCACTTCTGGCTACAATTCACTATTGTATTCACTAATAGCTTCAGTTTAATTTACTATCTAGTGACCACTGCCATTGCCAGCAACTCAATCTTTAGGGAAATCACAAAAAAATGAAACTTGATTATTTTTCAGTTGAATTTCCACTCACCCCCCCCCCCCCAACCAGAAAAGAATTAAAACCAATGAAACAAGTAAAATCTTCCTTAAAAAGCCCAAACAAACATAGCACCAATGATAATGATAGAAAAAACCCGTAACAAAACATATCCTCTTTTAAATTGTGCCGGACATATGAAAGAATCAAATATATATACATATATATGTAGTATATACATATACATATTTCATAAGTGGTTGACACACAGTGAGAGAGCCTACCCCAATGCTACATACATACACCAATGTGTAAGTTACTCAAGAAATTCATTCTTCATCTTAATCATTGTTAATTATTGCTAGAGCGGACGTATAACGATCTCCAGCAAGCAACACGAAGTTTTTTCACTTTTTTTCATATTTCGTGCTCCATTCTTGCTGTTCTTGTTGGGAAGCCATCAAAGAGTGACAACAGTCTCCGGTTGTCTGTTAGTTGCTCATGCTGCTGCTGCTGCCTGCGTGCGGCGGCGGAGGTCCCTCAGTGCAGTTCTCTGCAGTGTCTGTAGTGGGCAGGCGGGCAAAGACTTTCAAACGAAAAACACAAGCAAATACCGCACCGCAGTCCGAGCACCAGCGGCTGGGCATGCCTCCAGCAGACGACAATGCGACGTTTCCCGCCTTTTCCAGGCAGACAGCATTCTGAGCCTTCCCTCCATCCAAAAACAAGACAAAACAATAGTAGAAGCAGTCCCCCTATCATGGATGGTGGCAGCGGCCCAACTTCTAGTTTATCCAACATACACCAGAGGGGGCTGCCGGTGTGGACGCCGCTGCCAAAGTCATGTGATATCCATCCTATCCAAATAGCAACGGAGCGGCAGTGACCTGCATTCCGTCACAGTGGATATTTCAGCCAGTGGCACTTCAGCCCAGAATCTGGTGGAGAAGAAAAGTGGGAAGGAACATCTGGGTGGAGAGTGCGCCGACGGATCTATTTCCGGCAGGCACCATCTTCCCCCAGAGGCCTTGACACTCACTCTCCAGCCATTGGCGTGTCTTGGATGGCTGCATTTGGAGTGGGCGTCACAGAGAAATCGTGTCCCCGCTGTCAACTGACACCCCATAGTCACTGCTCCTGGGGCGAGGTGTCAGTGAGTGGAGCGGCACCAACTCACCGAGTTGTGAGTGCTCCGGCTGTGTGTGAGCCCTGCACGTGGTACGTCATGCGCGCGACTAGCTGCCCACCGCGTGAAACGCGCACACTAACCCCACTAATCTCTGTAACGCCCTGCCATCTCTACACACGGGCCGTGTCTGTGTGCACTGTCCTCCCGTGTACACAGCGTGTCAGTGTGCATGGTCCTCCCACACACACGCACGCACGCATGTACACGCACACACACACAGAGTTGTGTAGTAGAAGCACAAGCTTCCAGAAACACCTTTCCTACTCTTCAGAGGGTCGTGTGACTTCCCTCAAAAAAATACTGGAAAACACTCAGAATAAACATGGATCATTTTCGTCTTCGCCTCTCAGTGAGAAACAAGTTGCGCACCTCCGCCTGGTCACGTGGTCAGGCCTGGCGGCTTGGTGACGTCACAGCGTCAGTTAACTCGGTAACAAGAGCGGAAACAGGCTCCGGTGGCGCCGCCCTGGTGGGCAGATTTCAGTCACGAGAGACGCTCCGACGCCTTCACTTCCGGTTTCCGCTCCTCGGCCGCCACCATCTTGTTTCGCGCCTTAGGACTGCTGAGGTCGGCCACCGGCGGCGCCACCGGTCCCTGCCGCCCTCGTTCCTCACGCGGCGGCGCCACCTCCTCGAGGTTGTTGTTGGCCAGCCTGCCCACCAGGAGGCGCAGTGACTGCAGGTTGTGGTGGAGTTCGGGCGGGTAGTTCCGGTCGGGGCGGCGGGTCTTCCGGATGGCCTCCAACTTGCTGGTGATCTGTGAGGGAGAGAACAAACATGACACGGTTATAGTTCATGTGAGATGCGGGGATGTCCACTTGACACAATGAGACTACGGCCTTTACCACTACAACATAGATCATGTATATCATGGAGACTGCACATTGAGTATCGCATAGAAACCTTAAAACAAACACGAGTATCATCAATGTGTGGTCAACAGAACGGGCACCATTAACGTAAACTCACAAACATCCAAGTCTCTCAGTACAGACATTGCCACAAGACTGTTGGAGAAGACCAGGCATTTTAGTGAAATGAGACACTAGACATGAAGAGAGTATTGGAGGATTCCAGATTCGTTTTTTGAAAAGCTTTTATTTACCCTGGAGCTTGGCTTAGAATCTCCGAGCCACTCCAGCATTGGTAGTAGCAACGAGTATAGAGAAAGAGAGGTGTAGCTCATATATATTCTCTATACTCGTTGGTAGTAGGCGGCACTCCGCTCTTGTTCAACTCCCTTCACTAAATACCTTCCTGTTCGTGTTTTTACCCTTCACTAAATACCTTCCTGTTTGTGTCTTTACCCTTCACTAAATACCCTCCTCCTGTTTGTGTTTTTACCCATCACTAAATACCTTCCTGTTTGTGTTTTTACCCCTCACTAAATACCTTCTCCTGTTCGTGTCTTTACCCTTCACTAAATACCCTCCTCCTGTTTGTGTTTTTACCCATCACTAAATACCTTCCTGTTTGTGTTTTTACCCATCACTAAATACCTTCCTGTTTGTGTTTTTACCCTTCACTAAATACCTTCCTGTTTGTGTTTTTACCCCTCACTAAATACCTTCCTCCTGTTTGTGTTTTTACCCCTCACTAAATACCTTCCTGTTTGTGTTTTTACCCTTCACTAAATACCTTCCTGTTTGTGTTTTTACCCTTCACTAAATACCTTCCTGTTTGTGTTTTTACCCTTCACTAAATACCTTCCTGTTTGTGTTTTTACCCCTTACTAAATACCTTCCTGTTTGTGTTTTTACCCTTCACTAAATACCCTCCTCCTGTTTGTGTTTTTACCCCTCACTAAATACCTTCCTGTTTGTGTTTTTACCCTTCACTAAATACCTTCCTGTTTGTGTTTTTACCCTTCACTAAATACCTTCCTGTTTGTGTTTTTACCCCTCACTAAATACCTTCTCCTGTTTGTGTTTTTACCCTTCACTAAATACCTTCCTGTTTGTGTTTTTACCCCTCACTAAATACCTTCCTGTTTGTGTTTTTACCCTTCACTAAATACCTTCCTCCTGTTTGTGTTTTTACCCTTCACTAAATACCTTCCCCCTGTTTGTGTCTTTACCCTTCACTAAATACCTTCCTGTTTGTGTTTTAACCCTTCACTAAATACCTTCCTCCTGTTTGTGTTTTTACCCTTCACTAAATACCTTCCTGTTTGTGTTTTTACCCTTCACTAAATACCTTCCTGTTTGTGTTTTTACCCTTCACTAAATACCTTCCCCCTGTTTGTGTTTTTACCCTTCACTAAATACCTTCCCCCTGTTTGTGTTTTTACCCTTCACTAAATACCTTCCCCCTGTTTGTGTTTTTACCCTTCACTAAATACCTTCCTGTTTGTGTTTTTACCCTTCACTAAATACCTTCCTGTTTGTGTTTTTACCCTTCACTAAATACCTTCCTGTTTGTGTTTTTACCCTTCACTAAATACCTTCCTGTTTGTGTTTTTACCCTTCACTAAATACCTTCCTGTTTGTGTTTTTACCCTTCACTAAATACCTTCCTGTTTGTGTTTTTACCCTTCACTAAATACCTTCCTGTTTGTGTTTTTACCCTTCACTAAATACCTTCCTGTTTGTGTTTTTACCCTTCACTAAATACCTTCCTGTTTGTGTTTTTACCCTTCACTAAATACCTTCCCCCTGTTTGTGTTTTTACCCTTCACTAAATACCTTCCCCCTGTTTGTGTTTTTACCCTTCACTAAATACCTTCCCCCTGTTTGTGTCTTTACCCCTTCACTAAATACCTTCCTGTTTGTGTTTTTACCCCTTCGCTAAATACCTTCCTCCAACTAGTACCCTCTGTTGACATGATGTTAACATCGTTATTCTAGGTTTCATCGACTTTGACCCACATTTTCTGTATGTATTCAGCGTTTGCTGGCTGCGTGTACATCTCCTGTATATCTGTCCGTCCTGGGCGTCTGTGACATGTGGTGGGGATATTACCCACAATGCCGCGCGTCTGTGAAGGGTTACGACAGTGCCGCCTCGTTCTGACATGTCTATCAGGCCGCGTCACGTAATGGCGCAGATTGAGTGTGATCTACGACTTTTACCCAGTCACCCTGCCCAACTTAGTGCGCCGGCAGCCCCGCTCTCCAAGCAGCACACTCTCCAAGCAGCACACTGCGCGCTCTCCAAGCAGCACACTGCACGCTCTCCAAGCAGCACACTGCGCGCTCTCCAAGCAGCACACTGCCCGCTCTCCAAGCAGCACACTGCACGCTCTCCAAGCAGCACACTGCGCGCTCTCCAAGCAGCACACTGCGCGCTCTCCAAGCAGCACACTGCACGCTCTCCAAGCAGCACACTGCGCGCTCTCCAAGCAGCACACTGCGCGCTCTCCAAGCAGCACACTGCCCGCTCTCCAAGCAGCACACTGCCCGCTCTCCAAGCAGCACACTGCCCGCTCTCCAAGCAGCACACTGCCCGCTCTCCAAGCAGCACACTGCACGCTCTCCAAGCAGCACACTGCGCGCTCTCCAAGCAGCACACTGCCCGCTCTCCAAGCAGCACACTGCACGCTCTCCAAGCAGCACACTGCGCGCTCTCCAAGCAGCACACTGCCCGCTCTCCAAGCAGCACACTGCGCGCTCTCCAAGCAGCACACTGCACGCTCTCCAAGCAGCACACTGCCCGCTCTCCAAGCAGCACACTGCCCGCTCTCCAAGCAGCACACTGCCCGCTCTCCAAGCAGCACACTGCCCGCTCTCCAAGCAGCACACTGCACGCTCTCCAAGCAGCACACTGCCCGCTCTCCAAGCAGCACACTGCCCGCTCTCCAAGCAGCACACTGCCCGCTCTCCAAGCAGCACACTGCACGCTCTCCAAGCAGGACCCTGGGCCGGTGGTTTTCAGTGTGGACGTCAGGCCTGTAGAGACGTTGCCCATCGTGTCTTAGAGAATACACTCCTATAATCTCAGGGTGGGATCTCGTCGTGCAGACATCGGCTCAGGGCACTCCGGTTCCCTGCTACACAGCAACCCGTGAATCCTGGTCTCAGCCTTTTACTGGTCTTGTGTATTTTACAGGCACCATTTCAAAATAACGGCAGGTATCACATTCAGGAAAACTCACTACAGATACACTTACAGAATTCTGAATCATGTCGTACCCACCCGACTGTCTATATGTTGTAATACGCGAGGGAGACGAGGAGGCAGCAGGCTTGTCTACTTCCCGTGCTTCTCACGAGATGGCGGTAGTGCATGGTGGCGGCTACGTGAGCCTACAGAGAGGGCCTACAGTGAGGGCCTACAGTGAGGGCCTACCGAGAGGCCTACCGAGAGGCCTACCGAGAGGCCTACAGTCAGGTATACAGTCAGGGCCTACAGAGAGGCCTACAGAGAGGGCCTACAGTGAGGGCCTACAGAGAGGGCTACAGAGGCATACAGTGAGGGCCTACAGAGAGGGCCTACAAAGAGGCCTACAGTGAGGGCCTACAGAGAGGGCTACAGAGAGGGCTTGCAGTCAGGCCTACAGAGAGGGCCTACAGTCAGGGCCTACAGTCAGGGCTTGCAGTCAGGCCTACAGAGAGGCCTACAGTGAAGGCCTACAGTCAGGGCCTACAGTCAGGGCTTGCAGTCAGGCCTACAGAGAGGCCTACAGTGAAGGCCTACAGTCAGGGCCTACAGTCAGGGCTTGCAGTGAAGTCAAGGCATTATAAAAGAATACTGGAGAATTCGAAGTCAAGGCATAATAAAAGAATCACCTGATGAAGCTGGATAAATCTAGCGAAACGTCGTGAATCTAATTTTGATACCTCAACATACTACAATACCTGTACTACTTGGTTTAATAATACCACCCTTATAAAAAAATTACTGTGTCTGGTTTTTTGTGATTTTCACCTCTGAATAATAAAAGAATACTGGAGAATTCGACCCGTAACGAACTCGACCCGTTTTAAATTTTCCCAATTCAAAGTATCTTATTACAACTGTGGTTATATAATTAGGTAGCAAGTATGTTATATGAGCCTCAAATGTCGTCTTCTCTGGGGAGGTTCCATATCGGTTCCTGCCGTTTTTATCAGATATTTATGAGCTGTTGCCAAGACATTAAACAGCAATTATTCGCTGACAAACCCTATATTGTCATATATTGTTTCTTGTTGTATTTTATTTTTGGTCTGGCCAACCAAATGGCACCTGCATTTATATCTACTGGTGATACTGGGTGAGGTCCTTTCCCTTCAATTCGCAGAAACCTCTCGGTTCTAAATACTGATATTACTTCACCACTTATAAAACTTCTTTTTTTACGTGGCGATAACAAGACTGGTCCTGTCTCTAGTCGCGGCCACCCTCTCACCTATCGCGCCCCTCGCAGATAAGAACAGACCTCACAATACATGCCTGTTGACAGAACAGACAAGCAAACTGAAACTCCAGATCATTCTTGGCTGAAGTAATACTTTCAATATTGATTGTGCCAATCCGCACTGCTACTTTGTAATGCAGCGGGACGTGGGCGATAAATGAGTGTTATCTACACGTTATCAATCATAAAGAACTACGCGTGTGATATGAAAACAGCAGCCATTCTGAGCACCCACTAGGAAATGACCCAGGTTCCACCTGGTGGATTCGTCCATGGTTATCCCCCGTTAAGAAAAGCACTGCTTATAAAGCCTGCAGCTGTCCAAAGGGGGCACCAGGCGGCCGCACCGACCGCCTTGAAAACTGAAAACCACAGAAAGAACTCCAAATGTCGTCTGCTTATTAAAAACACTCTACAGGCAGGTGTCGCCACTGTAGCATGTACGGATAGCATTGTAGGTCTATATTTCGTTGGAAACACAGTATGGTCGTAAAATATCACGTCATTACGGGGATATTATTTTGGCGGGAAGGCATGCAATTTTGGCACTGCGCCAAATCAGGCCGTGGACGGTGAAAGACGAGACGCAGGCCGCAGACGACTTTCTCGCCTCGCTTTTTCCCGCCAATGAAACACCTCCATGTCGATGTCTCAACAGAAGATCTGTTTGTAGTTTCTGTAGCATTTTCCCTGTGATTTAAACTTGAACTTGGATATTAGATGAATCTAACCCATGAAACAGGGGCATATGTTATTTATCATTATTCTTTTTTTTATATTATCATTTTTCTCCTTTTTTGGAAGGGAGGGCGGTGGGTGTGCCCCCCTCACCCTGAATAGCCTTTCACAGTGTAAACATTAGTTCCTACTAAAAAAAAAAACCGTTGCTGTAAATCACCATAACTTTTTAATCATAAATGATAGGAACAATATCAATATAAAAAAATCTCTCAGAATTTTCAGATGGAATATATTTCATGATGGCTACGCGACCCCGACCCACAAAGTGAGGCTTGTCCCTGGTCGAGAGGGGCGTGAATCTGAGTGCGGAAACCTGCTGGTATCTGTCATCACGTTATGTTGTTTTTATCACTCACATTATAGATGTCTGTATTCTACTGCTGGTATCTGTCATCACGTTATGTTGTTTTTATCACTCACATTATAGATGTCTAGTCTCCTGCTGGTATCTGTCATCACGTTATGTTGTTTTTATCGTTCACATTATAGATGTCTGTATTCTACTGCTGGTATCTGTCATCACGTCATGTTGGTTTTATCGTTTACATTATAGATGTCTGTATTCTACTGCTGGTAGCTGTCATCACGTCATGTTGTTTTTATCACTCACATTATAGATGTCTGTAATCTACTGCTGGTATCTGTCATGACGTTATGTTGTTTTTATCACTCACATTATAGATGTCTGTAATCTACTGCTGGTATCTGTCATCACGTTATGTTGTTTTTATCACTCACATTATAGATGTCTGTATTCTACTGCTGGTAGCTGTCATCACGTCATGTTGTTTTTATCACTCACATTATAGATGTCTGTAATCTACTGCTGGTATCTGTCATGACGTTATGTTGTTTTTATCACTCACATTATAGATGTCTGTATTCTACTGCTGGTAGCTGTCATCACGTTATGTTGTTTTTATCACTCACATTATAGATGTCTGTATTCTACTGCTGGTAGCTGTCATCACGTCATGTTGTTTTTATCACTCACATTATAGATGTCTGTAATCTACTGCTGGTATCTGTCATGACGTTATGTTGTTTTTATCACTCACATTATAGATGTCTGTATTCTACTGCTGGTAGCTGTCATCACGTTATGTTGGTTTTATCACTCACATTATAGATGTCTGTAATCTACTGCTGGTATCTGTCATCACGTTATGTTGTTTTTATCACTCACATTATAGATGTCTAGTCTACTGCTGGTAGCTGTCATCACGTTATGTTGTTTTTATCACTCACATTATAGATGTCTGTATTCTACTGCTGGTAGCTGTCATCACGTTATGTTGGTTTTATCACTCACATTATAGATGTCTGTATTCTACTGCTGGTATCTGTCATCACGTCATGTTGTTTTTATCACTCACATTATAGATGTCTAGTCTACTGCCGGTATCTGTCATCACGTTATGTTGTTTTTATCACTCACATTATAGATGTCTAGTCTACTGCTGGTATCTGTCATCACGTTATGTTGTTTTTATCACTCACATTATAGATGTCTGTAATCTACTGCTGGTATCTGTCATCACGTTATGTTGTTTTTATCACTCACATTATAGATGTCTGTATTCTACTGCTGGTATCTGTCATCACGTTATGTTGGTTTTAGCGTTCACATTATAGATGTCTGTATTCTACTGCTGGTATCTGTCATCACGTTATGTTGGTTTTATCACTCACATTATAGATGTCTGTATTCTACTGCTGGTATCTGTCATCACGTTATGTTGGTTTTATCACTCACATTATAGATGTCTGTAATCTACTGCTGGTAGCTGTCATCACGTTATGTTGGTTTTATCACTCACATTATAGATGTCTGTAATCTACTACTGGCTGTATCTGTGCTGGGAGTGGGCGCCTGATAAAACTCAGATCTCATCTATTCCTGTACTTTTTATCTCTGGAGGCCTGGAGTGAACACATTGTGCGGCCACCTGCCGCCCGCCCTCTCCCCGTACCACCTCACATCACCCATAATAAGAACATCTCTCCCCGTACCACCTCACATCACCCATAATAACATCTCTCCCCGTACCACCTCACAACACCCATAATAATAACATCTCTCCCCGTACCACCTCACAACACCCATACTAATAACATCTCTCCCCGTACCACCTCACAACACCCATAATAACATCTCTCCCCGTACCACCTCACATCACCCATAATAAGAACATCTCTCCCCGTACCACCTCACATCACCCATAATAACATCTCTCCCCGTACCACCTCACATCACCCATAATAAGAACATCTCTCCCCGTACCACCTCACATCACCCATAATAACATCTCTCCCCGTACCACCTCACAACACCCATAATAATAACATCTCTCCCCGTACCACCTCACAACACCCATACTAATAACATCTCTCCCCTTACCACCTCACAACACCCATAATAACATCTCTCCCCGTACCACCTCACATCACCCATAATAAGAACATCTCTCCCCGTACCACCTCACATCACCCATAATAACATCTCTCCCCGTACCACCTCACAACACCCATAATAAGAACATCTCTCCCCGTACCACCTCACAACACCCATAATAAGAACATCTCTCCCCGTACCACCTCACATCACCCATAATAAGAACATCTCTCCCCGTACCACCTCACAACACCCATAATAACATCTCTCCCCTGCCACCTCACAACACCCATAATAAGAACATCTCTCCCCGTACCACCTCACATCACCCATAAGAACATCTCTCACCGTACCACCTCACATCACCCATAATAAGAACATCTCTCCCCGTACCAGCTCACAACACCCATAATAATAACATCTCTCCCCGTACCACCTCACATCACCCATAATAATAACATCTCTCCCCGTACCACCTCACAACACCCATAATAAGAACATCTCTCCCCGTACCACCTCACAACACCCATAATAATAACATCTCTCCCCGAACCACCTCACATCACCCATAATAAGAACATCTCTCCCCGTACCACCTCACAACACCCATACTAAGAACATCTCTCCCCGTACCACCTCACATCACCCATAATAATAACATCTCTCCCCGTACCACCTCACATCACCCATAATAACATCTCTCCCCGTACCACCTCACAACACCCATAATAATAACATCTCTCCCCGTACCACCTCACATCACCCATAATAAGAACATCTCTCCCCGTACCACCTCACAACACACATAATAATAACATCTCTCCCAGTACCACCTCACAACACACATAATAACATCTCTCCCCGTACCACCTCACAACACACATAATAATAACATCTCTCCCCGTACCACCTCACATCACCCATAATAAGAACATCTCTCCCCGTACCACCTCACATCACCCATAATAAGAACATCTCTCCCCGTACCACCTCACAACACCCATAATAACATCTCTCCCCGTACCACCTCACAACACCCATACTAACATCTCTCACCGTACCACCTCACATCACCCATAATAACAACATCTCTCCCCGTACCACCTCACAACACCCATAATAACAACATCTCTCCCCGTACCACCTCACAACACCCATAATAAGAACATCTCTCCCCGTACCACCTCACAACACCCATAATAATAACATCTCTCCCCGTACCACCTCACATCACCCATAATAATAACATCTCTCACCGTACCACCTCACAACACCCATAATAATAACATCTCTCCCCGTACCACCTCACATCACCCATAATAAGAACATCTCTCCCCGTACCACCTCACATCACCCATAATAACATCTCTCCCCGTACCACCTCACAACACCCATAATAATAACATCTCTCCCCGTACCACCTCACATCACCCATAATAACATCTCTCCCCGTACCACCTCACATCACCCATAATAAGAACATCTCTCCCCGTACCACCTCACATCACCCATAATAACATCTCTCCCCGTACCACCTCACATCACCCATAATAACATCTCTCACCGTACCACCTCACAACACGCATAATAAGAACATCTCTCACCGTACCACCTCACAACACCCATAATAAGAACATCTCTCCCCGTACCACCTCACAACACCCATAATAACAACATCTCTCCCCGTACCACCTCACAACACCCATAATAAGAACATCTCTCCCCGTACCACCTCACATCACCCATAATAAGAACATCTCTCCCCGTACCACCTCACAACACCCATAATAAGAACATCTCTCCCCTTACCACCTCACATCACCCATAATAATAACATCTCTCCCCGTACCACCTCACATCACCCATAAGAACATCTCTCCCCGTACCACCTCACATCACCCATAATAAGGACATCTCTCCCCGTACCACCTCACATCACCCATAATAAGAACATCTCTCCCCTTACCACCTCACAACACCCATAAGAACATCTCTCCCCGTACCACCTCACATCACCCATACTAACATCTCTCCCCGTACCACCTCACATCACCCATACTAACATCTCTCCCCGTACCACCTCACATCACCCATAATAACATCTCTCCCCGTACCACCTCACAACACCCATAATAATAACATCTCTCCCCGTACCACCTCACATCACCCATAATAAGAACATCTCTCCCCGTACCACCTCACAACACCCATAATAATAACATCTCTCCCCGTACCACCGCACAACACCCATAATAATAACATCTCTCCCCGTACCACCTCACAACACCCATAATAATAACATCTCTCCCCGTACCACCTCACATCACCCATAATAAGAACATCTCTCCCCGTACCACCTCACATCACCCATAATAAGGACATCTCTCCCCGTACCACCTCACATCACCCATAATAAGGACATCTCTCCCCGTACCACCTCACAACACCCATAATAATAACATCTCTCCCCGTACCACCTCACAACACCCATAATAATAACATCTCTCACCGTACCACCTCACAACACCCATAATAAGGACATCTCTCCCCGTACCACCTCACATCACCCATAATAACAACATCTCTCCCCGTACCACCTCACATCACCCATAATAAGAACATCTCTCCCGGTACCACCTCACATCACCCATAATAAGAACATCTCTCCCCGTACCACCTCACATCACCCATAATAACATCTCTCCCCGTACCACCTCACATCACCCATAATAAGAACATCTCTCCCCATACCACCTCACAACACCCATAATAAGAACATCTCTCCCCGTACCACCTCACAACACCCATAAGGACATCTCTCCCCGTACCACCTCACAACACCCATAATAATAACATCTCTCCCCGTACCACCTCACAACACCCATAATAACAACATCTCTCCCCATACCACCTCACAACACCCATAATAAGAACATCTCTCCCCGTACCACCTCACATCACCCATAATAAGAACATCTCTCCCCGTACCACCTCACAACACCCATAATAATAACATCTCTCCCCGTACCACCTCACATCACCCATAATAAGAACATCTCTCACCGTACCACCTCACATCACCCATAATAAGAACATCTCTCCCCGTACCACCTCACATCACCCATAATAACATCTCTCCCCGTACCACCTCACATCACCCATAATAAGAACATCTCTCCCCGTACCACCTCACATCACCCATAATAATAACATCTCTCCCCGTACCACCTCACAACACCCATAATAAGAACATCTCTCCCCGTACCACCTCACAACACCCATAATAATAACATCTCTCCCCGTACCACCTCACAACACCCATAATAAGAACATCTCTCCCCGTACCACCTCACAACACCCATAATAATAACATCTCTCCCCGTACCACCTCACAACACCCATAAGAACATCTCTCCCCGTACCACCTCACAACACCCATAATAAGAACATCTCTCCCCGTACCACCTCACATCACCCATAATAAGAACATCTCTCCCCGTACCACCTCACATCACCCATAATAACATCTCTCCCCGTACCACCTCACATCACCCATGAGAACATCTCTCCCCGTACCACCTCACATCACCCATAATAAGAACATCTCTCCCCGTACCACCTCACAACACCCATAATAAGAACATCTCTCACCGTACCACCTCACAACACCCATAATAAGAACATCTCTCCCCGTACCACCTCACATCACCCATACTAACATCTCTCCCCGTACCACCTCACAACACCCATAATAAGAACATCTCTCCCCGTACCACCTCACAACACCCATAATAAGAACATCTCTCACCGTACCACCTCACAACACCCATAATAAGAACATCTCTCCCCGTACCACCTCACAACACCCATAAGAACATCTCTCCCCGTACCACCTCACAACACCCATAATAAGGACATCTCTCCCCGTACCACCTCACAACACCCATAAGAACATCTCTCCCCGTACCACCTCACAACACCCATAATAACATCTCTCCCCGTACCACCTCACAACACCCATAATAAGAACATCTCTCCCCGTACCACCTCACAACACCCATAATAATAACATCTCTCCCCGTACCACCTCACAACACCCGTAATAATAACATCTCTCCCCGTACCACCTCACAACACCCATAATAAGAACATCTCTCCCCGTACCACCTCACAACACCCATAATAATAACATCTCTCCCCGTACCACCTCACAACACCCATAATAAGAACATCTCTCCCCGTACCACCTCACATCACCCATAATAATAACATCTCTCCCCGTACCACCTCACAACACTCATAAGGACATCTCTCCCCGTACCACCTCACATCACCCATAATAACATCTCTCCCCGTACCACCTCACAACACCCATAATAAGAACATCTCTCCCCGTACCACCTCACATCACCCATAATAACATCTCTCCCCGTACCACCTCACAACACCCATAATAAGAACATCTCTCCCCGTACCACCTCACAACACCCATAATAACAACATCTCTCCCCGTACCACCTCACATCACCCATAATAAGAACATCTCTCCCCGTACCACCTCACAACACCCATAATAAGAACATCTCTCCCCGTACCACCTCACATCACCCATACTAACATCTCTCCCCGTACCACCTCACAACACCCATAATAACATCTCTCACCGTACCACCTCACATCACCCATAATAAGAACATCTCTCCCCGTACCACCTCACAACACCCATAATAAGAACATCTCTCCCCGTACCACCTCACAACACCCATAATAAGAACATCTCTCACCGTACCACCTCACAACACCCATAATAAGAACATCTCTCACCGTACCACCTCACAACACCCATAAGAACATCTCTCCCCGTACCACCTCACAACACCCATAATAAGGACATCTCTCCCCGTACCACCTCACAACACCCATAAGAACATCTCTCCCCGTACCACCTCACAACACCCATAATAACATCTCTCCCCGTACCACCTCACAACACCCATAATAAGAACATCTCTCCCCGTACCACCTCACAACACCCATAATAATAACATCTCTCCCCGTACCACCTCACAACACCCATAATAATAACATCTCTCCCCGTACCACCTCACAACACCCATAATAAGAACATCTCTCCCCGTACCACCTCACAACACCCATAATAATAACATCTCTCCCCGTACCACCTCACAACACCCATAATAAGAACATCTCTCCCCGTACCACCTCACATCACCCATAATAATAACATCTCTCCCCGTACCACCTCACAACACTCATAAGGACATCTCTCCCCGTACCACCTCACATCACCCATAATAACATCTCTCCCCGTACCACCTCACAACACCCATAATAAGAACATCTCTCCCCGTACCACCTCACATCACCCATAATAACATCTCTCCCTGTACCACCTCACAACACCCATAATAAGAACATCTCTCCCCGTACCACCTCACAACACCCATAATAACAACATCTCTCCCCGTACCACCTCACATCACCCATAATAAGAACATCTCTCCCCGTACCACCTCACAACACCCATAATAAGAACATCTCTCCCCGTACCACCTCACATCACCCATACTAACATCTCTCCCCGTACCACCTCACAACACCCATAATAACATCTCTCACCGTACCACCTCACATCACCCATAATAAGAACATCTCTCCCCGTACCACCTCACAACACCCATAATAAGAACATCTCTCCCCGTACCACCTCACATCACCCATACTAACATCTCTCCCCGTACCACCTCACAACACCCATAATAACATCTCTCACCGTACCACCTCACATCACCCATAATAACATCTCTCCCCGTACCACCTCACAACACCCATAATAAGAACATCTCTCCCCGTACCACCTCACAACACCCATAATAAGAACATCTCTCCCCGTACCACCTCACATCACCCATAATAAGAACATCTCTCCCCGTACCACCTCACATCACCCATACTAACATCTCTCCCCGTACCACCTCACAACACCCATAATAAGAACATCTCTCCCCGTACCACCTCACATCACCCATAATAACATCTCTCCCCGTACCACCTCACAACACTCATAAGGACATCTCTCCCCGTACCACCTCACATCACCCATAATAAGGACATCTCTCCCCGTACCACCTCACAACACCCATAATAAGAACATCTCTCCCGTACCACCTCACAACACCCATAATAAGAACATCTCTCCCCGTACCACCTCACATCACCCATACTAACATCTCTCCCCGTACCACCTCACAACACCCATAATAACATCTCTCACCGTACCACCTCACATCACCCATAATAAGAACATCTCTCCCCGTACCACCTCACATCACCCATAAGAACATCTCTCCCCGTACCATCTCACAACACCCATAATAAGAACATCTCTCCCCGTACCACCTCACAACACCCATAATAAGAACATCTCTCCCCGTACCACCTCACAACACCCATAATAAGAACATCTCTCCCCGTACCACCTCACATCACCCATAATAAGAACATCTCTCCCCGTACCACCTCACAACACCCATAATAAGAACATCTCTCCCCATACCACCTCACATCACCCATAATAATAACATCTCTCCCCGTACCACCTCACATCACCCATAAGAACATCTCTCCCCGTACCACCTCACAACACCCATAATAAGGACATCTCTCCCCGTACCACCTCACAACACCCATAATAATAACATCTCTCCCCGTACCACCTCACAACACCCATAATAAGAACATCTCTCCCCGTACCACCTCACAACACCCATAATAATAACATCTCTCCCCGTACCACCTCACAACACCCATAATAAGAACATCTCTCCCCGTACCACCTCACAACACCCATAATAAGAACATCTCTCCCCGTACCACCTCACAACACCCATAATAATAACATCTCTCCCCGTACCACCTCACATCACCCATAAGAACATCTCTCCCCGTACCACCTCACATCACCCATAATAATAACATCTCTCCCGTACCACCTCACAACACCCATAATAACAACATCTCTCCCCGTACCACCTCACATCACCCATAATAAGAACATCTCTCCCGTACCACCTCACAACACTCATAATAAGAACATCTCTCACCGTACCACCTCACATCACCCATAATAAGGACATCTCTCCCCGTACCACCTAACATCACCCATACTAACATCTCTCCCCGTACCACCTCACAACACCCATAATAAGAACATCTCTCCCCGTACCACCTCACAACACCCATAATAAGAACATCTCTCCCCGTACCACCTCACAACACCCATAATAAGAACATCTCTCCCCGTACCACCTCACAACACCCATAATAAGAACATCTCTCCCCGTACCACCTCACATCACCCATAATAAGAACATCTCTCCCCGTACCACCTCACAACACCCATAATAATAACATCTCTCCCCGTACCACCTCACAACACCCATACTAATAACATCTCTCCCCGTACCACCTCACAACACCCATAATAACATCTCTCCCCGTACCACCTCACATCACCCATAATAAGAACATCTCTCCCCGTACCACCTCACATCACCCATAATAACATCTCTCCCCGTACCACCTCACAACACCCATAATAAGAACATCTCTCCCCGTACCACCTCACAACACCCATAATAAGAACATCTCTCCCCGTACCACCTCACATCACCCATAATAAGAACATCTCTCCCCGTACCACCTCACAACACCCATAATAACATCTCTCCCCGTACCACCTCACAACACCCATAATAAGAACATCTCTCCCCGTACCACCTCACATCACCCATAAGAACATCTCTCACCGTACCACCTCACATCACCCATAATAAGAACATCTCTCCCCGTACCAGCTCACAACACCCATAATAATAACATCTCTCCCCGTACCACCTCACATCACCCATAATAATAACATCTCTCCCCGTACCACCTCACAACACCCATAATAAGAACATCTCTCCCCGTACCACCTCACAACACCCATAATAATAACATCTCTCCCCGAACCACCTCACATCACCCATAATAAGAACATCTCTCCCCGTACCACCTCACAACACCCATACTAAGAACATCTCTCCCCCGTACCACCTCACATCACCCATAATAATAACATCTCTCCCCGTACCACCTCACATCACCCATAATAACATCTCTCCCCGTACCACCTCACAACACCCATAATAATAACATCTCTCCCCGTACCACCTCACATCACCCATAATAAGAACATCTCTCCCCGTACCACCTCACAACACACATAATAATAACATCTCTCCCCGTACCACCTCACAACACACATAATAACATCTCTCCCCGTACCACCTCACAACACACATAATAATAACATCTCTCCCCGTACCACCTCACATCACCCATAATAAGAACATCTCTCCCCGTACCACCTCACATCACCCATAATAAGAACATCTCTCCCCGTACCACCTCACAACACCCATAATAACATCTCTCCCCGTACCACCTCACAACACCCATACTAACATCTCTCACCGTACCACCTCACATCACCCATAATAACAACATCTCTCCCCGTACCACCTCACAACACCCATAATAACAACATCTCTCCCCGTACCACCTCACAACACCCATAATAAGAACATCTCTCCCCGTACCACCTCACAACACCCATAATAATAACATCTCTCCCCGTACCACCTCACATCACCCATAATAATAACATCTCTCACCGTACCACCTCACAACACCCATAATAATAACATCTCTC
>OX465590.1:54265606-54379405 GCA_950022655.1 Alentia gelatinosa | reverse complement strand
AACAATCAATTATATCGATACATTGGTTTTGCTTTATTTGGACACCTAAGGCCATTAAGGTTTCATATCGTCTTTAGATAATGCCTGATGCCAATGGATACTTTTTGTTTTATGTCACATTGAAGGGTTATCAAGAGTATTGACATTCTCACATTGGAGAGCCGTTTAGGTCGTGCATCCAGTTCTTCAGTTTCTTGTGTTGATAGTTGATCCGCTTGTCGGCTTTAGACAAATGGTCGCGCTCACCCCTCGGGAAGAACTGGACTATGTAGGTCGAAGGACCGATCTCCTACTCACCCTGAAGGGAAAGTGATCATTCCATAAGGACACGGATATTGCATGTTCTAGGCTTCAAAAGATACACTGCACGAAACTTACCACTTTACATATGTATGCGAAACGCGTCTATCAGTACAATTTGGCGTCTACAAGTTCGACCTATTATCCGTCTCATAGACGCCTTATCTAGTGGCGTATATACGTGTCCATGGTGCGGTCTTATATACGTCATATATACGCCTGATTCTGTTTATTTACGCCACTATCCAATAATTCTGACCTCTGCCACTTGGGGACATCAGTGGTAGCATATTTCATTTGCCATTAACCATCCAAGGCTGTATTATATGAAAAATACAATCTTATATTACAATTTATTTTATAAAACCTTTATAAAACCTGATTGAGTATAAATTGATTATTTCAACATAATAAACGCTGCATTATGTTGTCTTTTTTACTGTTTTTCTTTTATAGATTTGACTTTAAAACACCATTTCTAGGTATGTTGAGTCCAGGCCCACTATATAAGAGCCCTGTCCAAACTTCAAGTCAACTACTAAAATCATCTTACCTCAGCCTCACAACCCCTCCCCCCCTGATGCCCCCCACCGCCCCCCCCTCCATGTATCACAAGGCCCAGGGCGACTAGGGCTTCTCCCCCCCCCTTGCACCGCCGAGCTGCCGATGCCGCTTTGAAGCAGCAGCCGAGCAGCCGCTAATCTGTCTACACACACTGCAGGGAGGCGGGGGTCGTGTACCAGGGCTTCACTGTGGGTAGAGTGAGTGTAGGATTGTGGGTTGGTGGGGTGTTGGGGGGGGGGGTCGTGTACCAGGGCTTCACTGTGGGTAGAGTGAGTGTAGGATGGTGGGTTGGTGGGGTGTTGGGGGGGGGGTCGTGTACTAGGGCTTCACTGTGGGTAGAGTGAGTGTAGGATGGTGGGTTGGTGGGGTGTTGGGGGGGGGGGGTCGTGTACTAGGGCTTCACTGTGGGTAGAGTGAGTGTAGGATGGTGGGTTGGTGGGGTGTTGGGGGGGGGTGGTGGGGGTGGTGTTGGCAGGTCGCGGGTGGCGGGTCAGTGTTGGTGCATCCTCTACCAACACCCACAGGACGGGGCGGGCCGCGGGTCGCAATTTTATTATTTTTGGTATCATGTCTACGCCTGGCACAGAGCAAGTTTTATCTTGGATACGCCAGGTGTGAAATACAGCCAAGTCACATAAGGAAACTGTCTCTTAGACACCTCATATGCAGGTGCGGATCACAGGCGTATACAAATGAAAACAAGTCGATTTACGGCTGATACGTGCGCTGCCGCGATTGCGCAGGTATGAATAAGTTTTGTGCAGTGATATATCGAGTAAATTTTCTTATTCAGTTTTTAGTTGACAATATCGTAGAATAGGAAACTGTTATCTCTGCCTTACTTGTAACAGAACTTATGATTTATTTTAATCGATTTTCCATTTCAAAAGTATCTCTGGGAGGTCTAGATCCTGAACACTAGTAAAATCACCGTCAATTAGAAAAGCCATAGCTGTCTTTATACTTAATGTAGGTCTCAGTACGTGTTGGTATATAACATTCTGTACATCTCTGTATTGTAGCACTCGGTAAGTTTATGTACATTTATAACATTCTGTACATCTCTGTATTGTAGCACTCGGTAAGTTTATGTACATTTATGGGCGGGATAACTCCAGCGGTTAGCGGAAGTTATCCGGGTAAATCCACAAGACCCCACTGCGCAGGCCCCGGTTATCTTCTTCACCGGCGCTCGTCGAGAACGGACTGAGAAAATTTTTTCTCCAAATTTGGCCGAACTTTTTCAGTGCTTTTTCAACATGGGGAAGAAAGTTATCGCTTGTTCGGCTTGCCATTTCTCCCACCACCCCCCCCCCCCCTGGTGGATAGTTTTGTAAGTACATGGCCATTGGGGCAAAGATCTGCAAAGCAAACGGTTTGGAAGGTACCCCTGATCAGTGCAGAGCGGCCATCGACAGAACAGTCATTGAATTTGATTCGAAGACCTACCTGGCTGATGATACTAGCGGTGACAAATCCGACGAAGTTCTGGTGAATCAGGCTACAGGTCCTCAGATCTCGAAGGATCCTAGTGTGAGCCTATTACAAGGCTTAGTTCAGGCCAGTGCGAAGCAACAGCAGCAGATTGACCAGCTGATGATGAAAATCGGCAGCATGTCGATTTCAGGGCCTCATCAATCGGTTGCACCGGCGGCGGCGTCAGGCCCGAGCTCCTCTCCGCTGAAGACCGACGACTCAAAGCTGGATGAGGTTCCGAAATGGTTCCAGACAATTCTGCAGACAGCTTCACCGACGGCTGGTACTTCCCTCGGCGGTCTGCCAGTAGACACGACGACAGATGCGTCTACTACTCTTCGTGGTCCTACTCCATCTCACTGCTGCAACACTAAACGTAAGCGTTTCATCAAATTCGACCTGGAACCCTTCTTTTTGATGGACTCTGCCAAAGACAGATCAATCGGCGATGTTGTCAGTGCTAATTTATGTTTGCTTGAATCGTTGGTCTCCAAGGGCCAAGCTGACGCGATGAACTATGTGAAGCATATACGCTTCTTAGTAGACAAGTCTAAGGTTCATACATCGGGTTCACTCGTGAAATATGATTTAGCCGTCAGGGACCGTGCAGAATGTCTAGGGCTGTCGTCAATCTGCTACGGGGTGCACGAGTACGTGCAACGCCATCTAGGGCCTGACACTCTGCGTGCCTCGACGGCCCAGCAAAAATCAGCTGATCGCAAACCTGCATCTTCAAAACCAAACCGCCCTTGGGGCTATTGTTGGTTATTCCACGAAGGTAGGGTCTGTCCTAAAGGTTCCTCTTGCCCAAATAAGCATGTTTGTACGTGCGGTGGTTCGCACAAGATTCCTGATTGCCCTAAATTATCAAAATAGGAATTTGCTGGGGATCCGCGTACGCTTAACGGAAGCTTGGCGTCCATTGTGACAGGGCAGCAGCAAACTGATATTTCTGTCGACCATTTTTCTGATGGTCTGGTGTGTTTCAAGACGGATGATTATTCCTTTCAGGATTATCTTGATGTACCTGAGTCTGAATTATCGCATGATTTATGTTTTGAAGAACCAGTGGTTCTTTTGGACACTGGAACTAACCGGGTACAAGCTACGGATTCATTCACTGCCGAATTCCAAGATGGCGGCGGTCACTTCCGGTGGCACGGTTTTGAAGGCGAAGCAGCGGACATTTCGGCTGATCCTGAATTCCAAAGGAGTGTAAGAGACTATTTCTCGCGTGATTGGTACGTGGATTGTGTAGACGTTTCCGCCGATACCATTTGTGTGGACAATACTTGTCGAGGACATGATTTAGCAGGAGTTGTTAGTCAACTTAGGCCGTGCAATGTGTACTGTGAGGCCTACTGCCACACTCACGGAATCGATGTCAATGCGGACTTCATTTTCAATGCTGTCTCACATGGTGTGCAAATAGTGGACACAGGGTTTTCCGAATCTTATTCTTGTGCGAATTACCCTTCTATTTTGTCGGACAATGCCAAAAATCAGATGGACATTCTGGTAAATACAGAGCTGGCTGAAGGCAAGCTAAGTGTTGCGGATTCTCACCCTCAGTGTGTGCACTCTTTGGGTGCTGTGATAAAACCTACGGGTAAAATCAGGCCTATCACAGACTGTAGCAGGCCCGATTTGTTTTCAGTGAATAATTTCATGCATGACACTTGTAAAACCTTTTCATATGTCAGCCTTGATGATGTAACCTCCAACTTGTGTATGGGGGATTTTATGTCTGTCATTGACATTAAGTCAGCATACCGGTCTATTAACATTTGCCCGGAAAACAGGAAAGTGCAAGGTCTCCTTTGGAATGTCAATGGTATGGGGACGTTTCTCACAGATAACTCTCTTTGTTTTGGTGCGAGATGTGTCCCATATATTTTCACGCAATTCACAGAATTTCTTGTTAGATGTATGGCTCGCAGAGGTTTCAAAAGAATTTTCGGATATATTGACGATTTCATCATCATTGGGTCTTCATTCAGGGATTGTTTGCTTGCCTCATCAGTATTAATAGAACTTTTAGAACATGTGGGGTTCAAAGTGGCAAAGGAGAAATTAATTTCCCCTTCAACGTCGGTGATATACTTAGGTATTGAAATTGATTCACTGTCCATGGAGCTCCGTCTTCCAGAACGTAAACTTGTAAAAGTTAAAGAGTGCGTATGTGGGTTTTCAAAAAAGAAGTCCTGTTCAAAACGTGACCTTCAAAGGCTGACAGGGTCCCTTTCACATGCGAGTACAGTGGTCAGAGGGGGTCGAACCTTTACCCATCGGATTATCAACCTTTGCAATTCCCTAGACAAATGGGATTCTACCTGCAAAATTCCACCCTGGTTGTTGGAAGACCTCAGGTGGTGGGAGAGTTTCTTACGTATTTTCAATGGTACGGCTAGGATGGTGACAGACCCCCATACATTTGAACCAGTTTGTACTGACTCTTCCCTATCAGGGTTTGGGTCCACCTGGGGTCAGGATTGGGTAGCTGGGGTCTGGGTACCCGATCCCTCTGATCGTAGTATTTTTCCTCCAGCTCATTTTTCGCTGGGTCCGACTGAATACTCAAATACTCTTGACATTAATGTACTTGAATTGTGGCCGGTTGTGTGTGCCGCCTTGCGCTGGGGGGATGCCTGGAGGAATCTTAAAATTCATCTTTTGAGTGATAACACCCAGGTTGTGTGTATGATAAATACGGGCAGGTCCCGTAGCGTTCGAGCCATGTTCTGGCTTCGTGAATTATTTTGGTTAAGTTTTATTTTCAATTTTCAATTGTCTTGTTCTCACATTGCATCTGAAATTAATGTTTTACCTGATTACTTGTCATGCCTGTCGACCAACAAAGTGCCTGCACTAGGTAGTTTTTTACCTTCCGCGTCTCTGTGCTGTTTCAGCCCTTCAGGAACTACGCGACAAAGTGAGGCACTACCAAAACACGTGGATGGCACCGAACACAATTAGGACCCGCAAATCACAGTGGCGACACTACCTACGTTTCTGTGAGACTTATGACTTTTCTCCGTTACCTGCTACCGTTGATGTTATTTGTGTTTATCTTGCGTATATGGCAGAAACGCTTTCGTACTCTTCAATTCAGAACTATCTGTCTGCCTTGTGGACCCTGCATAAAATGAATGGGTTTGCTCATGTATCTCCTTCGGATTTCCTAATTATATCAACCCTGAAGGGTATCAGGCGCTGCCTGGGAGATGTTCGTGTTCAAGCTCCACCTATAACTGTTTCTCATTTAAATGTGATTTTTTCTTTCTTAGATTTTTCTTCTAGTGAAGATTCCATTTTTTGGTTATCCCTTATTTTAGGTTTTAGGGGTCTTTTACGCAAGTCAAATTTATTTGACAGGGACTCTAGTATCTTAGTGAACGATGTTTCGTTTTTTGAATGGGGTGTTTTAATATGTATTCGTAAATCAAAGACTATTCAGAATAGTGAACGGGTTTTGCAGATACCCTTTGCAAGAGCACCTCAGCTCAAATTTTGTGTAGGGGTGAGACTAGTTGCCGGTCCCACAGCCCCTGATTCTTTTCTTCTATGTTACTTTAAATCTGGTTCTTGGAAACAGTGTACTTATAGCTGATTTGCTAAAAAATTGTCAGATGTTTGTGTACAATTATCTCTACCACGTTACACTTCCCACTCTCTGCGGCGTGGGGGAGCGACTGCGTTATTGGGAGCCGAGTTGCCGATATTTGATATAAAAGTTAGGGGTGACTGGGCAAGTGATTGTGTGTACCAATATTTATCCAAGTCACTCATGGATAGAGTTGAGTCTGACTCGAAGATTTCTGTAACCCTTTTTCTTTAGTCGTTTGGCAGTTTGGCGGTCTGTTTTATTAGTTATCTGTACTTATCCAATCTGTTGTGTAAATTGGATATTAATAAAGATTATTTACCGCCACTCCTGCCTTGGTTGGGTTCAGATTTGGGCGGGATAACTCCAGCGGTTAGCGGAAGTTATCCGGGTAAATCCACAAGACCCCACTGCGCAGGCCCCGGTTATCTTCTTCACCGGCGCTCGTCGAGAACGGACTGAGAAAATTTTTCTTCTTCTTCTCTCTCTTCTCTCGGTCTGTTTTATTAGTTATCTGTACTTATCCAATCTGTTGTGTAAATTGGATATTAATAAAGATTATTTACCGCCACTCCTGCCTTGGTTGGGTTCAGATTTAACATTCTGTACATCTCTGTATTGTAGCACTCGGTAAGTTTATGTACATTTATAACATTCTGTACATCTCTGTATTGTAGCACTCGGTAAGTTTATGTACATTTATAACATTCTGTACATCTCTGTATTGTAGCACTCGGTAAGTTTATGTACATTTATAACATTCTGTACATCTCTGTATTGTAGCACTCGGTAAGTTTATGTACATTTATAACATTCTGTACATCTCTGTATTGTAGCACTCGGTAAGTTTATGTACATTTATAACATTCTGTACATCTCTCTATATGCGGTAATGTTAAAGGCATGTCAGACAATTCATGCAGGCGCCACCTGGACATTTTTAGATATTGCCAATTATCAGTCAAATCAGTTTCTAGGGATTCATTCTAAATCTAAATGAGTAATTCAATATTTTGTCCAGTTTATCCAATTTTAATAGGTATCATAGATTAATTTACATTTGCTTGATTTACATAGGAAATATACTGAAAAATATAGTTTTCTTCAATTTTTCCAAAAAACAAGGACGGTGACCTATGGTGTTTAAAACTTAATGGGCACTATACATCTACAATATTCTGTAAAGGTTTGAGGACACTGACATAGGTTCTTTAATGTGAAAAGCAACCTCTCAGAATTTCTATATATTCTTTTATAAAATGGACATAATATTGAGCTTTAAATGAAAAAAACTAGCACGGTGACCCCCAATTATGAAGTTGGATATGTGTACAAAACACGTGGAGATCATCATATTCAAATTTCAGGAAATTGACATGGGTTTTAATTTTCAAGCCAAATTGTCCGATATGCCTTTAAAGGAAGACAAAGAAGCAAACCTTCCATCTTTGGTGACGACCCCATCTGGGCCCATGATTGTGAACAGTTTACCAGGGTCGTAGTGGTCACATCTGTTGCACGAAGCCGCCACTTTGAAAGTACGGATTTCATCTGCTCTAATATTTTCGGCTCCTAGAGAATAATCATATTTCATCAGCTTCATGAATGCAGGATTCCTGAAGCTCAATAAAGGGCATATTCCACTGGGCAGGCTGCTTGGCACCATACGGGCGCCGTGCTACAGGCGACAATAAGGTAAAGCAGGATGAATAAAGGGCATATTCCACTGGGCATGCTGCTTGGCACCATACGGGCGCCGTGCTACAGGCGACAATAAGGTAAAGCAGGATGAATAAAGGGCATATTCCACTGGGCACGCTGCTTGGCACCATACGGGCGCCGTGCTACAGGCGACAATAAGGTAAAGTAGGATGAATAAAGGGCATATTCCACTGGGCACGCTGCTTGGCACCATACGGGCGCCGTGCTACAGGCGACATTAAGGTAAAGTAGGATGAATAAAGGGCATATTCCACTGGGCACGCTGCTTGGCACCATACGGGCGCCGTGTTACAGGCGACAAAAAGGTAAAGTAGGATGAATAAAGGGCATATTCCACTGGGCAGGCTGCTTGGCACCATACGGGCGCCGTGTTACAGGCGACATTAAGGTAAAGTAGGATGAATAAAGGGCATATTCCACTGGGCACGCTGCTTGGCACCATACGGGCGCCGTGTTACAGGCGACAATAAGGTAAAGTAGGATGAATAAAGGGCATATTCCACTGGGCAGGCTGCTTGGCACCATACGGGCGCCGTGTTACAGGCAACATTAAGGTAAAGTAGGATGAATAAAGGGCATATTCCACTGGGCACGCTGCTTGGCACCATACGGGCGCCGTGTTACAGGCGACATTAAGGTAAAGTAGGATGAATAAAGGGCATATTCCACTGGGCAGGCTGCTTGGCACCATACGGGCGCCGTGTTACAGGCGACAATAAGGTAAAGTAGGATGAATAAAGGGCATATTCCACTGGGCAGGCTGCTTGGCACCATACGGGCGCCGTGCTACAGGCAACATTAAGGTAAAGTAGGATGAATAAAGGGCATATTCCACTGGGCACGCTGCTTGGCACCATACGGGCGCCGTGCTACAGGCGACATTAAGGTAAAGTAGGATGAATAAAGGGCATATTCCACTGGGCAGGCTGCTTGGCACCATACGGGCGCCGTGTTACAGGCGACAATAAGGTAAAGTAGGATGAATAAAGGGCATATTCCACTGGGCAGGCTGCTTGGCACCATACGGGCGCCGTGTTACAGGCGACATTAAGGTAAAGTAGGATGAATAAAGGGCATATTCCACTGGGCACGCTGCTTGGCACCATACGGGCGCCGTGTTACAGGCGACAATAAGGTAAAGTAGGATGAATAAAGGGCATATTCCACTGGGCAGGCTGCTTGGCACCATACGGGCGCCGTGTTACAGGCAACATTAAGGTAAAGTAGGATGAATAAAGGGCATATTCCACTGGGCACGCTGCTTGGCACCATACGGGCGCCGTGTTACAGGCGACATTAAGGTAAAGTAGGATGAATAAAGGGCATATTCCACTGGGCAGGCTGCTTGGCACCATACGGGCGCCGTGTTACAGGCGACAATAAGGTAAAGTAGGATGAATAAAGGGCATATTCCACTGGGCAGGCTGCTTGGCACCATACGGGCGCCGTGTTACAGGCGACATTAAGGTAAAGTAGGATGAATAAAGGGCATATTCCACTGGGCACGCTGCTTGGCACCATACGGGCGCCGTGTTACAGGCGACAATAAGGTAAAGTAGGATGAATAAAGGGCATATTCCACTGGGCAGGCTGCTTGGCACCATACGGGCGCCGTGTTACAGGCGACATTAAGGTAAAGTAGGATGAATAAAGGGCATATTCCACTGGGCACGCTGCTTGGCACCATACGGGCGCCATGTTACAGGCGACAATAAGGTAAAGTAGGATGAATAAAGGGCATATTCCACTGGGCACGCTGCTTGGCACCATACGGGCGCCGTGCTACAGGCGACATTAAGGTAAAGCAGGATGAATAAAGGGCATATTCCACTGGGCACGCTGCTTGGCACCATACGGGCGCCATGTTACAGGCGACAATAAGGTAAAGTAGGATGAATAAAGGGCATATTCCACTGGGCACGCTGCTTGGCACCATACGGGCGCCGTGTTACAGGCGACATTAAGGTAAAGTAGGATGAATAAAGGGCATATTCCACTGGGCACGCTGCTTGGCACCATACGGGCGCCGTGCTACAGGCGACAATAAGGTAAAGTAGGATGAATAAAGGGCATATTCCACTGGGCACGCTGCTTGGCACCATACGGGCGCCGTGTTACAGGCGACAATAAGGTAAAGCAGGATGAATAAAGGGCATATTCCACTGGGCACGCTGCTTGGCACCATACGGGCGCCGTGTTACAGGCGACATTAAGGTAAAGTAGGATGAATAAAGGGCATATTCCACTGGGCACGCTGCTTGGCACCATACGGGCGCCGTGTTACAGGCGACAATAAGGTAAAGCAGGATGAATAAAGGGCATATTCCACTGGGCACGCTGCTTGGCACCATACGGGCGCCGTGTTACAGGCGACAATAAGGTAAAGTAGGATGAATAAAGGGCATATTCCACTGGGCACGCTGCTTGGCACCATACGGGCGCCGTGTTACAGGCGACAATAAGGTAAAGTAGGATGAATAAAGGGCATATTCCACTGGGCACGCTGCTTGGCACCATACGGGCGCCATGTTACAGGCGACAATAAGGTAAAGTAGGATGAATAAAGGGCATATTCCACTGGGCACGCTGCTTGGCACCATACGGGCGCCGTGTTACAGGCGACAATAAGGTAAAGTAGGATGAATAAAGGGCATATTCCACTGGGCACGCTGCTTGGCACCATACGGGCGCCATGTTACAGGCGACATTAAGGTAAAGTAGGATGAATAAAGGGCATATTCCACTGGGCACGCTGCTTGGCACCATACGGGCGCCGTGTTACAGGCGACATTACGGTAAAGTAGGATGAATAAAGGGCATATTCCACTGGGCACGCTGCTTGGCACCATACGGGCGCCGTGTTACAGGCGACATTACGGTAAAGTAGGATGAATAAAGGGCATATTCCACTGGGCACGCTGCTTGGCACCATACGGGCGCCGTGTTACAGGCGACATTAAGGTAAAGTAGGATGAATAAAGGGCATATTCCACTGGGCACGCTGCTTGGCACCATACGGGCGCCATGTTACAGGCGACATTACGGTAAAGTAGGATGAATAAAGGGCATATTCCACTGGGCACGCTGCTTGGCACCATACGGGCGCCATGTTACAGGCGACAATAAGGTAAAGTAGGATGAATAAAGGGCATTTTCCACTGGGCACGCTGCTTGGCACCATACGGGCGCCGTGCTACAGGCGACAATAAGGTAAAGTAGGATAGCGGCGGTTAATGCCTGACAGGCGGATATATAGACCATATTGAGCTATCCAATAATGCAGTCTATTTATAGGATCCCATGTTAGCTGGTTCCTGTTATTGTTAAGTCATAGACCCTTGACCCATATCCCACAATTGTGCGGTTAATCGGTTTTTAAATGGAAATTTTCAATATTTCAACATGAACGTGAGAATTTATATTCAGTTTCTCTAATTAGAAATCAGAAAATGATTGTTCATCGGAAGACAGGCGGCCGAGGTGCGGCCAGCCAGTCTGGGGTGGATCCCGTACTTACGCGGGGCGATATTAGGGAGTTTAGTAACGTCTGGTGGGCGAATAGAACCTGTGCGGTGGAGCAGGTATTTTGCTCACTGTTACCCGCCCGCAGTAGCCAACGAAACATCTTGCCATGAAAAGAGCCTACCTCGTTTGACCATCTTCTTTATCTTCATATCGTAGTGGATTTCTCCAGCCTTATTGACGCCCGAATCGACTCAGTGATAAAAACGGAAAATGAAATGTGCAGATCAAGCGGATTAGTGAACATGGGTTTTTGTGTTTTTTTTGTTTATTAGAACCAGCTCTGCATGTTTTAGCAGATCTCCCACTGGAGCTTCCATACGAGACATCGAGGAGTTCAACATTTACATTAAGCACATCATTTACCACAAAGTGTCAATGTGAAATGATGGGTGATAACAAAAGTCACCGACAGCAAGGATTCAACACAGCCTTAGGAAGTAAACCATGTTGCAGACAAATAACTATAACACTGATTCATCTTCACCGCCATTCGTACCTCGACAGCTTGCTTTTAACAACCCTTTTGAACTCTGTCTTCGATACTTTATGTGCACCAATGTAAGTAGTTGAATGTCTCTGCGAGTGTCCAAGTAATCTGTCTTCAGTTGTTGCTGAAGGTCATCAACACGTTGACCTCTGATAAGGTTTCACTCTGCGCAGTGCTAGCTTCTGCACTATTTGACGTGCGTTGAGGTCTCCCTTGGCGGCTCCATCATACAGGTAAGAATACGAGCATTGGCCTTTTTTTTTTCTTTTTTTTAAAATTTATTTATTGAAACATCATAGTTTATCTTACATCATTCCAGTTATGCATCTTCGTATAACATTTCCTTGATGTCCAATAGCTCAGGTTGGGACTTCAACTATATACTTAGTTGATTTTCATAGTCCTACCATACACTTACTCGGTTGTACATGGGTATCATATAGTGTTCTTATAACTGAGTAAAGCAAGATAAAGTAAAACTAGTATCCTATAAAGGTACTCAATAGGTCACTATTCCGATTTGTTATAGCACAGTGAAAACAAAGTAAAGTCACAGACATTGCCATAGGTGAAACGACAAGTATAAAGCAAAACCATCCTACTACAACGGGTAAGATATCCTTAAAACGAGCAAAGCGAGAGAGCCAAGACCCGGTAGACATATATATACCAGGAAAAAAAGTTCAGGAGGAAAAGTGGTGTAGTAATCTACAAACGGTCGAGGCTGTTCCAGAGTGTCGTTTTCGTTAATGACTTGAAAGCTTTATATGTCTCTGTATTTCTAACCAATGCTGGTTGTTGGTTCCATAGAGTTCCACCACTAAAATGTAAAGAATTCATGTATGCAGTACAGTTAGGCTTAAAAACAGTCAATACTGGAGCATTGAACAGTCTAGTTTGTCTTTTCCCAAAGTCTATGAACATTGGGTCCCTGGATCTCTTATACATAAAATTCATTAAGTGTGAGTTCCTCCTTTCAACCAAGTATGGAATACCTGCCCATTTATGTAGATTTCTAATAGATGTGAACCTTGGAGTCTTCAGACATATCCTTAAACATCTGTTTTGTAATAGCTGTAGGGTAGAAAGATACTTAGCAGGGCTTTTATTAAAAAGGACATCTCCATAATCGAAATGAGGTAAGATGACTGTTTTATAAATATTAATAGCAGCATTTTTCGAGAGATATGAGCGCATCTTTGATAGTTGATAAATTCTATAGCTTACAGTTCGCTTGATGTGAGAAATATGATGTCTGTAATCTAAATTAGTATCGAGATGGACTCCAAGATACTTATACGAAAATACCTTTGCTAATTGCATATTATCAATTGACACATTCAAATCATTTCGAGTATTTCCTCTGTTAAAGTTAAAGTACATACATTTCGTTTTCTTAATATTAATAGATAACTTGTTTTGCTGGCACCAGGTATGTAACATATCAAGATCCATTTGTAAATAAGTATAAAGATCAGGCTGGGAGTTCCCGTGCATATACAAAACAGTGTCATCAGCGTATAGCAATAGTCTCGAATTATTTATAACTTTTGATAAATCATTAATGTAAGTTAGAAAAAGGAGGGGACCCAAAATCGAGCCCTGTGGGACACCTGTCTTAATTATTCTGTAGTCAGAGACTATATCATTTGTGCTCACACACTGTCTTCTCCCACCTAAGTAATTTCTAAACCAATCCAAAAGTGTTCCCTGTATACCATAATTTTTAAGTTTTAATAATAAAATTTCGTGATTAACCGTGTCAAAAGCCTTCATGAAATCAATATAAATTGCTAACGTATTTTTCCCCAGATTTCTGTTAATTAAAATATCATCTGTAAGTTTACCAACTGCTTCTACACTAGAGTGCCCAGGCCTAAAACCAAATTGATTCGGGGTTAAAATTTCATTATTATCCAGATATTTCAAAAGTCTCGTATGTATTATTTTCTCCATAACTTTACTAACTATAGGTAGTAATGATATAGGTCTCAGGTTACCACACGAAAATGGGTCCCCTCCCTTGGGGGCCTGATTACACCAACATACATTTTGGCGGCTCCATCATACAGGTAAGAATACGAGCATTGGCCTGATTACACCAACATACATTTTGGGGGCTCCATCATACAGGTAAGAGTACGAGCATTGGCCTGATTACACCAACATACATACATTTTGGGGGCTCCATCATACAGGTAAGAGTACGAGCATTGGCCTTATTACACCAACATACATACATTTTGGGGGATCCATCATACAGGTAAGAGTACGAGCATTGGCCTGATTACACCAACATACGTTTTGACGGCTCCATCATACAGGTAAGAGTACGAGCATTGGCCTGATTACACCAACATACATTTTGGGGGCTCCATCATACAGGTAAGAATGCGAGCATTGGCCTGATTACACCAACATACATTTTGGGGGCTCCATCATACAGGTAAGAGTACGAGCATTGGCCTGATTACACCAACATACATTTTGGCGGCTCCATCATACAGGTGTAGTGGGACGGGAATCCAGCAGTGTTCGTTTGTTTCACGGAAGGTGGCGCGATATGCCGATCCTTACTGTGCAGTGATTCCGGACAACGCCGCACACGAGAGTGGCGCGGTGGAGACCGGGATTACGTAACGCTTAGTATATATACTCAGCGTTCACAGTAGGTCGACAGGCTGTCCTCGTGCGTCCCTTCTACGGAACGGATCCTTGGGCCCTCACTTTGCAGGCGGGTTCTTGTAACCTTCCTGGTGGTTAGGCTGATCTTCCGGATTGGCCTATCCAGCGTTACCTAGCACCTATGTGCTAGGGTACTGTACTTGTAGGGAAGATCTTCCAGATCTTTCCGCGAAGTAAGTGATTAATAAACATCCTTGTTTATTAAGTGACGTTGTTGTGTTATGTGTGAATAGGTCTGTGCAAACTAACCGAAAACCGAACCAACCTACGTAAGTGCGTAGGGTGGGATCCTGCCTGGAACTAGCGTTCCGGATTGGGGTCATCCAACCTGCTAGACAGGCGGCGACCACCACACTGGTGCTGTGACCAGGATCCCAGGTTGCTTGCACAACCCGGGATTCTCGGTAAATGCACGGATCTGGAATAAAAACCAGATCTAAGGCTGAACAGGAGAGTGAAGATGGGGAGGTAACTTCTCAACAAACTCTTCCGGCCCGGAATGACGACAAGTCTCCAAAACCAGAGGGAGGGGGTGAAACCCAGAAGTCTGGCAAGGAGAAATCTCGGAAGAGAACCGCCGCTCAGAATCTGAGTTCGACGGTCCTGAAGAGTTTCAGTCCGGCAGTCGACAGCCGACATGGCCCCGCAAGGGATCTGGAGGGACTCAGTAAAATTGGGTCTCAGACAGATAGTCCCGGAGAGTCTAGTACTCCCCGGAATAGGTCGGAAAATACCTTAAGGGTATCTTCCGAGGAAGTTCCTGTAGGTTTCCTTGGACCCGAACTCTTAGCCGAGTTTGATAGGGAAAGGGAAGCCAGAGACATGTGTCGGGAACTAGAAGCTCAAAACCGTGAGATCGCCGAGAAGGTAGCCCAAAGGCACCATACCTTGGAAGAACTCTCGGTTCGCGAGATTGAGAGAAAAAATCGAGCGTTTGGACCAACATGTACAATACATGAAGGACCAAGTTCGACTAGCAGAGACAGAATCATCCCAACGGATGCCTATGTCCCAAGCTGGCTGGAGTAATGTGAGAGATCATCTATATTCCCTACCAGGAAGAGTAGAGGATCCAGAGAAGACCCCTAACAGATTCATATCTGGAACAAAGGGTGTAAAGACTCCTTTGGTTAGCTTCCGGCTACCCTCTGAGTCAAGAATGGGTTCTCCGAGTTCCGAACGTACTAGTAAAGCTATAGCTGAACTAGGGTTCAACTCGTTCAACCAAGTCCGGGAACAGGATCGGATCTTTAACTTGTCAATGGCGAGAGCTGACAAGGTTCCGATGATGCGCCCAGAGAACGCAGCCAGAAAAAACGCTGTCATTCCAAAACCTTACGGGAAAGGAATGGAGTGGGAACACTGGTTCGCGGGATTTTGTGAGGACATACAATGTAATGGCTGGAATAAAGTCGATGCATTGCCATACCTCAAAAGAGCGTTGCGAGATGGACCCGGGGAAGCTGCACTACGCGCTTTTCGCCGTTCCGGTGGTACGGAATGGGATGAGTTAGTGGAGGTAGCCTCATACTACTGTGGTCAGTTGGTAACGCTGAACCCCTGTTCCACTTTTTTAAAGAGGATCCAGGGAAAAGAGAAGACAACTCGCGCCTATGGGCTAGCTTTGCAACAAATGTTGTTAGAGGTTTACCCAGGGACGGGATTAGATTCTCCTGCGCTGCATGAAGATCTACAAACTCAGTTTGTAAAAGGACTTCGAGATGATGACATGAGAGCGGAAGTCATCTCTAAATGGGAGCCCGGTATGAATTTCATGCAGGTATTGCGAATAGTAGATGCCTATGAACAACGGTGTATACTATTTGGAAAATATGCTAATCCCGGGAAAACTTCTCGGGTTAACATAGTGGGTTCTACTTGGTCACAAGTAGAGGAAGATACCTACGAGTGTCAGGAAGCGGAAATAGAGGATATACTCTCTAATGTCCGCTCGATGGTACTCGGAAGAGGAGGCTTCAATAGACGGGGACGTGGAAGAGGTCGAACCCCTAGCTTTGGAAGGAACAGCGATGTACCTTCTGTGGCAGAGGCAAAACCAATAACCACTGATCCTGAAGGAAATTCCTCAGAGGTTATGAAGTTGTTGACCAAAATCAATGAAAGACTGAATCAGGTGGAGAAAAACCAGCTGGATGTCCGACGTTGTTGGGGGTGCAACAAAATGGGACATATCTCTCCAGATTGTCCAGAAACCCGGAACGTTACTACGGTGGAAACATCTCGTAGTCTGCCTGCGTTGATGGTTGCCTCTCAGAGTGAACCGGAAAACAAAGGAGGACTGTAGCGAGTGGCAACACTGCGGTCCGGGAAGGAAAGTGCCAGGAAACACAAACCTGTGAGATGTATAAGGAGGAAAATATTTCCAACTTACCAGAAAAGGGGAAGATACAAAATACGGTCGCAACGATTTGTAGTAAGTATCTTTCACCCGGGCATCCTTGTCTGCAATGGCTTTGTCAACGCGGATGGGATCTTGGAACCTTAGATGGAATCTCACGGTTTATAAGACAACCGTCCCCTTTGGGAGGACGTCGTTGGTATGTGCCGGCTAGAATTCAAGGAAGAAAAGTGGATCTATTGTTGGATACTGGTGCTAGTCGCTCTGTGTTAAACAACGGACTCTATCAGTCTCTTGGATTTGCGCAGGAATGTCATGTTCCTGGAGCCTCGGCAAAAGCTGCTAATGGTACTCATATGAGGTGCTATGGTAGTGTGATTATTCCAGTCTCAATAGGTAACACTGAATTCGTATGGGGTCCCATACTCAGTGATATCGAAGAAAGTGGAATATTAGGCGTAGATTTTCTCACCCTCTATGGAGGCTCTGTAGATCTACCCGATGGCACTCTCCGACTCAAATTTCCTGAGTTAATGGAGGTGGAATGTAGTTGTCGACGGATCTCTTCATTGATTTCTGTCCGACAAGATGTGGGCATCCCCCCCCAGCAGATGGTTAATGTCCTGATAGCTGGGGAAGGTGACTTACCACGTGGAGATGCACTTTTCGAGCCAGACCCAGGACTGTTTTCTAATAAAGGAATACAGGCCTGGGATACCCTGATCGGAAGTGCCAGAGAAGGATCAATTCCTATAAGTAATCATACCTCCGGGTTGATTAAATTAAGGAAGGGTGATACATTGGGCTGGGTAACTCTAGCTCATGTGGATGGCCTAGTGGACTCCAGTCCACAGGGAATCACACCTATTCCCGTTTCCGAAATAACCGGGGAAGATGGACAATCTAAACTGGAAAGGACGGACTTAATAGGAAATGATTATGAAGAAGTGCGGGTTAGTGCTATCGATACAGGAACGGGATCCCTTCCAGTTCCGAGTCCATTGCACGAAACTCTGGAAACTTTAGTTCAGACGACAGACGCACTAAACAGTGGGGAACGACATGAACTAAGGATTCTTTTGAAAAAGATGGAGTCAATCTTTACTCGACCTGGAGATCCCTTGGGGAGAACGGATCGAGTCGAACACACGATTGACACTGAAGGTCATCAACCTTTCCGCCTTCCTTATCGACGGCTACCTCCGGTAAAACGGGAAGCTTTAGAAGAGGAAGTAGGGAAAATGATGGACCAGAAAGTAATCATCCCCAGTGCAAGTCCTTGGGCTAGTCCAGTGGTAATGGTTACTAAAAAGGATGGTACTTGCCGATTCTGTATTGATTACAGAAAATTGAATGGTATCACCCGGAAGAATGCCTACCCAATACCCCGGATCGATGAGAGTCTCGACTCTCTGGGAGGGAACCAGTGGTTTTGTACTCTGGATCTCCAGTCTGGATATTGGCAGGTAAAGATGAACAGTGGCGATCAGTCTAAAACGGCGTTCACCACTCATCAAGGGCTTTACGAGTTCACAGTAATGCCATTTGGCCTCTGTAACGCTCCTGCAACTTTCGAATCCATGATGGATCAGATGTTGCGGGGTCTACAGTGGAAAAAGTGTTTGGTTTATCTAGACGACATAATCATCTTCGGAAAGAATTATGTTGAATGTTTAGAAAACCTGAGAGAGGTATTTGAGCGTATTCAATCTTATGGGTTGAAACTCAAACCTCAAAAATGTAAACTGTTTCGCAAATCTGTGGAATACTTAGGACGGATAGTTTCCGGAAATGGAATCCGGGCAGATCCTTCTAAGTTGGAGGTAGTGGCTAATTGGCCATGCCCCCAGAATATAAAAGACATAAGGTCTTTCCTAGGATTTTGTTCGTATTACCGCGACTTTATCCCGGGTTTTTCTGAAATTGCACACCCTATGCAACAGTATGTAGTACTAGATAAGCCATGGAAGCAAAAAGAGATCCAATGGACTCCGGAAGCTGAACACGCTTTTCTGGGACTAAAAAGAAAGTTTACAGAGACCCCCGTATTGAAATACCCTCTAGCCCAGGGTCGGTTCATTCTCGACACTGACGCTAGTAATGAGAGTATTGGAGCGGCTTTGTCTCAGATACAAGATGGTATAGAAGTTCCAATAGCTTTTGCCAGCAACAGCTTAAGTAAAAGTCAGCGGAACTACTGTACTACTAAGAGGGAACTCTTAGCGGTTGTGGTGTATGTAAGAAAATATCGACACTTCTTAGCAGGTGGAGATTTCATCCTACGTACTGACCATTCTTCTCTCAAATGGCTCTTTAACTTTAAAGACGCCGAGGGAATGATTGGAAGATGGCTGGCAGCTCTCTCCGAATTCGGGTTGACTAACTGCCAGATTGAACACCGGGCTGGAAAGTCACACATTAATGCGGATTGTCTCTCAAGGAGACCAGTGCGGAAATGTGGACGACCAGATTGCCGGGATTGTGGCGAGCATAGAGCAGTCATAGCTACTACACGTTCCCAGAAAGTGAAGCCGCCATTAAACTATCAGTGGACACTAGAACAGATTAAGGAAAGTCAACAGGCTGACCCGGATTTGTTCCGGTTAACTAAACTGATAGCTAATGGACTCCATAGGCCTACAGGACCCGAGATCTCGCCTGAAAACCGAGAATTTCGGAATCTATGTGGTCAATGGAAAGAGCTAGAGGTCCGTGATGAAGTATTATATCGATGGAGAACCACATTGCAACCACTTAAACGTGCTCTACAACTAGTGGTCCCTCGAGAATTACGATCCGGACTAATGACCCTATGTCATGAACATAGGAGTGCAGCTCATCTAGGACGGAAAAGAACGGTAGCCAGAATAAGGCGTCGTTACTACTGGCCTGGAATGGGTGCAGATATTCGAAGATGGATATCTGGATGTTCCATATGTAGCAAAGTCAAACCCGGGGTAGGACTCGGAAAGATGCCGTTACAACAGGAACTGTTTTGTGTCAGGTTTGCCAGAATCGCTCTAGATATCATATCTGGTATCGACGAGTCAGAGGAAGGAAATACCTGTATGATGGTGGTGATGGATTATTACACAAAATATGTGCAGATCTATCCCATGAAAAATCACAAAGCTGCCACGTGTGCGGAAGCTTTAGTGAAAAACTGGATGTTGCCTTTTGGAACTCCGAGCGTACTACATTCCGACCAAGGAAGGGAATTTGAATCCCAGATCTGGAAAGAAATGTGTAGGATACTCGAGATTAAAAAGACACATACGAATCCATATCGTCCCCAATCAGATGGTATGGTAGTGAGATTCAACCGGACATTGATCCAGTGTCTTCGGACCCTGGTAGATGAAAATCGGAAGAATTGGGATGAATTAGCACCATTTATAGCTCACGCATATAATGGGACCATTCATTCAAGCACGGGGTGTTCACCTAATTTACTCGTCTTTGGCGAGGAAATAGTAATGCCCGCGGACATAGTCTATGGGGTTCCTGGAATGTCTACGGATGATCCTTGTCCCATAGGATTTGTCGAAAAACTCAGAGAACGTTTTGTAGAGGGATATTACCTTGCGAGACGAAATCTGACGAAAGCAGCAGAGTGGCAAAAGACTGGACATGACGTCAATCTTAAACCACATAAGTTCCGAGTAGGAGACCGGGTTGTACGATACCACACTCCGTTGGTAAATGTAAAACTCGCTCCTAACTGGGACGGACCATTCAGAATTGTTCAATTATTGTCAGAAATGACAGTAGTGATAGAAGACGAATGGTCAAGAAGGCGTTATAAATCCCATGTAGCTCGTTTACGACTATGGGAAGGAAAGCGTGAATGTTCGGACTTTGAAGTTTCACACCCTGCTACCACTGAACACGGGTCCTACTGGGAAACCAGGGAGGTCCCGGGTTCAAAGAGCCGGGAAGCCGGGCGTCAAACCCCCGTCAACACGGCGGAGGCAGACCCCGATAGGGAAGTCCCGGTCAAAGGTTACCGGGGTTCCGAGTGAGGTTTCAACCCAGAGCCTGGAACAAATGTTAGCTGGGATCCCAGACCCCAAAACGCGTGCCATAGTACAGTCAATGTACCAAAATTGGACTCCACCCGGAGTGGAGCTGGCGGAAGCCGGGACCTTTTTGGCCCCGGGTCCGGTAGCAAAACCCGGAAAGTCTGAGGCTGGGACAGAGACGGCTATGGAGACTGATTCGTCAGTTGGGGACGACTCTGTAAAAGGGTCGTCCAGCAAAGGTGAGAAACCGGTGTCAACACCGGCTAAACCCGCGCCGGGGAAGTCTGTCAGTAAGACTGAGGTGTCAAAACCTCGGGAAGCTGACAAGACTGAGCCGCAGCTTTCGAAACAGAACCGGAAGCGACTCCGTCGTGCAGCCCGGAAACGGGCTGAGGCGGAGCTAGAAAGGACAGGAGGTCAGCCGGAATCACGTGACTCGGAAAAAGGGAAACCTCAAACCGGGAAGCATGAGGAGTCGAAGGGGGCTGAGTCGAAAGGCTCGGACAAACCCGCGGCGCAGGCTGGACCTAGTGTGGCTGACGCTATACCGAGTACCCCAACAGGTGCCACGGGTGGCGGAGAGGTCAAGTGTTGGGGAACGGAGATGGACAAGGCTAAACCCCTGGTCCCATCCAACCCCGACAATGATGACGGTGATTTCCAACCTGGCGTAAAGCGGGCTGGGAAGAGAACGGTAGCTAGACAGATACCCGCCTCTTTGCTGGGCAAGACTTACACTTGCCTAGAAGATCTCCGTCATGGAAACCGACATTACATCCCCGATGGTGTCGGTTTAGATGGAACCTCAGATGATGAGGAGTGGCTAGTTGACGAGGGTTCTCCCAACGCCTGGTACATAGACCGGGTGAAAGGAGTTTCCCGAGTTAGCCGGCTGAAGTACGAGGATCAGGTCAAAGACCGGATCGCGTACGCATGGCACAAGTTTGGGAACGGCAATCATTGTGTCTTCTTGAGTTGCCATGGGAGGGACAAGAAATTGTCACCGACCTACGCGACTGAAGGTCGTTACGCTAGGCACCTCGTAGAGGTACACTTAGCCGAACGACCATGGCTACAGTGCCTTGGCAAGAAGGGTGGTTCTTGTCAGGCTGGGTGTGCCAGTTCCAGGCGTTCGTGTCTAGTCAGACACATTGCCCGGGAACACCGGACTGCTGGTGCTGCTGCTTGGGAACGGGTCATGAATCTGTGGCAGAGATTCGTTGACTTAGGTTCCGAGACTCAGAGAGGCAAACCGGAACCCGAGACTTGTGTGACAGACGGTCGACTGTTTAAGATCGGATGGAAGAAGAATCCTGGCTGGTTCGGGAGTCTGATGCTATCCGCGTCAAAACATCGACAAATGTCAAAAGAGTCGAGGAAGAAACGGTCCCTTAGCCGGGAACCGTCTCAAAAGTCCTCGAAGGCTAAACGACAGGTCAAGAAGCTGTCATCGTCCTCGTCCAGCGAGACTGACACTTCTGAGCGATCCAGTCGGAAGCCCAGAAAGAAATTGGCTCCGGGTAAGCACACCATCGCTGACGTGGTGGAAGCTGCTTACCAGGTAGGGCCAAAGTTGTCTGGGGGATTGAAAGTCCTCTCAGACCTGAGTGAAGGAAACGTTCCAACGGCTTCAAAAGCCCGCGGACCCGTAGAAAAACCAGCTAGGACTCGTCCTAGCTCAAGTCTCTCGGGAGTTTCCCCGCTCAACAGAGGTGTTACCCAAGCACCCGGGAAAGTTGAGGAAGAAGAGGCCTTTCCGGCACTCCCTCCACCAGCCAACCCGGTTGTTGAGGTAAAGAAGAAACCAACGACACAACCACCCGTTGCGTCGAAGGTGACTTCCTCTCCCTGTGCGATGTCGGTTGAATACGTCCAACGGGTGGATCAGCTAGAGTCGCATATAGGTGGCACCTTGGAGGGCCGTGTCCGAACAGGCACGCAGTCTCTCCATGAAGGCCTCGTTAAGGAGCTAGTGAACCTAGCCCGATTCGAGGTAAGAGAAGCCACGAAAGGCCTGGCTAAACAATACGCGTTGGACTTAGAGGACGCGCGTATTGCAAAAACCACGGCCCAGTCGAGGTTTGCCCGGGCGGAAGCCCAGACCCATCGCCAAGATGAACGTTGTCTTCGGCACTTGGGTATGTCGCTCTATGACATCGGTGACGACCCGCAAGCCCTTGAGGAAGCGTGGTTGGCCCGTCAAAGGAGCCGGGGAAGATTTCTTCAGTTCACCACGGAAGAATCAAACTCGACACGTCAGCAACTCGCTGGCATGTTGGGATGGTCACCCGTGGAAGAAACTTCCCAACAGGACACTACATCCATAGCGGCTCAGCCCATGGATGTCAGTGTAGATACTCCGCTGTCAGGACCCGGTCAGACCCCACAGGATCAGACTGAAGTCCTACAGCCGAGGAGGCCTCCCGCCGTGACACGGGCTGAAAAATCAGCAAAGCCTTCCAGGGCTAAGCCGGTAGATCAGCCCGAGGAACCAAGTGGGGCACTGGGGGTGAATGCCAACATCATCCCATTGGAGTCTGGAATCTTTTTAGATACCGGACCAACCTCTCTACAGCAGTTGATGTCTCAGTTACAGCCTACGTCTGCACTGCGAGTCCACTGCGACCAGAGAGGACCGCCCTGGCAACGTCGGTTCCACCGACGGCTAGCGCACCAAGCCAGTCGGACCTTCTCGACCTCAGGATATCCTCCGACGAGGATATTTAGGGGTTGACAATGACCAACTCGGCTGGTGCCTAACAAGCCGGGAAGACGCCGTCTAAACTCGGAACCGGCAGAGCCAACAACTCTCCTGGATCCGAAGTCAGACGGGTATGGGAAGTCCCGGGGAGGAAAATTTTTTTTCCGACCTAGCTACTTCCAGAATGTGGCCTCCTAGCCAGAATTCTGCACTTTCTCGGCGAACCGCAAGGATCGCTGGGAGGGGTAGAGGGAAAGTTAGGAGTAACCAATAATAAGCGATCCTGGGTTGGGGCTGGGGAAAGTCAGTAAAATGACTTCCCTAAGGCACAACCCTGGTTTCAGACGGCTGAAGGTTCTCTCGATGGTCAGGCCCGTAATAGGCCCCCATCACGAAAACCTCCGGCCTGTGGTGTGGTACCAGGTAAGGAAGATTGTGCCTTTCGGGTATAGATCTGACTTACCAGGTCTGTGTCGGAACTGAGTTCATCGACTCGATAGTGAGATAGTAGGCGTAACCCCTGATCTGATGGATTACGCCGGCTATTTCTACCTTGGGTCGGTGATCGTAAGTTCTGAATCCGGCTTAGAATTGGGGCCTTAATTGGTACTCGATTCGAGCCGAGAAAAAAAATATGCCAGTATAGCTGGAGTCAAAATGAAAGAACACTGATACCACACACTCTTACCAGGTGGATGGAGAATTGTTTTGCCTTTTTGGCCGTTATTTCCGTATTCGGAAACTTTCAACTCGGAAGGTGTTTAGCGAGGCTAACCCTTCTCTACATATGGATGTCTTCCAACTTGAAGAACAGTGGGAAGCCCAGCACCCGTCGGCATCGGGCTGAATGTAGTAGGTCTGCTACGCCGATGGGCCAGCTGGGCTCGATACTTTAAGATGAGAAAGAGAACGACACTTCACTCGCCGGGAGCTAACAGAGGACTTCAACAAGATCCGGAACAGCTGGAGGCAGAGTGCTCGACAGGGCTGACCACCTGTAGGTCCGCGACTGTCGAGTCTTCCCTGCCCAACGCTCAAGAACCCGCTCCCCGGCTCAAGATGGGTGAATATCACATTTATTCAAGGTGCTAGCGAGGCTAGTCCTTCATTCTTCAAATGTCGTTTCCTCTTTCCTAAATGTCATATCTTCCATATTTTTAATAATTTCTCCATCTTACAATTCCACGTTTTTCACTTATACGTTGGTATCAGTGAATTCTTGTGAACACCAGGAAGCTAGAGAGTAGACCAAGAACTGCTGGATATATGTTGTAATTTTTAATTGGGTAGTCCCTTAGCAGCAAAATGGCTGCCTTGGTTCCCCCCTTAGTAAAAACTGGGAGGGGTAATGTAGTGGGACGGGAATCCAGCAGTGTTCGTTTGTTTTACGGAAGGTGGCGCGACATGCCGATCCTTACTGTGCAGTGATTCCGGACAACGCCGCACACGAGAGTGGCGCGGTGGAGACCGGGATTACGTAACGCTTAGTATATATACTCAGCGTTCACAGTAGGTCGACAGGCTGTCCTCGCGCGTCCCTTCTACGGAACGGATCCTTGGGCCCTCACTTTGCAGGCGGGTTCTTGTAACCTTCCTGGTGGTTAGGCTGATCTTCCGGATTGGCCTATCCAGCGTTACCTAGCACCTATGTGCTAGGGTACTGTACGTGTAGGGAAGATCTTCCAGATCTTTCCGGGAAGTAAGTGATTAATAAACATCCTTGTTTATTAAGTGACGTTGTTGTGTTATGTGTGAATAGGTCTGTGCAAACTAACCGAAAACTGAACCAACCTACGTAAGTGCGTAGGGTGGGATCCTGCCTGGAACTAGCGTTCCGGATTGGGGTCATCCAACCTGCTAGACAGGCGGCGACCACCACACAGGTAAGAGTAGGGGCATTGGCTTGATTACACCAACATACATTTTGGGGGCTCCATCATACAGGTAAGAATACGAGCATTGGCCTGATTACACCAACATACATTTTGGGGGCTCCATCATACAGGTAAGAGTACGAGCATTGGCCTGATTACACCAACATACATTTTGGCGGCTCCATCATACAGGTAAGAGTACGAGCATTGGCCTTATTACACCAACATACATACATTTTGGGGGCTCCATCATACAGGTAAGAGTACGAGCATTGGCCTGATTACACCAACATACATTTTGGGGGCTCCATCATACAGGTAAGAATACGAGCATTGGCCTGATTACACCAACATACATTTTGGCGGCTCCATCATACAGGTAAGAGTACGAGCATTGGCCTGATTACACCAACATACATTTTGGGGGCTCCATCATACAGGTAAGAGTACGAGCATTGGCCTTATTACACCAACATACATTTTGGGGGCTCCATCATACAGGTAAGAGTACGAGCATTGGCCTGATTACACCAACATACATTTTGGGGGCTCCATCATACAGGTAAGAGTACGAGCATTGGCCTTATTACACCAACATACATTTTGGGGGCTCCATCATACAGGTAAGAGTACGAGCATTGGCCTGATTACACCAACATACATCAGCCTCGTCACTTCTTGGGTTAGACTCTTTCTGATTTTGCTTGAACACCCTGGAGTGGACACTACGAATTGTTTGCTGTAGGTGAGCTTTAGAACTTAGGCTGTCTTTAGGCTGATTCCGTTGCACTCAATGATTAGCTCGGGTAAATGAGGCCTTCCTACAAGTCCGCACCACCTTTTGTTAGCATTTCTAGTTACTCCATTTTGGATACACCAATGAGAGATGACAATTAGTGAGTTTTAGAGTCTGTCAGCACAACATAGCACGACATCGTCAGCGTCCTGTATGTATTGACAGTCGGTGACGTCATTTCACATATCCTTAACGAAAATGATGAACAGTAGGGGGCCCAGGACAGAGCCCTGGGGCACCCCATAATTTATCTTGATCTATGACCATTGATAACCACTGTCTGCGATCGACTGCTCAGGAAATCGTTTAGTCATGTTATAAACTCAGGTTACAGAGACCGGCACACCCCCCACTCACCTCACCTCACCTAGTTATAAACTCAGGTTACAGAGACCGGCACACCCCCCACTCACCTCACCTCACCTAGTTATAAATTCAGGTTACAGAGACCGGCACACCCCCACTCACCTCACCTCACCTAGTTATAAACTCAGGTTACAGAGACCGGCACACCCCCCACTCACCTCACCTAGTTATAAACTCAGGTTACAGAGACCGGCACACCCCCCACTCACCTATCCTCACCTAGTTATAAACTCAGGTTTCAGAGACCGGCACACCCCCCACTCACCTCACCTCTACTAGTTATAAACTCAGGTTACAGAGACCGGCACACCCCCCACTCACCTCACCTCTACTAGTAATAAACTCAGGTTACAGAGACCGGCACACCCCCCACTCACCTCACCTCTACTAGTTATAAACTCAGGTTACAGAGACCGGCACACCCCCCCTCACCTCACCTCACCTAGTTATAAACTCAGGTTTCAGAGACCGGAACACCCCCCACTCACCTCACCTAGTTTTAAACTCAGGTTATAGAGACCGGCACACCCCCCACTCACCTCACCTCACCTAGTTATAAACTCAGGTTACAGAGACCGGCACACCCCCCACTCACCTCACCTAGTTATAAACTCAGGTTTCAGAGACCGGCACACCCCCACTCACCTCACCTCACCTAGTTATAAACTCAGGTTTCAGAGACCGGCACACCCCCACTCACCTCACCTCACCTAGTTATAAACTCAGGTTACAGAGACCGGCACACCCCCACTCACCTCACCTAGTTATAAACTCAGGTTACAGAGACCGGCACACCCCCCACTCACCTCACCTAGTTATAAACTCAGGTTACAGAGACCGGTACACCCCCCACTCACCTCACCTTACCTAGTTATAAACTCAGGTTACAGAGACCGGCACACCCCCCACTCACCTCACCTAGTTATAAACTCAGGTTTCACAGACCGGCACACCCCCACTCACCTCACCTCACCTAGTTATAAACTCAGGTTACAGAGACCGGCATACCCCCCACTCACCTCACCTAGTTATAAACTCAGGTTTCAGAGACCGGCACACCCCCCACTCACCTCACCTAGTTATAAACTCAGGTTTCAGAGACCGGCACACCCCCCACTCACCTCACCTCACCTAGTTATAAACTCAGGTTACAGAGACCGGCACACCCCCAACTCACCTCACCTCACCTAGTTATAAACTCAGGTTACAGAGACCGGCACACCCCCCACTCACCTCACCTAGTTATAAACTCAGGTTTCAGAGACCGGCACACCCCCCACTCACCTCACCAAGTTATAAACTCAGGTTTCAGAGACCGGCACACCCCCCACTCACCTCACCTCACCTAGTTATAAACTCAGGTTTCAGAGACCGGCACACCCCCACTCACCTCACCTAGTTATAAACTCAGGTTTCAGAGACCGGCACACCCCCCACTCACCTCACCTCACCTAGTTATAAACTCAGGTTACAGAGACCGGCACACCCCCCACTCACCTCACCTAGTTATAAACTCAGGTTTCAGAGACCGGCACACCCCCCACTCACCTCACCTCACCTAGTTATAAACTCAGGTTTCAGAGACCGGCACACCCCCCACTCACCTCACCTCACCTAGTTATAAACTCAGGTTACAGAGACCGGCACACCCCCCACTCACCTCACCTCACCTAGTTATAAACTCAGGTTTCAGAGACCGGCACACCCCCCACTCACCTCACCTAGTTATAAACTCAGGTTTCAGAGACCGGCACACCCCCCACTCACCTCACCTAGTTATAAACTCAGGTTTCAGAGACCGGCACACCCCCCACTCACTTCACCTAGTTATAAACTCAGGTTTCAGAGACCGGCACACCCCCCACTCACCTCACCTAGTTATAAACTCAGGTTTCAGAGACCGGCACACCCCCCACTCACCTCACCTAGTTATAAACTCAGGTTTCAGAGACCGGCATACCCCCCACTCACCTCACCTCACCTAGTTATAAACTCAGGTTTCAGAGACCGGCACACCCCCCACTCACCTCACCTAGTTATAAACTCAGGTTACAGAGACCGGCACACCCCCCACTCACCTCACCTAGTTATAAACTCAGGTTACAGAGACCGGCATACCCCCCACTCACCTCACCTCATCTAGTTATAAACTCAGGTTACAGAGACCGGCACACCCCCCACTCACCTCACCTCACCTAGTTATAAACTCAGGTTTCAGAGACCGGCACACCCCCCACTCACCTCACCTCACCTAGTTATAAACTCAGGTTTCACAGACCGGCACACCCCCCACTCACCTCACCTCAACTAGTTATAAACTCAGGTTTCAGAGACCGGCACACCCCCCACTTACCTCACCTAGTTATAAACTCAGGTTTCAGAGACCGGCACACCCCCCACTCACCTCACCTCACCTAGTTATAAACTCAGGTTACAGAGACCGGCACAACCCCCACTCACCTCACCTCTACTAGTTATAAACTCAGGTTACAGAGACCAGCACACCCCCCACTCACCTCACCTAGTTATAAACTCAGGTTACAATGACCGGCACACCCCCCACTCACCTCACCTAGTTATAAACTCAGGTTACAGAGACCGGCACACCCCCCACTCACCTCACCTCACCTAGTTATAAACTCAGGTTTCAGAGACTGGCACACCCCCCACTCACCTCACCTCACCTAGTTATAAACTCAGGTTACAGGGACCGGCACACCCCCCACTCACCTCACCTCACCTAGTTATAAACTCAGGTTACAGAGACCGGCACACCCCCCACTCACCTCACCTAGTTATAAACTCAGGTTACAATGACCGGCACACCCCCCACTCACCTCACCTAGTTATAAACTCAGGTTACAGAGACCGGCACACCCCCCACTCACCTCACCTCACCTAGTTATAAACTCAGGTTTCAGAGACCGGCACACCCCCCACTCACCTCACCTCACCTAGTTATAAACTCAGGTTACAGGGACCGGCACACCCCCCACTCACCTCACCTCACCTAGTTATAAACTCAGGTTACAGAGACCGGCACACCCCCCACTCACCTCACCTAGTTATAAACTCAGGTTACAGAGACCGGCACACCCCTCACTCACGTCACCTAGTTATAAACTCAGGTTTCAGAGACTGGCACACCCCCCACTCACCTCACCTAGTTATAAACTCAGGTTACAGAGACCGCCACACCCCCCACTTACGTCACCTAGTTATAAACTCAGGTTTCAGAGACCGGCACATCCCCACTCACCTCACCTAGTTATAAACTCAGGTTTCAGAGACCGGCACACCCCCCACTCACCTCACCTAGTTATAAACTCAGGTTACAGAGACCGCCACACCCCCCACTCACGTCACCTAGTTATAAACTCAGGTTACAGAGACCGGCACCCCCCCCACACACCTCACCTAGTTATAAACTCAGGTTTCAGAGACCGGCACACCCCCCACTCACCTCACCTAGTTATAAACTCAGGTTTCAGAGACCGGCACACCCCCCACTCACCTCACCTAGTTATAAACTCAGGTTTCAGAGACCGGCACACCCCCCACTCACCTCACCTCACTTAGTTATAAACTCAGGTTTCAGAGACCGGCACAACCCCCACTCACCTCACCTCACCTAGTTTTAAACTCAGGTTTCAGAGACCGGCACACCCCACTCACCTCACCTCACCTAGTTATAAACTCAGGTTGCAGAGACCGGCACAACCCCCACTCACCTCACCTAGTTATAAACTCAGGTTTCAGAGACCGGCACACCCCCACTCACCTCACCTAGTTATAAACTCAGGTTTCAGAGACTGGCACACCCCCCACTCACCTCACCTCACCTAGTTATAAACTCAGGTTACAGAGACCGGCACACCCCCCACTCACCTCACCTAGTTATAAACTTAGGTTTCAGAGACCGGCACACCCCCCCACTCACCTCACCTCACCTAGTTATAAACTCAGGTTATAGAGACCGGCACACCCCCCACTCACCTCACCTAGTTATAAACTCAGGTTACAGAGACCGGCACACCCCCCACTCACCTCACCTCACCTAGTTATAAACTCAGGTTTCAGAGACCGGCACACCCCCACTCACCTCACCTAGTTATAAACTCAGGTTTCAGAGACCGGCACACCCCCCACTCACCTCACCTCACCTAGTTATAAACTCAGGTTTCAGAGACCGGCACACCCCCCACTCACCTCACCTAGTTATAAACTCAGGTTACAGAGACCGGCACACCCCCCACTCACCTCACCTAGTTATAAACTCAGGTTACAGAGACCGGCATACCCCCCACTCACCTCACCTCATCTAGTTATAAACTCAGGTTACAGAGACCGGCACACCCCCACTCACCTCACCTCACCTAGTTATAAACTCAGGTTTCAGAGACCGGCACACCCCCCACTCACCTCACCTAGTTTTAAACTCAGGTTACAGAGACCGGCACACCCCCCACTCACCTCACCTAGTTATAAACTTAGGTTTCAGAGACCGGCACACCCCCCACTCACCTCACCTAGTTATAAACTCAGGTTACAGAGACCGGCACACCCCCCACTCACCTCACCTAGTTATAAACTCAGGTTTCAGAGACCGGCACACCCCCCACTCACCTCACCTCAACTAGTTATAAACTTAGGTTTCAGAGACCGGCACACCCCCCACTCACCTCACCTAGTTATAAACTCAGGTTACAGAGACCGGCACACCCCCCACTCACCTCACCTAGTTATAAACTCAGGTTACAGAGACCGGCACACCCCCCACTCACTTCACCTAGTTATAAACTCAGGTTTCAGAGACCGGCACACCCCCCACTCACCTCACCTAGTTATAAACTCAGGTTTCAGAGACCGGCACACCCCCCACTCACCTCACCTAGTTATAAACTCAGGTTTCAGAGACCGGCATACCCCCCACTCACCTCACCTCACCTAGTTATAAACTCAGGTTTCAGAGACCGGCACACCCCCCACTCACCTCACCTAGTTATAAACTCAGGTTACAGAGACCGGCACACCCCCCACTCACCTCACCTAGTTATAAACTCAGGTTACAGAGACCGGCATACCCCCCACTCACCTCACCTCATCTAGTTATAAACTCAGGTTACAGAGACCGGCACACCCCCCACTCACCTCACCTCACCTAGTTATAAACTCAGGTTACAGAGACCGGCACACCCCCCACTCACCTCACCTAGTTATAAACTCAGGTTTCAGAGACCGGCACACCCCCCACTCACCTCACCTAGTTATAAACTCAGGTTACAGAGACCGGCACACCCCCCACTCACCTCACCTAGTTATAAACTCAGGTTACAGAGACCGGCACATCCCCCACTCACCTCACCTAGTTATATACTCAGGTTACAGAGACTGGCACATCCCCACTCACCTCACCTAGTTATAAACTCAGGTTTCAGAGACCGGCACACCCCCCACTCACCTCACCTCACCTAGTTATAAACTCAGGTTTCACAGACCGGCACACCCCCCACTCACCTCACCTCAACTAGTTATAAACTCAGGTTTCAGAGACCGGCACACCCCCCACTTACCTCACCTAGTTATAAACTCAGGTTTCAGAGACCGGCACACCCCCCACTCACCTCACCTCACCTAGTTATAAACTCAGGTTACAGAGACCGGCACAACCCCCACTCACCTCACCTCTACTAGTTATAAACTCAGGTTACAGAGACCAGCACACCCCCCACTCACCTCACCTAGTTATAAACTCAGGTTACAATGACCGGCACACCCCCCACTCACCTCACCTAGTTATAAACTCAGGTTACAGAGACCGGCACACCCCCCACTCACCTCACCTCACCTAGTTATAAACTCAGGTTTCAGAGACTGGCACACCCCCCACTCACCTCACCTAGTTATAAACTCAGGTTTCAGAGACCGGCACACCCCCCACTCACCTCACCTCACCTAGTTATAAACTCAGGTTACAGGGACCGGCACACCCCCCACTCACCTCACCTCACCTAGTTATAAACTCAGGTTACAGAGACCGGCACACCCCCCACTCACCTCACCTAGTTATAAACTCAGGTTACAGAGACCGGCACACCCCTCACTCACGTCACCTAGTTATAAACTCAGGTTTCAGAGACTGGCACACCCCCCACTCACCTCACCTAGTTATAAACTCAGGTTACAGAGACCGCCACACCCCCCACTTACGTCACCTAGTTATAAACTCAGGTTTCAGAGACCGGCACATCCCCACTCACCTCACCTAGTTATAAACTCAGGTTTCAGAGACCGGCACACCCCCCACTCACCTCACCTAGTTATAAACTCAGGTTACAGAGACCGCCACACCCCCCACTCACGTCACCTAGTTATAAACTCAGGTTACAGAGACCGGCACCCCCCCCACACACCTCACCTAGTTATAAACTCAGGTTTCAGAGACCGGCACACCCCCCACTCACCTCACCTAGTTATAAACTCAGGTTTCAGAGACCGGCACACCCCCCACTCACCTCATCTCACCTAGTTATAAACTCAGGTTACAGAGACCGGCACAACCCCCACTCACCTCACCTCACCTAGTTTTAAACTCAGGTTTCAGAGACCGGCACACCCCACTCACCTCACCTCACCTAGTTATAAACTCAGGTTGCAGAGACCGGCACAACCCCCACTCACCTCACCTAGTTATAAACTCAGGTTTCAGAGACCGGCACACCCCCACTCACCTCACCTAGTTATAAACTCAGGTTTCAGAGACTGGCACACCCCCCACTCACCTCACCTCACCTAGTTATAAACTCAGGTTACAGAGACCGGCACACCCCCCACTCACCTCACCTAGTTATAAACTTAGGTTTCAGAGACCGGCACACCCCCCCACTCACCTCACCTCACCTAGTTATAAACTCAGGTTATAGAGACCGGCACACCCCCCACTCACCTCACCTAGTTATAAACTCAGGTTACAGAGACCGGCACACCCCCCACTCACCTCACCTAGTTATAAACTCAGGTTTCAGAGACCGGCACACCCCCCACTCACCTCACCTAGTTATAAACTCAGGTTTCAGAGACCGGCACACCCCCCACTCACCTCACCTCACCTAGTTATAAACTCAGGTTACAGAGACCGGCACACCCCCCACTCACCTCACCTCACCTAGTTATAAACTCAGGTTTCAGAGACCGGCACACCCCCCACTCACCTCACCTAGTTATAAACTCAGGTTTCAGAGACCGGCACACCCCCCACACACCTCACCTCACCTAGTTATAAACTCAGGTTTCAGAGACCGGCACACCCCCCACTCACCTCACCTAGTTATAAACTCAGGTTACAGAGACCGGCACACCCCCCACTCACCTCACCTAGTTATAAACTCAGGTTACAGAGACCGGCATACCCCCCACTCACCTCACCTCATCTAGTTATAAACTCAGGTTACAGAGACCGGCACACCCCCACTCACCTCACCTCACCTAGTTATAAACTCAGGTTTCAGAGACCGGCACACCCCCCACTCACCTCACCTAGTTTTAAACTCAGGTTACAGAGACCGGCACACCCCCCACTCACCTCACCTAGTTATAAACTTAGGTTTCAGAGACCGGCACACCCCCCACTCACCTCACCTAGTTATAAACTCAGGTTACAGAGACCGGCACACCCCCCACTCACCTCACCTAGTTATAAACTCAGGTTTCAGAGACCGGCACACCCCCCACTCACCTCACCTCAACTAGTTATAAACTTAGGTTTCAGAGACCGGCACACCCCCCACTTACCTCACCTAGTTATAAACTCAGGTTTCAGAGACCGGCACACCCCCTTCTCACCTCACCTCACCTAGTTATAAACTCAGGTTACAGAGACCGGCACAACCCCCACTCACCTCACCTAGTTATAAACTCAGGTTACAGAGACCGCCACACCCCCCACTTACGTCACCTAGTTATAAACTCAGGTTTCAGAGACCGGCACATCCCCACTCACCTCACCTAGTTATAAACTCAGGTTTCAGAGACCGGCACACCCCCCACTCACCTCACCTAGTTATAAACTCAGGTTACAGAGACCGCCACACCCCCCACTCACGTCACCTAGTTATAAACTCAGGTTACAGAGACCGGCACACCCCCCACTCACCTCATCTCACCTAGTTATAAACTCAGGTTACAGAGACCGGCACAACCCCCACTCACCTCACCTCACCTAGTTTTAAACTCAGGTTTCAGAGACCGGCACACCCCACTCACCTCACCTCACCTAGTTATAAACTCAGGTTGCAGAGACCGGCACAACCCCCACTCACCTCACCTAGTTATAAACTCAGGTTTCAGAGACCGGCACACCCCCACTTACCTCACCTAGTTATAAACTCAGGTTTCAGAGACTGGCACACCCCCCACTCACCTCACCTCACCTAGTTATAAACTCAGGTTACAGAGACCGGCACACCCCCCACTCACCTCACCTAGTTATAAACTTAGGTTTCAGAGACCGGCACACCCCCCCACTCACCTCACCTCACCTAGTTATAAACTCAGGTTACAGAGACCGGCACACCCCCCACTCACCTCACCTAGTTATAAACTCAGGTTACAGAGACCGGCACACCCCCCACTCACCTCACCTAGTTATAAACTCAGGTTTCAGAGACCGGCACACCCCCCACTCACCTCACCTAGTTATAAACTCAGGTTACAGAGACCGGCATACCCCCCACTCACCTCACCTCATCTAGTTATAAACTACGGTTACAGAGACCGGCACACCCCCACTCACCTCACCTCACCTAGTTATAAACTCAGGTTTCAGAGACCGGCACACCCCCCACTCACCTCACCTAGTTTTAAACTCAGGTTACAGAGACCGGCACACCCCCCACTCACCTCACCTAGTTATAAACTTAGGTTTCAGAGACCGGCACACCCCCCACTCACCTCACCTAGTTATAAACTCAAGTTACAGAGACCGGCACACCCCCCACTCACCTCACCTAGTTATAAACTCAGGTTTCAGAGACCGGCACACCCCCCACTCACCTCACCTCAACTAGTTATAAACTTAGGTTTCAGAGACCGGCACACCCCCCACTTACCTCACCTAGTTATAAACTCAGGTTTCAGAGACCGGCACACCCCCTTCTCACCTCACCTCACCTAGTTATAAACTCAGGTTACAGAGACCGGCACAACCCCCACTCACCTCACCTCTACTAGTTATAAACTCAGGTTACAGAGACCGGCACACCCCCCACTCACCTCACCTAGTTATAAACTCAGGTTACAGAGACCGGCACACCCCCCACTCACCTCACCTAGTTATAAACTCAGGTTTCAGAGACCGGCACACCCCCGACTCACCTCACCTAGTTATAAACTCAGGTTTCAGAGACCGGCACACCCCCCACTCACCTCACCTAGTTATAAACTCAGGTTTCAGAGACCGGCACACCCCCCACTCACCTCACCTCACCTAGTTATAAACTCAGGTTACAGAGACCGGCACACCCCCCACTCACCTCACCTAGTTATAAACTCAGGTTACAGAGACCAGCACACCCCCCACTCACCTCACCTAGTTATAAACTCAGGTTTCAGAGACCGGCACACCCCCCACTCACCTCACTTAGTTATAAACTCAGGTTTCAGAGACCGGCACACCCCCCACTCACCTCACCTAGTTATAAACTCAGGTTTCAGAGACCGGCACACCCCCCACTCACCTCACCTCACCTAGTTATAAACTCAGGTTTCAGAGACCGGCACACCCCCCACTCACCTCACCTAGTTATAAACTCAGGTTACAGAGACCGGCACACCCCCCACTCACCTCACCTAGTTATAAACTCAGGTTACAGAGACCGGCATACCCCCCACTCACCTCACCTCATCTAGTTATAAACTCAGGTTACAGAGACCGGCACACCCCCCACTCACCTCACCTCACCTAGTTATAAACTCAGGTTTCAGAGACCGGCACACCCCCCACTCACCTCACCTCACCTAGTTATAAACTCAGGTTTCAGAGACCGGCACACCCCCCACTCACCTCACCTCACCTAGTTATAAACTCAGGTTTCAGAGACCGGTACACCCCCCACTCACCTCACCTAGTTATAAACTCAGGTTTCAGAGACCGGCACCCCCCCACTCACCTCACCTCACCTAGTTATAAACTCAGGTTTCAGAGACCGGCACACCCCCCACTCACCTCACCTCACCTAGTTATAAACTCAGGTTTCAGAGACTGGCACACCCCCCACTCACCTCACCTCTACTAGTTATAAACTCAGGTTACAGAGACCGGCACACCCCCCACTCACCTCACCTAGTTATAAACTCAGGTTACAGAGACCGGCATACCCCCCACTCACCTCACCTCATCTAGTTATAAACTCAGGTTACAGAGACCGGCACACCCCCCACTCACCTCACCTCACCTAGTTATAAACTCAGGTTTCAGAGACCGGCACACCCCCCACTCACCTCACCTCACCTAGTTATAAACTCAGGTTTCAGAGACCGGCACACCCCCCACTCACCTCACCTCACCTAGTTATAAACTCAGGTTTCAGAGACCGGTACACCCCCCACTCACCTCACCTAGTTATAAACTCAGGTTTCAGAGACCGGCACCCCCCCACTCACCTCACCTCACCTAGTTATAAACTCAGGTTTCAGAGACCGGCACACCCCCCACTCACCTCACCTCACCTAGTTATAAACTCAGGTTTCAGAGACTGGCACACCCCCCACTCACCTCACCTCTACTAGTTATAAACTCAGGTTACAGAGACCGGCACACCCCCCACTCACCTCACCTAGTTATAAACTCAGGTTTCAGAGACCGGCACACCCCCCACTCACCTCACCTCTACTAGTTATAAACTCAGGTTACAGAGACCGGCACACCCCCCACTCACCTCACCTAGTTATAAACTCAGGTTACAGAGACCGGCACACCCCCCACTCATCTCACCTAGTTATAAACTCAGGTTACAGAGACCGGCACACCCCCCACTCACCTCACCTAGTTATAAACTCAGGTTACAGAGACCGGCACACCCCCCACTCACCTCACCTAGTTATAAACTCAGGTTACAGAGACCAGCACACCCCCCACTCACCTCACCTAGTTATAAACTCAGGTTACAGAGACCGGCACACCCCCCACTCACCTCACCTAGTTATAAACTCAGGTTACAGAGACCGGCACACCCCCCACTCACCTCACCTAGTTATAAACTCAGGTTACAGAGACCGGCACACCCCCCCCTCACCTCACCTCACCTAGTTATAAACTCAGGTTACAGAGACCGGCACACCCCCCACTCACCTCACCTCACCTAGTTATAAACTCAGGTTACAGAGACCAGCACACCCCCCACTCACCTCACCTCACCTAGTTATAAACTCAGGTTACAGAGACCGGCACACCCCCCACTCACCTCACCTCACCTAGTTATAAACTCAGGTTTCAGAGACCGGCACACACCCCACTCACCTCACCTAGCTATAAACTCAGGTTACAGAGACCGGCACACCCCCCACTCACCTCACCTAGTTATAAACTCAGGTTACAGAGACCGACACACCCCCCACTCACCTCACCTAGTTATAAACTCAGGTTACAGAGACCGGCACACCCCCCACTCACCTCTACTAGTTATAAACTCAGGTTATAGAGACTGGCACACCCCCCACTCACCTCACCTAGTTATAAACTCAGGTTATAGAGACCGGCACACCCCCCACTCACCTCACCTAGTTATAAACTCAGGTTATAGAGACCGGCACACCCCCCACTCACCTCACCTAGTTATAAACTCAGGTTATAGAGACCGGCACACCCCCCACTCACCTCACCTAGTTATAAACTCAGGTTTCAGAGACCGGCACACCCCCCACTCACCTCACCTCACCTAGTTATAAACTCAGGTTTCAGAGACCGGTACACCCCCCACTCACCTCACCTAGTTATAAACTCAGGTTTCAGAGACCGGCACACCCCCCACTCACCTCACCTAGTTATAAACTCAGGTTACAGAGACCGGCACACCCCCCACTCACCTCACCTCACCTAGTTATAAACTCAGGTTTCAGAGACCGGTACACCCCCCACTCACCTCACCTAGTTATAAACTCAGGTTTCAGAGACCAGCACACCCCCCACTCACCTCACCTAGTTATAAACTCAGGTTACAGAGACCGGCACACCCCCCACTCACCTCACCTAGGTATAAACTCAGGTTACAGAGACCGGCACACCCCCCACTCACCTCACCTAGGTATAAACTCAGGTTTCAGAGACTGGCACACCCCCCACTCACCTCACCTAGTTATAATCTCAGGTTTCAGAGACCGGCACACCCCCCACTCACCTCACCTCACCTAGTTATAAACTCAGGTTACAGAGACCGGCACACGCCCCACTCACCTCACCTCACCTAGTTATAAACTCAGGTTACAGAGACCGGCACACCCCCTACTCACCTCACCTAGTTATAAACTCAGGTTACAGAGACCGGCACACCCCTCACTCACGTCACCTAGTTATAAACTCAGGTTTCAGAGACTGGCACACCCCCCACTCACCTCACTTAGTTATAAACTCAGGTTTCAGAGACCGGCACACCCCCCACTCACCTCACCTAGTTATAAACTCAGGTTTCAGAGACTGGCACACCCCCCACTTACGTCACCTAGTTATAAACTCAGGTTACAGAGACCGCCACACCCCCCATTTACGTCACCTAGTTATAAACTCAGGTTTCAGAGACCGGCACACCCCCCACTCACCTCACCTAGTTATAAACTCAGGTTTCAGAGACCGGCACACCCCCCACTCACCTCACCTAGTTATAAACTCAGGTTACAGAGACCGCCACACCCCCCCCACTCACCTCACCTAGTTATAAACTCATGTTACAGAGACCGGCACTCCCCCCACTCACCTCACCTAGTTATAAACTCAGGTTACAGAGACCGGCACACCCCCCACTCACCTCACCTAGTTATAAACTCAGGTTACAGAGACCGGCATACCCCCCACTCACCTCACCTCACCTAGTTATAAACTCAGGTTTCAGAGACCGGCACACCCCCCACTCACCTCACCTCACCTAGTTATAAACTCAGGTTTCAGAGACCGGTACACCCCCCACTCACCTCACCTAGTTATAAACTCAGGTTTCAGAGACCGGCACACCCCCCACTCACCTCACCTAGTTATAAACTCAGGTTACAGAGACCGGCACACCCCCCACTCACCTCACCTCACCTAGTTATAAACTCAGGTTTCAGAGACCGGTACACCCCCCACTCACCTCACCTAGTTATAAACTCAGGTTTCAGAGACCGGCACACCCCCCACTCACCTCACCTAGTTATAAACTCAGGTTTCAGAGACCGGCACCCCCCCCACACACCTCACCTAGTTATAAACTCAGGTTTCAGAGACTGGCACACCCCCCACTCACCTCACCTAGTTATAAACTCAGGTTTCAGAGACCGGCACACCCCCCACTCACCTCACCTCACCTAGTTATAAACTCAGGTTACAGAGACCGGCACACGCCCCACTCACCTCACCACACCTAGTTATAAACTCAGGTTACAGAGACCGGCACACCCCCTACTCACCTCACCTAGTTATAAACTCAGGTTACAGAGACCGGCACACCCCTCACTCACGTCACCTAGTTATAAACTCAGGTTTCAGAGACTGGCACACCCCCCACTCACCTCACCTAGTTATAAACTCAGGTTACAGAGACCGCCACACCCCCCATTTACGTCACCTAGTTATAAACTCAGGTTTCAGAGACCGGCACCCCCCCCCCACTCACCTCACCTAGTTATAAACTCAGGTTTCAGAGACCGGCACAACCCCCACTCACCTCACCTCACCTAGTTATAAACTCAGGTTTCAGAGACCGGCACACCCCCACTCACCTCACCTAGTTATAAACTCAGGTTACAGAGACCGGCATACCCCCCACTCACCTCACCTCATCTAGTTATAAACTCAGGTTACAGAGACCGGCACACCCCCACTCACCTCACCTCACCTAGTTATAAACTCAGGTTTCAGAGACCGGCACACCCCCCACTCACCTCACCTCACCTAGTTATAAACTCAGGTTTCAGAGACCGGCACACCCCCCACTCACCTCACCTCAACTAGTTATAAACTTAGGTTTCAGAGACCAGCACACCCCCCACTTACCTCACCTAGTTATAAACTCAGGTTTCAGAGACCGGCACACCCCCTTCTCACCTCACCTCACCTAGTTATAAACTCAGGTTACAGAGACCGGCACAACCCCCACTCACCTCACCTCTACTAGTTATAAACTCAGGTTACAGAGACCGGCACACCCCCCACTCACCTCACCTAGTTATAAACTCAGGTTACAGAGACCGGCACACCCCCCACTCACCTCACCTAGTTATAAACTCAGGTTTCAGAGACCGGCACACCCCCGACTCACCTCACCTAGTTATAAACTCAGGTTACAGAGACCGGCACACCCCCCACTCACCTCACCTAGTTATAAACTCAGGTTACAGAGACCAGCACACCCCCCACTCACCTCACCTCACCTAGTTATAAACCCAGGTTTCAGAGACCGGCACACCCCCACTCACCTCACCTCACCTAGTTAAAAACTCAGGTTACAGAGACCGGCACACCCCCCACTCACCTCACCTCACCTAGTCATAAACTCAGGTTACAGAGACCGGCACACCCCCACTCACCTCACCTAGTTATAAACTCAGGTTTCAGAGACCAGCACACCCCCCACTCACCTCACCTCACCTAGTTATAAACCCAGGTTTCAGAGACCGGCACACCCCCCACTCACCTCACCTAGTTATAAACTCAGGTTTCAGAGACCGGCACACCCCCCACTCACCTCACCTAGTTATAAACTCAGGTTACAGAGACCGGCACACCCCCCACTCACCTCACCTAGTTATAAACTCAGGTTTCAGAGACCAGCACACCCCCCACTCACCTCACCTCACCTAGTTATAAACTCAGGTTACAGAGACCGGCACACCCCCCACTCACCTCACCTCACCTAGTTATAAACTCAGGTTACAGAGACCGGCACACCCCCACTCACCTCACCTCACCTAGTTATAAACTCAGGTTTCAGAGACCGGCACATCCCCCACTCACCTCACCTTGTTATAAACTCAGGTTTCAGAGACCGGCACACCCCCCACTCACCTCACCTAGTTATAAACTCAGGTTTCAGAGACCGGCACACCCCCCACTCACCTCAGCTCACCTAGTTATAAACTCAGGTTTCAGAGACCGGCACACCCCCCACTCACCTCACCATGTTATAAACTCAGGTCTCAGAGACCGGCACACCCCCCATTCACCTCACCTCACCTAGTTATAAACTCAGGTTTCAGAGACCGGAACACCCCCCACTCACCTCACCTCACCTAGTTATAAACTAAGGTTCCAGAGACCGTCACCCCCACTCACCTCACCTCACCTAGTTATAAACTCAGGTTACAGAGACCGGCACACCCCCCACTCACCTCACCTCACCTAGTTATAAACTCAGGTTACAGAGACCGGCACACCCCCCACTCACCTCACCTCACCTAGTTATAAACTCAGGTTTCAGAGACCGGCACACCCCCAACTCACCTCACCTAGTTTTAAACTCAGGTTACAGAGACCGGCACACCCCCCACTCACCTCACCTAGTTATAAACTCAGGTTACAGAGACCAGCACACCCCCCACTCACCTCACCTAGTCATAAACTCAGGTTACAGAGACCGGCACACCCCCCACTCACCTCACCTCACCTAGTTATAAACTCAGGTTTCAGAGACCGGCACACCCCCCACTCATCTCACCTCACCTAGTTATAAACTTAGGTTACAGAGACCGGCACACCCCCCACTCACCTCACCTAGTTATAAACTCAGGTTACAGAGACCGGCACACCTCCCACTCACCTCACCTCTACTAGTTATAAACTCAGGTTACAGAGACCGGCAAACCCCCCACTCACCTCACCTCACCTAGTTATAAACTCAGGTTACAGAGACCGGCACACCCCCCACTCACCTCACCTCACCTAGTTATACACTCAGGTTTCAGAGACCGGCACACCCCCCACTCACCTCACCTCACCTAGTTATATACTCAGGTTACAGAGACCGGCACACCCCCCACTCACCTCACTTAGTTATAAACTCAGGTTTCAGAGACCGGCACACCCCCCACTCACCTCACCTCACCTAGTTATAAACCCAGGTTTCAGAGACCGGCACACCCCCCACTCACCTTACCTAGTTATAAACTCAGGTTACAGAGACCGGCACACCCCCCACTCACCTCACCTAGTTATAAACTCAGGTTACAGAGACCAGCACAGCCCCCACTCACCTAACCTCACCTAGTTATAAACTCAGGTTACAGAGACCAGCACACCCCCCACTCACCTCACCTCACCTAGATATAAACTCAGGTTGCAGAGACCGGCACACCCCCCACTCACCTCACCTCACCTAGTTATAAACTCAGGTTTCAGAGACCGCCACACCCCCCACTCACCTCACCTAGTTATAAACCCAGGTTTCAGAGACCGGCACACCCCCCACTCACCTCACCTCACCTAGTTATAAACTCAGGTTACAGAGATGGGCACACCCCCCACTCACCTCACCTCACCTAGTTATAAACTCAGGTTACAGAGACCGGCACACCCCCCACTCACCTTACCTCACCTAGTTATAAACTCAGGTTACAGAGACCGGCACACCCCCCACTCACCTAACCTAGTTATAAACTCAGGTTTCAGAGACCGGCACACCCCCCACTCACCTCACCTAGTTATAAACTCAGGTTTCAGAGACCGGCACACCCCCCACTCACCTCACCTAGTTATAAACTCAGGTTTCAGAGACCGGCACCCCCCCCCCACTCACCTCACCTAGTTATAAACTCATGTTACAGAGACCGGCACTCCCCCCACTCACCTCACCTCACCTAGTTATAAACTCAGGTTACAGAGACCGGCACACCCCCCACTCACCTCACCTCACCTAGTTATAAACTCAGGTTACAGAGACCGGCACACCCCCCACTCACCTCACCTAGTTATGAACTTAGGTTTAAGAGACCGGCACACCCCCCACTCACCTCACCTCACCTAGTTATAAACTCAGGTTTCAGAGACCGGCACACCCCCCACTCACCTCACCTAGTTATAAACTTAGGTTTCAGAGACCGGCACACCCCCCACTCACCTCACCTCACCTAGTTATATACTCAGGTTACAGAGACCGGCACACCCCCCACTCACCTCACTTAGTTATAAACTCAGGTTTCAGAGACCGGCACACCCCCCACTCACCTCACCTCACCTAGTTATAAACCCAGGTTTCAGAGACCGGCACATCCCCCACTCACCTTACCTAGTTATAAACTCAGGTTACAGAGACCGGCACCCCCCCCCACTCACCTCACCTAGTTATAAACTCAGGTTACAGAGACCGGCACACCCCCCACTCACCTCACCTCACCTAGTTATAAACTCAGGTTACAGAGACCGGCACACCCCCCACTCACCTCACCTCACCTAGTTATACACTCAGGTTTCAGAGACCGGCACACCCCCCACTCACCTCACCTAGTTATAAACTCAGGTTACAGAGACTGGCACACCCCCACTCACCTCACCTAGTTATAAACTCAGGTTTCAGAGACCGGCACATCCCCCACTCACCTCACCTCACCTAGTTATAAACTCAGGTTACAGAGATGGGCACACCCCCCACTCACCTCACCTCACCTAGTTATAAACTCAGGTTACAGAGACTGGCACACCCCCACTCACCTCACCTAGTTATAAACTCAGGTTACAGAGACCGGCACACCCCCCACTCACCTCACCTCACCTAGTTATAAACTCAGGTTATAGAGATCAGCACACCCCCCACTCACCTCACCTCACCTAGTTATAAACTCAGGTTTCAGAGACCGGCACACCCCCCAGTCACCTCACCTAGTTATAAACTCAGGTTACAGAGACCGGCACACCCCCCACTCACCTCACCTAGTTATAAACTCAGGTTATAGAGACGGGCACACCCCCCACTCACCTCACCTAGTTATAAACTCAGGTTACAGAGACCGGCACTTCCCCCACTCACCTCACCTAGTTATAAACTCAGGTTATAGAGACGGGCACACCCCCCACTCACCTCACCTAGTCATAAACTCAGGTTTCATAGACCGGCACACACCCCACTCACCTCACCTAGTTATAAACTCAGGTTACAGAGACCGGCACTTCCCCCACTCACCTCACCTAGTTATAAACTCAGGTTACAGAGACCGGCACACACCCCACTCACCTCACCTCACCTAGTTATAAACTCAGGTTACAGAGACCGGCACACCCCCCACTCACCTCACCTCACCTAGTTATAAACTCAGGTTACAGAGACCGGCACACCCCCCACTCACCTCACCTAGTTATAAACTCAGGTTACAGAGACCGGCACTTCCCCCACTCACCTCACCTAGTTATAAACTCAGGTTTCAGAGACCGGCACACCCCCCACTCACCTCACCTAGTTATAAACTCAGGTTTCAGAGACTGGCACACCCCCCACTCACCTAACCTCACCTAGTTATAAACTCAGGTTACAGAGACCGGCACACACCCCACTCACCTCACCTCACCTAGTTATAAACTCAGGTTACAGAGACCGGCACACCCCCCACTCACCTCACCTCACCTAGTTATAAACTCAGGTTTCAGAGACCGGCACACCCCCCACTCACCTCACCTCACCTAGTTATAAACTCAGGTTACAGAGACCGGCACACCCCCCACTCACCTCACCTCACCTAGTTATAAACTCAGGTTACAGAGACTGGCACACCCCCCACTCACCTCACCTCACCTAGTTATAAACTCAGGTTACAGAGACCGGCACACCCCCCACTCACCTCACCTAGTTATAAACTCAGGTTTCAGAGACTGGCACACCCCCCACTCACCTAACCTCACCTAGTTATAAACTCAGGTTTCAGAGACCGGCACACCCCCCACTCACCTAACCTCACCTAGTTATAAACTCAGGTTACAGAGACCGGCACACCCCCACTCACCTCGCCTCACCTAGTTATAAACATAGGTTACAGAGACCGGCACACCTCCCACTCACCTCACCTAGTTATAAACTCAGGTTTCAGAGACAGGCACACCCCCCACTCACCTCACCTCACCTTGTTATAAACTCAGGTTTCAAAGACTGGCACACCCCAACTCACCTCACCTAGTTATAAACTCAGGTTACAGAGACTGGCACACCCCCCACTCACCTCACCTAGTTATAAACCCAGGTTTCAGAGACCGGCACATCCCCCACTCACCTCACCTAGTTATAAACTCAGGTTACAGAGACCGGCACACCCCCCACTCACCTCACCTAGTTATAAACTCAGGTTACAGAGACCGGCACATCCCCCACTCACCTCACCTAGTTATAAACTCAGGTTTCAGAGACCGGCACACCCCCCACTCACCTCACCTCACCTAGTTATAAACTCAGGTTACAGAGACCGGCACACCCCCCACTCACCTCACCTAGTTATAAACTCAGGTTACAGAGACCGGCACACCTCCCACTCACCTCACCTCACCTAGTTATAAACTCAGGTTACAGAGACCGGCACACCCCCCACTCACCTCACCTCACCTAGTTATAAACTCAGGTTACAGAGACCGGCACACCCCCACTCACCTCACCTCACCTAGTTATAAACTCAGGTTTCAGAGACCGGCACATCCCCCACTCACCTCACCTTGTTATAAACTCAGGTTTCAGAGACCGGCACACCCCCCACTCACCTCACCTAGTTATAAACTCAGGTTTCAGAGACCGGCACACCCCCCACTCACCTCACCTCACTTAGTTATAAACTCAGGTTTCAGAGACCGGCACACCCCCCACTCACCTTACCTCACCTAGTTATAAACTCAGGTTACAGAGACCGGCACACCCCCCACTCACCTCACCTCACCTAGTTATAAACTCAGGTTACAGAGACCGGCAACCCCCCACTCACCTCACCTAGTTATAAACTCAGGTTTCAGAGACCGGCACATCCCCCACTCACCTTACCTCACCTAGTTATAAACTCAGGTTACAGAGACCGGCACACCCCCCACTCACCTTACCTCACCTAGTTATAAACTCAGGTTGCAGAGACCGGCACACCCCCCACTCACCTCACCTAGTTATAAACTCAGGTTATAGAGACGGGCACACCCCCCACTCACCTCACCTCACCTAGTTATAAACTCAGGTTACAGAGACCAGCACACCCCCCACTCACCTCACCTAGTCATAAACTCAGGTTACAGAGACCAGCACACCCCCCACTCACCTCACCTAGTTATAAACTCAGGTTTCAGAGACCGGCACTCCCCCCACTCACCTCACCTCACCTAGTTATAAACTCAGGTTACAGAGACCAGCACATCCCCCACTCACCTCACCTCACCTAGCTATAAACTCAGGTTTCAGAGACCAGCAAATCCCCCACTCACCTCACCTAGTTATAAACTCAGGTTACAGAGACCGGCACACCCCCCACTCACCTCACCTCACCTAGTTATAAACTCAGGTTTCAGAGACCGGCACACCCCCCACTCACCTCACCTCACCTAGTTATAAACTCAGGTTACAGAGACCGGCACACCCCCCACTCACCTCACCTCACCTAGTTATACACTCAGGTTTCAGAGACCGGCACACCCCCCACTCACCTCACCTCACCTAGTTATATACTCAGGTTACAGAGACCGGCACACCCCCCACTCACCTCACTTAGTTATAAACTCAGGTTTCAGAGACCGGCACACCCCCCACTCACCTCACCTCACCTAGTTATAAACCCAGGTTTCAGAGACCGGCACATCCCCCACTCACCTTACCTAGTTATAAACTCAGGTTACAGAGACCGGCACAACCCCCACTCACCTCACCTAGTTATAAACTCAGGTTACAGAGACCGGCACACCCCCCACTCACCTCACCTCACCTAGTTATAAACTCAGGTTACAGAGACCGGCACACCCCCCACTCACCTCACCTCACCTAGTTATAAACTCAGGTTACAGAGATGGGCACACCCCCCACTCACCTCACCTAGTTATAAACTCAGGTTACAGAGACCGGCACACCCCCCACTCACCTCACCTAGTTATAAACTCAGGTTACAGAGACCGGCACACCCCCCACTCACCTCACCTAGTTATAAACTCAGGTTACAGAGACCAGCACACCCCCCACTCACCTCACCTCACCTAGTTATAAACTCAGGTTACAGAGACCAGCACACCTCCCACTCACCTCACCTCACTTAGTTATAAACTCAGGTCAAGAGACCGGCACACCCCCCACTCACCTCACCTAGTTATAAACTCAGGTTACAGAGACCGGCACACCCCCCACTCACCTCACCTAGTTATAAACTCAGGTTACAGAGACCAGCACACCCCCCACTCACCTCACCTCACCTAGATATAAACTCAGGTTGCACAGACCGGCACACCCCCCACTCACCTCACCTCACCTAGTTATAAACTCAGGTTTCAGAGACCGCCACACCCCCCACTCACCTCACCTAGTTATAAACCCAGGTTTCAGAGACCGGCACACCCCCCACTCACCTCACCTCACCTAGTTATAAACTCAGGTTACAGAGATGGGCACACCCCCCACTCACCTCACCTCACCTAGTTATAAACTCAGGTTACAGAGACCGGCACACCCCCCACTCACCTTACCTCACCTAGTTATAAACTCAGGTTACAGAGACCGGCACACCCCCCACTCACCTCACCTAGTTATGAACTTAGGTTTAAGAGACCGGCACACCCCCCACTCACCTCACCTCACCTAGTTATAAACTCAGGTTTCAGAGACCGGCACACCCCCCACTCACCTCACCTAGTTATAAACTTAGGTTTCAGAGACCGGCACACCCCCCACTCACCTCACCTCACCTAGTTATATACTCAGGTTACAGAGACCGGCACACCCCCCACTCACCTCACTTAGTTATAAACTCAGGTTTCAGAGACCGGCACACCCCCCACTCACCTCACCTCACCTAGTTATAAACCCAGGTTTCAGAGACCGGCACATCCCCCACTCACCTTACCTAGTTATAAACTCAGGTTACAGAGACCGGCACCCCCCCCACTCACCTCACCTAGTTATAAACTCAGGTTACAGAGACCGGCACACCCCCCACTCACCTCACCTCACCTAGTTATAAACTCAGGTTACAGAGACCGGCACACCCCCCACTCACCTCACCTCACCTAGTTATACACTCAGGTTTCAGAGACCGGCACACCCCCCACTCACCTCACCTAGTTATAAACTCAGGTTACAGAGACTGGCACACCCCCACTCACCTCACCTAGTTATAAACTCAGGTTTCAGAGACCGGCACATCCCCCACTCACCTCACCTCACCTAGTTATAAACTCAGGTTACAGAGATGGGCACACCCCCCACTCACCTCACCTCACCTAGTTATAAACTCAGGTTACAGAGACTGGCACACCCCCACTCACCTCACCTAGTTATAAACTCAGGTTACAGAGACTGGCACACCCCTCACTCACCTCACCTCACCTAGTTATAAACTCAGGTTATAGAGATCAGCACACCCCCCACTCACCTCACCTCAACTAGTTATAAACTCAGGTTTCAGAGACCGGCACACCCCCCACTCACCTCACCTAGTTATAAACTCAGGTTACAGAGACCGGCACACCCCCCACTCACCTCACCTAGTTATAAACTCAGGTTATAGAGACGGGCACACCCCCCACTCACCTCACCTAGTTATAAACTCAGGTTACAGAAACCGGCACACCCCCCACTCACCTCACCTAGTTATAAACTCAGGTTTCAGAGACCGGCACTCCCCCCACTCACCTCACCTCACCTAGTTATAAACTCAGGTTACAAAGACCGGCACACCCCCCACTCACCTCACCTCACCTAGTTATAAACCCAGGTTTCAGAGACCGGCACATCCCCCACTCACCTTACCTAGTTATAAACTCAGGTTACAGAGACCGGCACAACCCCCACTCACCTCACCTAGTTATAAACTCAGGTTACAGAGACCGGCACACCCCCCACTCACCTCACCTCACCTAGTTATAAACTCAGGTTACAGAGACCGGCACACCCCCCACTCACCTCACCTCACCTCGTTATAAACTCAGGTTACAGAGACCAGCACACCCCCCACTCACCTCACCTCACCTAGTTATAAACTCAGGTTACAGAGACCAGCACACCCCCCACTCACCTCACCTCACCTAGTTATAAACTCAGGTTACAGAGACCAGCACACCCCCCACTCACCTCACCTAGTTTTAAACTCAGGTTACAGAGACCAGCACACCCCCCACTCACCTCACCTCACCTAGTTATAAACTCAGGTTACAGAGACCGGCACACCCCCCACTCACCTCACCTCACCTAGTTATAAACTCAGGTTACAGAGACCGGCACATCCCCCACTCACCTCACCTCACCTAGTTATAAACTCAGGTTACAGAGACCGGCACACCCCCCACTCACCTCACCTAGTTATAAACTCAGGTTACAGAGACCAGCACACCCCCCACTCACCTCACCTCACCTAGATATAAACTCAGGTTGCAGAGACCGGCACACCCCCCACTCACCTCACCTCACCTAGTTATAAACTCAGGTTTCAGAGACCGCCACACCCCCCACTCACCTCACCTAGTTATAAACCCAGGTTTCAGAGACCGGCACACCCCCCATTCACCTCACCTCACCTAGTTATAAACTCAGGTTACAGAGATGGGCACACCCCCCACTCACCTCACCTCACCTAGTTATAAACTCAGGTTACAGAGACCGGCACACTCCCCACTCACCTTACCTCACCTAGTTATAAACTCAGGTTACAGAGACCGGCACACCCCCCACTCACCTCACCTAGTTATGAACTTAGGTTTAAGAGACCGGCACACCCCCCACTCACCTCACCTCACCTAGTTATAAACTCAGGTTTCAGAGACCGGCACACCCCCCACTCACCTCACCTAGTTATAAACTTAGGTTTCAGAGACCGGCACACCCCCCACTCACCTCACCTCACCTAGTTATATACTCAGGTTACAGAGACCGGCACACCCCCCACTCACCTCACTTAGTTATAAACTCAGGTTTCAGAGACCGGCACACCCCCCACTCACCTCACTTAGTTATAAACTCAGGTTTCAGAGACCGGCACACCCCCCACTCACCTCACCTCACCTAGTTATAAACTCAGGTTACAGAGACCGGCACACCCCCCACTCACCTCACCTCACCTAGTTATACACTCAGGTTTCAGAGACCGGCACACCCCCCACTCACCTCACCTAGTTATAAACTCAGGTTACAGAGACCGGCACCCCCCCCACTCACCTCACCTCACCTAGTTATAAACTCAGGTTACAGAGACCGGCACACCCCCACTCACCTCACCTAGTTATAAACTCAGGTTATAGAGACGGGCACACCCCCCACTCACCTCACCTAGTTATAAACTCAGGTTACAGAGACCGGCACACCCCCCACTCACCTCACCTCACCTAGTTATATACTCAGGTTACAGAGACCGGCACACCCCCACTCACCTCGCCTCACCTAGTTATAAACTCAAGTTACAGAGACCGGCACACCTCCCACTCACCTCACCTAGTTATAAACTCAGGTTTCAGAGACAGGCACACCCCCCACTCACCTCACCTCACCTAGTTATAAACTCAGGTTTCAGAGACTGGCACACCCCCCACTCACCTCACCTAGTTATAAACTCAGGTTACAGAGACCGGCACACCCCCCACTCACCTCACCTAGTTATAAACTCAGGTTTCAGAGACCGGCACACCCCCCACTCACCTGACCTCACCTAGTTATAAACTCAGGTTACAGAGACCGGCACACCCCCCACTCACTTCACCTCACCTAGTTATGAACTCAGGTTACAGAGACCGACACACCCCCCACTCACCTCACCTCACCGAGTTATAAACTCAGGTTACAGAGACCGGCACACCCCCCACTCACCTCACCTAGTTATAAACTCAGGTTTCAGAGACTGGCACACCCCCCACTCACCTCACCTAGTTATAAACTCAGGTTTCAGAGACCGGCACTCCCCCCACTCACCTCACCTAGTTATAAACTCAGGTTACAGAGACCGGCACACCCCCCACTCACCTCACCTAGTTATAAACTCAGGTTACAGAGACCGGCTGCCCCCCCCACTCACCTCACCTAGTTATAAACTCAGGTTACAGAGACCGACACACCCCCCACTCACCTCACCTCACCTAGTTATAAACTCAGGTTACAGAGACTGGCACACCCCCCACTCACCTCACCTAGTTATAAACTCAGGTTTCAGAGACCGGCACACCCCCCACTCACCTCACCTAGTTATAAACTCAGGTTTCAGAGACCGGCACACCCCCCACTCACCTCACCTCACCTAGTTATAAACTCAGGTTACAGAGACCGGCACACCCCCCACTCACCTCACCTAGTTATAAACTCAGGTTTCAGAGACCGGCACACCCCCCACTCACCTCACCTCACCTAGTTATAAACTCAGGTTACAGAGACCGGCACACCCCCCACTCACCTCACCTAGTTATAAACTCAGGTTTCAGAGACCGGCACACCCCCACTCACCTCACCTAGTTATAAACTCAGGTTACAGAGACCGGCACACCCCCCACTCACCTCACCTAGTTATAAACTCAGGTTTCAGAGACCGGCACACCCCCCACTCACCTCACCTAGTTATAAACTCAGGTTTCAGAGACCGGCACACCCCCCACTCACCTCACCTCACCTAGTTATAAACTCAGGTTACAGAGACCGGCACACCCCCCACTCACCTCACCTTACCTAGTTATAAACTCAGGTTTCAGAGACCGGCACACCCCCCACTCACCTCACCTAGTTATAAACTCAGGTTTCAGAGACCGGCACACCCCCCACTCACCTCACCTCACCTAGTTATAAACTCAGGTTACAGAGACCGGCACACCCCCCACTCACCTCACCTCACCTAGTTATAAACTCAGGTTTCAGAGACCGGCACACCCCCCACTCACCTCACCTCACCTAGTTATAAACTCAGGTTACAGAGACCGGCACACCCCCCACTCACCTCACCTCACCTAGTTATAAACTCAGGTTTCAGAGACCGACACACCCCCCACTCACCTCACCTAGTTATAAACTCAGGTTTCAGAGACCGGCACACCCCCCACTCACCTCACCTCACCTCACCTAGTTATAAACTCAGGTTACAGAGACCGGCACACGCCCCACTCACCTCACCTCACCTAGTTATAAACTCAGGTTTCAGAGACCGGCACACCCCCCACTCACCTCACCCAGTTACAAACTCAGGTTTCAGAGACCGGCACACCCCCCACTCACCTCACCTCACCTAGTTAAAAACTCAGGTTTCACAGACCGGCACACCCCCACTCACCTCACCTCTACTAGTTATAAACTCAGTTTACAGAGACCGGCACACCCCCCACTCACCTCACCTCACCTAGTTATAAACTCAGGTTACAGAGACCGGCACACCCCCCACTCACCTCACCTCACCTAGTTAAAAACTCAGGTTTCACAGACCGGCACACCCCCACTCACCTCACCTCTACTAGTTATAAACTCAGTTTACAGAGACCGGCACACCCCCCACTCACCTCACCTCACCTAGTTATAAACTCAGGTTACAGAGACCGGCACACCCCCCACTCACCTCACCTAGTTATAAACTCAGGTTACAGAGACCGGCACACCCCCCACTCACCTCACCTCACCTAGTTATAAACTCAGGTTTCAGAGACCGGCACACCCCCCACTCACCTCACCTAGTTATAAACTCAGGTTTCAGAGACCGGCACACCCCCCACTCACCTCACCTAGTTATAAACTCAGGTTTCAGAGACCGGCACACCCCCCACTCACCTCACCTAGTTATAAACTCAGGTTTCAGAGACCGGCACACCCCCCACTCACCTCACCTCACCTAGTTATAAACTCAGGTTACAGAGACCGGCACAACCCCCACTCATCTCACCTCTACTAGTTATAAACTCAGGTTACAGAGACCGGCACACCCCCCACTCACCTCACCTAGTTATAAACTCAGGTTACAATGACCGGCACACCCCCCACTCACCTCACCTAGTTATAAACTCAGGTTACAGAGACCGGCACACCCCCCACTCACCTCACCTCACCTAGTTATAAACTCAGGTTTCAGAGACTGGCACACCCCCCACTCACCTCACCTAGTTATAAACTCAGGTTTCAGAGACCGGCACACCCCCCACTCACCTCACCTCACCTAGTTATAAACTCAGGTTACAGAGACCGGCACACCCCCCACTCACCTATCCTAGTTATAAACTCAGGTTTCAGAGACCGGCACACCCCCACTCACCTCACCTAGTTATAAACTCAGGTTTCAGAGACCGGCACACCCCCCACTCACCTCACCTCACCTAGTTATAAACTCAGGTTACAGAGACCGGCACACCCCCCACTCACCTCACCTAGTTATAAACTCAGGTTTCAGAGACCGGCACACCCCCCCACTCACCTCACCTCACCTAGTTATTAACTCAGGTTACAGAGACCGGCACACCCCCCACTTACCTCACCTAGTTATAAACTCAGGTTTCAGAGACCGGCACACCCCCCACTTACCTCACCTAGTTATAAACTCAGGTTTCAGAGACCGGCACACCCCCTTCTCACCTCACCTCACCTAGTTATAAACTCAGGTTACAGAGACCGGCACAACCCCCACTCACCTCACCTCTACTAGTTATAAACTCAGGTTACAGAGACCGGCACACCCCCCACTCACCTCACCTAGTTATAAACTCAGGTTTCAGAGACCGGCACACCCCCGACTCACCTCACCTAATTATAAACTCAGGTTTCAGAGACCGGCACACCCCCGACTCACCTCACCTAGTTATAAACTCAGGTTACAGAGACCGGCACACCCCCCACTCACCTCACCTAGTTATAAACTCAGGTTTCAGAGACCGGCACACCCCCCACTCACCTCACCTCACCTAGTTATAAACTCAGGTTACAGAGACCGGCACACCCCCCACTCACCTCACCTAGTTATAAACTCAGGTTACAGAGACCGGCACACCCCCCACTCACCTCACCTTACCTAGTTATAAACTCAGGTTTCAGAGACCGGCACACCCCCCACTCACCTCACCTAGTTATAAACTCAGGTTTCAGAGACCGGCACACCCCCCACTCACCTCACCTCACCTAGTTATAAACTCAGGTTACAGAGACCGGCACACCCCCCACTCACCTCACCTCACCTAGTTATAAACTCAGGTTTCAGAGACCGGCACACCCCCCACTCACCTCACCTCACCTAGTTATAAACTCAGGTTACAGAGACCGGCACACCCCCCACTCACCTCACCTCACCTAGTTATAAACTCAGGTTTCAGAGACCGACACACCCCCCACTCACCTCACCTAGTTATAAACTCAGGTTTCAGAGACCGGCACACCCCCCACTCACCTCACCTCACCTCACCTAGTTATAAACTCAGGTTACAGAGACCGGCACACGCCCCACTCACCTCACCTCACCTAGTTATAAACTCAGGTTTCAGAGACCGGCACACCCCCCACTCACCTCACCCAGTTACAAACTCAGGTTTCAGAGACCGGCACACCCCCCACTCACCTCACCTCACCTAGTTAAAAACTCAGGTTTCACAGACCGGCACACCCCCACTCACCTCACCTCTACTAGTTATAAACTCAGTTTACAGAGACCGGCACACCCCCCACTCACCTCACCTCACCTAGTTATAAACTCAGGTTACAGAGACCGGCACACCCCCCACTCACCTCACCTCACCTAGTTAAAAACTCAGGTTTCACAGACCGGCACACCCCCACTCACCTCACCTCTACTAGTTATAAACTCAGTTTACAGAGACCGGCACACCCCCCACTCACCTCACCTCACCTAGTTATAAACTCAGGTTACAGAGACCGGCACACCCCCCACTCACCTCACCTAGTTATAAACTCAGGTTACAGAGACCGGCACACCCCCCACTCACCTCACCTCACCTAGTTATAAACTCAGGTTTCAGAGACCGGCACACCCCCCACTCACCTCACCTAGTTATAAACTCAGGTTTCAGAGACCGGCACACCCCCCACTCACCTCACCTAGTTATAAACTCAGGTTTCAGAGACCGGCACACCCCCCACTCACCTCACCTAGTTATAAACTCAGGTTTCAGAGACCGGCACACCCCCCACTCACCTCACCTCACCTAGTTATAAACTCAGGTTACAGAGACCGGCACAACCCCCACTCATCTCACCTCTACTAGTTATAAACTCAGGTTACAGAGACCGGCACACCCCCCACTCACCTCACCTAGTTATAAACTCAGGTTACAATGACCGGCACACCCCCCACTCACCTCACCTAGTTATAAACTCAGGTTACAGAGACCGGCACACCCCCCACTCACCTCACCTCACCTAGTTATAAACTCAGGTTTCAGAGACTGGCACACCCCCCACTCACCTCACCTAGTTATAAACTCAGGTTTCAGAGACCGGCACACCCCCCACTCACCTCACCTCACCTAGTTATAAACTCAGGTTACAGAGACCGGCACACCCCCCACTCACCTATCCTAGTTATAAACTCAGGTTTCAGAGACCGGCACACCCCCACTCACCTCACCTAGTTATAAACTCAGGTTTCAGAGACCGGCACACCCCCCACTCACCTCACCTCACCTAGTTATAAACTCAGGTTACAGAGACCGGCACACCCCCCACTCACCTCACCTAGTTATAAACTCAGGTTTCAGAGACCGGCACACCCCCCCACTCACCTCACCTCACCTAGTTATTAACTCAGGTTACAGAGACCGGCACACCCCCCACTTACCTCACCTAGTTATAAACTCAGGTTTCAGAGACCGGCACACCCCCCACTTACCTCACCTAGTTATAAACTCAGGTTTCAGAGACCGGCACACCCCCTTCTCACCTCACCTCACCTAGTTATAAACTCAGGTTACAGAGACCGGCACAACCCCCACTCACCTCACCTCTACTAGTTATAAACTCAGGTTACAGAGACCGGCACACCCCCCACTCACCTCACCTAGTTATAAACTCAGGTTTCAGAGACCGGCACACCCCCGACTCACCTCACCTAATTATAAACTCAGGTTTCAGAGACCGGCACACCCCCGACTCACCTCACCTAGTTATAAACTCAGGTTACAGAGACCGGCACACCCCCCACTCACCTCACCTCACCTAGTTATAAACTCAGGTTACAGAGACCGGCACACCCCCCACTCACCTCACCTAGTTATAAACTCAGGTTATAGAGACGGGCACACCCCCCACTCACCTCACCTCACCTAGTTATAAACTCAGGTTTCAGAGACCGGCACACGCCCCACTCACCTCACCTCACCTAGTTATAAACTCAGGTTACAGAGACCGGCACACCCCCACTCACCTCACCTCACCTAGTTATGAACTCAGGTTACAGAGACCGGCACACCCCCCACTCACCTCACCTCACCTAGTTATAAACTCAGGTTACAGAGACCGGCACACCCCCCACTCACCTCACCTAGTTATAAACTCAGGTTACAGAGACCGGCACACCCCCCACTCACCTCACCTAGTTATAAACTCAGGTTTCAGAGACCGGCACACCCCCCACTCACCTCACCTAGTTATAAACTCAGGTTTCAGAGACCGGCACACCCCCCACTCACCTCACCTCACCTAGTTATAAACTCAGGTTTCAGAGACCGGCACACCCCCCACTCACCTCACCTAGTTATAAACTCAGGTTACAGAGACCGGCACACCCCCCACTCACCTCACCTAGTTATAAACTCAGGTTACAGAGACCGGCATACCCCCCACTCACCTCACCTCATCTAGTTATAAACTCAGGTTACAGAGACCGGCACACCCCCCACTCACCTCACCTAGTTATAAACTCAGGTTACAGAGACCGGCACACCCCCACTCACCTCACCTCACCTAGTTATAAACTCAGGTTTCAGAGACCGGCACACCCCCCACTCACCTCACCTCACCTAGTTATAAACTCAGGTTACAGAGACCGGCACACCCCCCACTCACCTCACCTCACCTAGTTATAAACTCAGGTTTCAGAGACCGGCACACCCCCCACTCACCTCACCTCACCTAGTTATAAACTCAGGTTTCAGAGACTGGCACACCCCCCACTCACCTCACCTAGTTATAAACTCAGGTTTCAGAGACCGGTACACCCCCCACTCACCTCACCTAGTTATAAACTCAGGTTATAGAGACGGGCACACCCCCCACTCACCTCACCTCACCTAGTTATAAACTCAGGTTACAGAGACCGGCACACCCCCCACTCACCTCACCTAGTTATAAACTCAGGTTACAGAGACCGGCACACCCCCCACTTACGTCACCTAGTTATAAACTCAGGTTTCAGAGACCGGCACATCCCCACTCACCTCACCTAGTTATAAACTCAGGTTTCAGAGACCGGCACACCCCCCACTCACCTCACCTAGTTATAAACTCAGGTTACAGAGACCGCCACACCCCCCACTCACCTCACCTAGTTATAAACTCAGGTTACAGAGACCGGCACACCCCCCACTCACCTCACCTAGTTATAAACTCAGGTTACAGAGACCGGCACACCCCCCACTCACCTCACCTAGTTATAAACTCAGGTTACAGAGACCAGCACATCCCCCACTCACCTCACCTAGTTATAAACTCAGGTTACAGAGACCGGCACACCCCCCACTCACCTCACCTAGTTATAAACTCAGGTTTCAGAGACCGGCACACCCCCCACTCACCTCACCTCACCTAGTTATAAACTCAGGTTACAGAGACTGGCACACCCCCCACTCACCTCACCTCACCTAGTTATAAACTCAGGTTTCAGAGACCGGCACATCCCCCCACTCACCTCACCTCACCTAGTTATAAACTCAGGTTACAGAGACCGGAACAACCCCCACTCACCTCACCTAGTTATAAACTCAGGTTACAGAGACCGGCACACCCCCCACTCACCTCACCTAGTTATAAACTCAGGTTACAGAGACCGGCACACCCGCCACTCACCTCACCTAGCTATAAACTCAGGTTACAGAGACCGGCACACCCCCCACTCACCTCACCTAGTTATAAACTCAGGTTACAGAGACCGGCACACCCCCCACTCACCTCACCTAGTTATAAACTCAGGTTACAGAGACCGGCACACCCCCCACTCACCTCACCTCACCTAGTTATAAACTCAGGTTTCAGAGACCGGCACACCCCCCACTCACCTCACCTAGTTATAAACTCAGGTTACAGAGACCGGCACACCCCCCACTCACCTCACCTCAACTAGTTATAAACTCAGGTTACAGAGACCGGCACACCCCCCACTCACCTCACCTAGTTATAAACTCAGGTTACAGAGACCGGCACACCCCCCACTCACCTCACCTAGTTATAAACTCAGGTTTCAGAGACCGGCACACCCCCCACTCACCTCACCTCACCTAGTTATAAACTCAGGTTTCAGAGACCGGTACACCCCCCACTCACCTCACCTCACCTAGTTATAAACTCAGGTTACAGAGACTGGCACATCCCCCCACTCACCTCACCTCACCTAGTTATAAACTCAGGTTACAGAGACCGGCACACCCCCCACTCACCTCACCTCACCTAGTTATAAACTCAGGTTACAGAGACCGGTACACCCCCCACTCACCTCACCTAGTTATAAACTCAGGTTTCAGAGACCGGTACACCCCCCACTCACCTCACCTAGTTATAAACTCAGGTTATAGAGACGGGCACACCCCCCACTCACCTCACCTCACCTAGTTATAAACTCAGGTTACAGAGACCGGCACACCCCCCACTCACCTCACCTAGTTATAAACTCAGGTTACAGAGACCGGCACACCCCCCACTCACCTCACCTCACCTAGTTATAAACTCAGGTTTCAGAGACCGGTACACCCCCCACTCACCTCACCTCACCTAGTTATAAACTCAAGTTACAGAGACCGGCACACCCCCACTCACCTCACCTAGTTATAAACTCAGGTTACAGAGACCGGCACACCCCCCACTCACCTCACCTCACCTAGTTATAAACTCAGGTTACAGAGACCGGCACACCCCCCACTCACCTCACCTAGTTATAAACTCAGGTTTCATAGACCGGCACACCCCCCACTCACCTCACCTCACCTAGTTATAAACTCAGGTTACAGAGACCGGCACACCCCCCACTCACCTCACCTCACCTAGTTATAAACTCAGGTTTCAGAGACTGGCACACCCCCCCACTCACCTCACCTCACCTAGTTATAAACTCAGGTTTCAGAGACCGGCACACGCCCCACTCACCTCACCTAGTTATAAACTCAGGTTTCAGAGACCGGCACACCCCCCACTCACCTCACCTCACCTAGTTATAAACTCAGGTTACAGAGACCGGCACACCCCCCACTCACCTCACCTAGTTATAAACTCAGGTTTCAGAGACCGGTACACCCCCCACTCACCTCACCTAGTTATAAACTCAGGTTATAGAGACGGGCACACCCCCCACTCACCTCACCTCACCTAGTTATAAACTCAGGTTACAGAGACCGGCACACCCCCCACTCACCTCACCTCACCTAGTTAAAAACTCAGGTTTCGGATGGTGAAATATTCACCATCAGATGACAATATCTTTTTCAAGAGGTCAGTTCCTCATATCATTTAAATTTGGAGCATAACAGACACCTATATAGATCCCCTCATAAGCGGACACCCCCTGTTCCAGGCAAAACGTGTTCGCTTACTCTTACCTGGGGTTTGTTTCATCTAATTAACATCTAATATGACCAGAGAGAATATGAGCAGGGAGGATACTGTCAATCCTATGTTGTTTATTATAGACAAGAAAACTGCACAATGTTTACCATAGTCAATTCCGCGTGAGCATGCCAGTCTTTTCAGCTGCGAATATGATGAATACGGTTTGACATCATCGGTAGAATACCCGTAACAGGGCGGGCAGGTATCCACAATGCAAGTATACAAATGAGGATACCAATACAAGAAGTAGACAGACCATCGGCAGCTCTTCTTTTTACCTTTTGTTTGTCTGAATACAAAACGAATTACGCCTTGTTTATGTCCCACAAGGAGGGCCTGAGATATAGTCGTGATGTTAAAGATTCTATCGCGCTAGCAACATTGATGGAGTGACTCGTAGGAGTGAGAATGCAACTTAATTTGAGGAGGATTGGATTATAATAAAACTATGTTGTACTCTATTAAGTGAACAAATTTGATACTTGATGGACAAAAACAAAAAAAGCTATTTGTGGCTATTGATTCTGCAGGAGAAGGCGTCAACCTACTTTCCAGACACTTGCAGAAGGGTTGGTTTGGGTTGCATTTGACTTTCAGAAGACCAGATCCTTCACCGAGTGGGTCATAAAACGTCTGGCAGCGGACTTTGTCTGCTAAAAAAGAGAGAAGCGTTTTAACAAGTACTTAGAAGAACAGTTTAACTTAGGAGTAATTCATGAAGCGAGACTGAGTGAATGACGTAGCAGTCAAACGAGGTTGGTACAGACCAAGTTATTTTCATTGAGTGGGATCCTGATTTTATCTCAGCCGGTGTAACATCATATATTAATGGAAAATGAATTTTATACATTAAAACAAGGATTGAGTAGAAATGGGGAAAACTGCCATCTCTTAAACATTGTCATACTGGTTTAGAGACAGCTATCTTGTTTCGATGAAAATACTAAAGGCGCTCATACAAGGTAAATATATTTCACTAAATTGAATTTTGGAAGAGCTCACAAAAGGGGAATCAGTACTTGCCTTATTGTGATGTTCTTAAATGATAGGTCTTTTCTAACAGGGATATGCCCTAAATAGAATGGGTATATCAGGTGAATTTGACTCATTTCCCAGCAGGGTAAATCCCACGTGGACGTCGAGGGAAGCTGACATGTGATCCGATGAGATGTAAGATGGATGTGAAATGAAGAAGAGCTCAGTTAAAATTTAAAACATCAACCGACTTGAATAGTCTGTGCTTTTTAGAGCGTGCTTGCATGACCTATGTACGTTGCCAAAAGGATAGAGTGTTCACATATAGGTCAGCGTACTGCAAAGACACTGTCCCTTCACTATCCGTGTGCTATTCACTGTGATACTGGCAAAGGAGCAGGGTGCCAGTGTCCCAGTGTATGAGAAGAGTGCCAAACTGACCATGCCCATCACTCAAGACCGAAATACCTGCTGGTGCTGGACATGTTTGGACCTTAGACTCAGGCAGTTGAAGAAATGGCAAGTTGACTGGCTGCAAGTGGGTTACAGAAAACGATACATAGACAGTAAACCCCGCTTCTGGGACAGCTCACTTAAACGGCCAGTCAGCTCGGAACAGAAATTCTTATTTGGTGTATCTTTACCCTGCTTAAAGGGACACCCCGCTTAAGGGGACGCTTTGTTCGGAACCGAGGATGGCCCCTTAAGTGGGGTTTTACTGTATACTGAATGTACCTCAAACCCTTTAATTGTTATTCATGTATAATTGCATGCTCATTCATCTATGGTGAACATCCTATTTACTCCTAGTACTAAAGTGTTTGTAAACGTACCCGGCTCGTAGTAAGCATACACCTTGACCATTGCAGGACGGGCATTTTTTAACAGTTACTTTCTTCTCCACATCAAACAATAAACAAAGATCGTCTTCGTGAGGGATCTGAAGAAAAAAAACCGTCATCGAAAACAAGAAAATCTAATTTTATCAGAGAAAATTGTTCTGCAAAATCACAGATCCTTCTTGGATTAAAAGTTCAGCAAAGCTCTCTGAGCATTACCTGGTGCATATAGAAGACACTCTCTGAGCATTACCTGGTGCATATAGAAGACACTCTCTGAGCATTACCTGGTGCATATAGAAGACACTCTCTGAGCATTACCTGGTGCATATAGAAGACACTCTCTGAGCATTACCTGGTGCATATAGAAGACACTCTCTGAGCATTACCTGGTGCATATAGAAGACACTCTCTGAGCATTACCTGGTGCATATAGAAGACACTCTCTGAGCATTACCTGGTGCATATAGAAGACACTCTCTGAGCATTACCTGGTGCATATAGAAGACACTCTCTGAGCATTACCTGGTGCATATAGAAGACACTCTCTGAGCATTACCTGGTGCATATAGAAGACACTCTCTGAGCATTACCTGGTGCATATAGAAGACACTCTCTGAGCATTACCTGGTGCATATAGAAGACACTCTCTGAGCATTACCTGGTGCATATAGAAGACACTCTCTGAGCATTACCTGGTGCATATAGAAGACACTCTCTGAGCATTACCTGGTGCATATAGAAGACACTCTCTGAGCATTACCTGGTGCATATAGAAGACACTCTCTGAGCATTACCTGGTGCATATAGAAGACAACGACATCCTCCAATATCTCGTAGAAGTCCACGTAGTCTCTAGTGTCTTCCAAGATCTGAGAAATCAAACGAGTCTTTTACAGTTTACCACAAAGGAGTATTTTGTTGTTCTCAATATCAATAGACAATGTAAGTAAAATGATGAAAAAACTCATGCATCACACCGTGGCCAAAATGAAAATATTACTAACTAATATCAACAAGAGCTAAGTGTGCATTCTAAATAGAAATCTTGGATTATTATTTAGAGAGAAAGGGAGGGAGGGGAGGGAGGGGAGGGAGGGAGGGAGGGCGGGAGGGAGGGGGGTCATCGATGAATAGGGAAGGGCCTGCATTGATTGAATATTTAAACCCCTACCCTTTTGTGAACTCAACATTCCATGGATCACTTCACACGGCCGAGGTGGGAGGGGGACTGGGCGGGGGTGGGAGGGTAACTGGGTGGGGGTGGGAGGGGGACTGGGTGGGGGTGGGAGGGTAACTGGGTGGGGGTGGGAGGGTGACTGGGTGGGGGTGGGAGGGTGACTGGGTGGGGGTGGGAGGGGGACTGGGTGGGGGTGGGAGGGGGACTGGGTGTGGGTGGGAGGGTGACTGGGTGGGGGTGGGAGGGTGACTGGGTGGGGGTGGGAGGGTGACTGGGTGGGGGTGGGAGGGTGACTGGGTGGGGTGGGAGGGGGACTGGGTGGGGGTGGGAGGGTGACTGGGTGGGGGTGGGAGGGTGACTGGGTGGGGGGTGGGAGGGTGACTGGGTGGGGGGTGGGAGGGGGACTGGGTGGGGGTGGGAGGGGGACTGGGTGGGGGTGGGAGGGGGACTGGGAGGGAGGGTGACTGGGAGGGGGTGGGAGGGGGACTGGGTGGGGGTGGGAGGGGGACTGGGTGTGGGTGGGAGGGTGACTGGGTGGGGGTGGGAGGGTGACTGGGTGGGTGACTGGGTGGGGGTGGGAGGGTGACTGGGCGGGGGTGGGAGGGTAACTGGGTGGGGGTGGGAGGGGGACTGGGTGTGGGTGGGAGGGTGACTGGGTGGGGGTGGGAGGGGGACTGGGAGGGTGACTGGGTGGGGGTGGGAGGGGGACTGGGAGGGTGACTGGGTGGGGGTGGGTGGGTGACTGGGCGGGGGTGGGAGGGTAACTGGGCGGGGGTGGGAGGGTAACTGGGTGGGGGTGGGAGGGGGACTGGGTGTGGGTGGGAGGGTGACTGGGTGGGGGTGGGAGGGGGACTGGGAGGGTGACTGGGTGGGGGTGGGAGGGTAACTGGGTGGGGGTGGGAGGGGGACTGGGTGGGGGTGGGAGGGTGACTGGGTGGGGGTGGGAGGGTGACTGGGTGGGGGTGGGAGGGTGACTGGGTGGGGTGGGAGGGGGACTGGGTGGGGTGGGAGGGTGACTGGGTGGGGGTGGGAGGGTGACTGGGTGGGGTGGGAGGGGGACTGGGTGGGGTGGGAGGGTGACTGGGTGGGGGTGGGAGGGTGACTGGGTGGGGTGGGAGGGTGACTGGGTGGGGGTGGGAGGGTAACTGGGTGGGGGTGGGAGGGTGACTGGGTGGGGGGTGGGAGGGTGACTGGGTGGGGTGGGAGGGTGACTGGGTGGGGTGGGAGGGTGACTGGGTGGGGTGGGAGGGTGACTGGGTGGGGTGGGAGGGTGACTGGGTGGGGGTGGGAGGGTGACTGGGTGGGGGTGGGAGGGTGACTGGGTGGGGGTGGGAGGGTGACTGGGTGGGGGTGGGAGGGTGACTGGGTGGGGGTGGGAAGGGGACTGGGTGGGGTGGGAGGGTGACTGGGTGGGGTGGGAGAGTGACTAGGTGGGGTGGGAGGGTGACTGGGTGGGGGTGGGAGTGGGAGGGGGACTGGGTGGGGGTGGGAGGGGGACTGGGAGGGAGGGGGACTGGGAGGGGGTGGGAGGGGGACTGGGTGGGGGTGGGAGGGTGACTGGGTGTGGGTGGGAGGGTGACTGGGTGGGGGTGGGAGGGTGACTGGGTGGGTGACTGGGTGGGGGTGGGAGGGTGACTGGGCGGGGGTGGGAGGGTAACTGGGTGGGGGTGGGAGGGGGACTGGGTGTGGGTGGGAGGGTGACTGGGTGGGGGTGGGAGGGGGACTGGGAGGGTGACTGGGTGGGGGTGGGAGGGGGACTGGGAGGGTGACTGGGTGGGGGTGGGTGGGTGACTGGGCGGGGGTGGGAGGGTAACTGGGCGGGGGTGGGAGGGTAACTGGGTGGGGGTGGGAGGGGGACTGGGTGTGGGTGGGAGGGTGACTGGGTGGGGGTGGGAGGGGGACTGGGAGGGTGACTGGGTGGGGGTGGGAGGGTAACTGGGTGGGGGTGGGAGGGTGACTGGGTGGGGGTGGGAGGGTGACTGGGTGGGGGTGGGAGGGTGACTGGGTGGGGGTGGGAGGGTGACTGGGTGGGGTGGGAGGGGGACTGGGTGGGGTGGGAGGGTGACTGGGTGGGGGTGGGAGGGTGACTGGGTGGGGTGGGAGGGGGACTGGGTGGGGTGGGAGGGTGACTGGGTGGGGGTGGGAGGGTGACTGGGTGGGGTGGGAGGGGGACTGGGTGGGGGTGGGAGGGTAACTGGGTGGGGGTGGGAGGGTGACTGGGTGGGGGGTGGGAGGGTGACTGGGTGGGGTGGGAGGGTGACTGGGTGGGGTGGGAGGGTGACTGGGTGGGGTGGGAGGGTGACTGGGTGGGGTGGGAGGGTGACTGGGTGGGGGTGGGAGGGTGACTGGGTGGGGGTGGGAGGGTGACTGGGTGGGGGTGGGAGGGTGACTGGGTGGGGGTGGGAGGGGGACTGGGTGGGGGTGGGAGGGGGACTGGGTGGGGGTGGGAGGGGGACTGGGTGGGGGTGGGAGGGGGACTGGGTGGGGGTGGGAGGGGGACTGGGTGGGGGTGGGAGGGTGACTGGGTGGGGTGGGAGGGGGACTGGGTGGGGTGGGAGGGTGACTGGGTGGGGTGGGAGGGGGACTGGGTGGGGATGGGAGGGTGACTGGGTGGGGTGGGAGGGTGACTGGGTGGGGTGGGAGGGTGACTGGGTGGGGTGGGAGGGTGACTGGGTGGGGTGGGAGGGTGACTGGGTGGGTGACTGGGTGGGGTGGGAGGGTGACTGGGTGGGGTGGGAGGGTAACTGGGTGGGGGTGGGAGGGTGACTGGGTGGGGGTGGGAGGGTGACTGGGTGGGGGTGGGAGGGTGACTGGGTGGGGGTGGGAGGGGGACTGGGTGGGGGTGGGAGGGTGACTGGGTGGGGTGGGAGGGTGACTGGGTGGGGGTGGGAGGGGGACTGGGTGTGGGTGGGAGGGGGACTGGGTGGGGGTGGGAGGGTGACTGGGTGGGGGTGGGAGGGTGACTGGTTGGGGGTGGGAGGGGGACTGGGTGGGAGGGGGACTGGGTGGGGGTGGGAGGGTGACTGGGAGGGTGACTGGGTGGAAGGTGGGAGGGTGACTGGGTGGGGGGGGAGGGGGACTGGGTGGGGGTGGGAGGGGGACTTCTTCATGGATCAGTGCACACAGGAACTAAGAATTCTGTTTCTTTATCAATAAAGTAGGTCAAGTCAATACCCGGAGGTAAATGATAATGCAAATAATCTTACAAACCAATACCCTTTGGTTGGTTGTTGGCTGATTCTTAGAACATATCAGTGTAAGATGATGTCAACCGTCCACCCACTAAACTTACCTGGTCCAGACTCGCGGTCACAGCCTCAAAACCAGACCCCGGACCCACTTCTATCATCGGCATGGGGTATATCACCGACCAATTGTACAGGCTGGAGAAGAGAATTTGAGATGTATTAAAAAGAAAGATTAGTAACCGTTTAGTAACCATGAAGCTATCATGTCACCATTTCGTCTTTCGGTTAGGCCTGGAACCTACCACCGCCGACGCCGGATTCCGACCTTCCGATGCAGCCCGACGTGCATTTAAATCATCAGTGTAGAGCATTGTGAGTTGTGTTGGTGTGCAAAATGTTGCTTTTCAATGTACAGCGAGTCCGTACTAGATCAGTCTTTGAGCTTACACAGATTGAGGTTGGGTATTGAGCTTACACAGATTGAGGTTGGGTATTGAGCTTACACAGATTGAGGTTGGGTATTGAGCTTACACAGATTGAGGTTGGGTATTGAGCTTACACAGATTGAGGTTGGGTATTGAGCTTACACAGATTGAGGTTGGGTATTGATCTTGTACAGATTGAGGTTGGGTATTGAGCTTACACAGATTGAGGTTGGGTATTGAGCTTACACAGATTGAGGTTGGGTATTGAGCTTACACAGATTGAGGTTGGGTATTGAGCTTACACAGATTGAGGTTGGGTATTGAGCTTACACAGATTGAGGTTGGGTATTGAGCTTACACAGATTGAGGTTGGGTATTGAGCTTACACAGATTGAGGTTGGGTATTGAGCTTACACAGATTGAGGTTGGGTATTGAGCTTACACAGATTGAGGTTGGGTATTGAGCTTACACAGATTGAGGTTGGGTATTGAGCTTACACAGATTGAGGTTGGGTATTGAGCTTACACAGATTGAGGTTGGGTATTGAGCTTACACAGATTGAGGTTGGGTATTGAGCTTACACAGATTGAGGTTGGGTATTGAGCTTACACAGATTGAGGTTGGGTATTGAGCTTACACAGATTGAGGTCTGGTATTGAGCTTACACAGATTGAGTTTGGGTATTGAGCTTACACAGATTGAGGTTGGGTATTGATCTTACACAGATTGAGGTTGGGTATTGAGCTTACACAGATTGAGGTTGGGTATTGAGCTTACACAGATTGAGGTTGGGTATTGAGCTTACACAGATTGAGGTTGGGTATTGAGCTTACACAGATTGAGGTTGGGTATTGAGCTTACACAGATTGAGGTTGGGTATTGAGCTTACACAGATTGAGGTTGGGTATTGAGCTTACACAGATTGAGGTTGGGTATTGAGCTTACACAGATTGAGGTTGGGTATTGAGCTTACACAGATTGAGGTTGGGTATTGATCTTACACAGATTGAGGTTGGGTATTGATCTTGTACAGATTGAGGTTGGGTATTGAGCTTACACAGATTGAGGTTGGGTATTGAGCTTACACAGATTGAGGTTGGGTATTGAGCTTACACAGATTGAGGTTGGGTATTGAGCTTACACAGATTGAGGTTGGGTATTGAGCTTACACAGATTGAGGTTGGGTATTGAGCTTACACAGATTGAGGTTGGGTATTGAGCTTACACAGATTGAGGTTGGGTATTGAGCTTACACAGATTGAGGTTGGGTATTGATCTTACACAGATTGAGGTTGGGTATTGAGCTTACACAGATTGAGGTTGGGTATTGAGCTTACACAGATTGAGGTTGGGTATTGAGCTTACACAGATTGAGGTTGGGTATTGAGCTTACACAGATTGAGGTTGGGTATTGAGCTTACACAGATTGAGGGTGGGTATTGAGCTTACACAGATTGAGGTTGGGTATTGAGCTTACACAGATTGAGGTTGGGTATTGAGCTTACACAGATTGAGGTTGGGTATTGATCTTACACAGATTGAGGTTGGGTATTGAGCTTACACAGATTGAGGTTGGGTATTGAGCTTACACAGATTGAGGTTGGGTATTGAGCTTACACAGATTGAGGTTGGGTATTGAGCTTACACAGATTGAGGTTGGGTATTGAGCTTACACAGATTGAGGTTGGGTATTGAGCTTACCGTGTGCAAACCTTGATTTCCGTGATGGCCGGCCATATGCTGCAAACACATCCACGCAAATATCAGACAAGGCAAGTCCTTAAAACCACAGCAGCAGAATTAGATCTTTTCAATTTGTTCTCAATCAGACACGCTATCATTCGATACTTCCAGACCTGAGAATGCCGAAACGCATTCCCCGGGTGGATCCTGAAGATGCCTCCAGGCAGTTTTGAGGCGTATCCCCAGAAGACACGGCAACCTTTACAGCGAGCACTCGAGCAATGAACAGTGAGAGTGGAGTTTAATTTCATTCTAGTCCTAACAACCGTCCCTTACAAGGAGTGTCAAATTATCATGTTCACCACCACTTGTTTCTCTGTGAGTATACAACAACATGTGTATATAAGGGGTCTCTCTAAGTGAATCAATGGGTATTCTAAACACATCCTGAATCTCTTACCTCTGTGAGTATACAACAACATGTGTATATAAGGGGTCTCTCTAAGTGAATCAATGGGTATTCTAAACACATCATGAATCTCTTACCTCTGTGAGTATACAACAACATGTGTATATAAGGGGTCTCTCTAAGTGAATCAATGGGTATTCTAAACACATCCTGAATCTCTTACCTCTGTGAGTATACAACAACATGTGTATATAAGGGGTCTCTCTAAGTGAATCAATGGGTATTCTAAACACATCCTGAATCTCTTACCTCTGTGAGTATACAACAACATGCGTATATAAGGGGTCTCTCTAAGTGAATCAATGGGTATTCTAAACACATCCTGAATCTCTTACCTCTGTGAGTATACAACAACATGTGTATATAAGGGGTCTCTCTAAGTGAATCAATGGGTATTCTAAACACATCCTGAATCTCTTACCTCTGTGAGTATACAACAACATGTGTATATAAGGGGTCTCTCTAAGTGAATCAATGGGTATTCTAAACACATACTGAATCTCTTACGTCTTTGGTCTGGCCGTCGTGTCGATGTAGAATGCACAGAGTTCATCTTGAGACTGGTGACTGTAGTAAACGGTTTCTATTGTTGCATGAACAATTCCCTGTCCACTGCACTCAATTCGTAGATCATGACCAATGGATTTAGTAATCTGAAATGACAAAATACATTTGTAAACAGCAGAATATGTTAAGGTAGATGTAGCGCTCTTCCATCAGACAGGCCAGATTTCATCTTCATCAGGCACCATCCAAACTTCTCGAGAGGCCCAGACGACCCCATGGCCCGTATGACAGGCGGGTCGACGCCACTGGCAGGCAACAGGCAACAGGCACCAGGCACCAGGCACCAGGCACCAGGCACCAGGCACCAGGCACCAGGCACCAGGCAACAGGCACCAGGCAACAGGCAACAGGCAACAGGCACCAGGCAACAGGCAACAGGCAACAGGCAACAGGCAACAGCTATTTTATCAGTTTTAGCAGGTCGTACGTCGACCGATAGCAAGTACAACACCAATCAGCCTGCCCAGTGGAATACATTTTTGTGTGACATGACAACTGGATTTTTCAAACCCAGTGGCAAAGGGCTGTCAATAAATGATGTTATGCTATTTTTGACCATATATGACCACCCCCTCCCCCTTCGTTATATTTTGGCCATATGCCCTTATCTTTGTTGGTCATGGAGACAGGAACCCCCCCCCTCCTCCTCCTCCCTGCTGCATGACATCATTTATGGACGGCCTCCAAAACTGCAGTGGAAATCTCCATGCCCCTATGAGTATTGCAGTCCCTTCTCCATGGCCTATATCCTGTACAAAATCCATTCTTTTAGTATGTATAGGGGTGAGCTAAATACAGAAAGCAGCTCGTTTTGGTCAGAGTCATCATTCTCCAACTCGTTTGAATGCTACGTGATATAGCGCCTCGTTCATATCGCTCTGCGTCAAACTAGTGGGCAATGAAGACTTTGACCAAAACTTGTTGGTTTTTTTCTTTATTCTGCCAAAAACTAGTTTCACCCATTGGATGACCGATAATCATACGAGGAATGAACAGTTTGTAAAGATGTATCATACAACTTTGACCACCTGATGAACATTTACGAGTACTTGATGGTTTGTGGCGTTTTTACCAACATCTAAATGCATGAGGAAGTATTGTATTATGAAGTAAAAACAAACTGTTGAATGTCTGACAGTGACAAGGAGCTAATTACAACATATGAGACTCACGTCGAAGGTCCAGGCTTTAAGTCGGCTGTCCATGTTGAGGTTCAGCCTTTCACTGATTGGCCTATACGCTATTCCTGCAGAGAGGGCGCACTCCACATCTATGAGCTTCGCCCTCCCAACCCCTAAGCTGTAGTGGTAAAGGGCCTGCATGCATATCACTGTGCTCTGCAATCACAAATACACATAAAGATTTAAATCTGAAGTTACTGTTGACTATTTCTCATCAGAGAGGTGTTTTTCATGACAATCGTAAATAGTGACCAGTGGGCGACCACTTAGAGGGCATTGCATCCCAGAGACTATTTGGTCATAACAATAGCGATCATTGTGAGGGGTCAGAGGTCATGGTCACTGCTTGGCATTCCAGAGTCGTGACTATTTAGTCCAAATGATCTCCAAAGCAGTGAGAGGGTCAGAGTTGTCCTACATGTATAATGTGCATACTTATCTCACACTGCTCTGCTTGACTGTCTTGCTTACAATCTACTCCACTACTCGACCCTAAGTTGGGAGATTCCTAAATTCCATGATTTTCATTTGAGCAATATACATGTGAGACATAACAAACCAACAGTGACCGGGTCTGAGGAGCACTTTGCTCTCATCTTCGCTATATTTGTCGCCCTCTTTTGACTACAACTAATAAAGACGTTGCTGTCTGAAAAACACCTCCCTGTATGATAACTTGTATTTTGGGATCTATATGACATCTCTTTGACGGGTTGTCATTGCTTGTATTTTGTGATCTATATGACATCTCTTTGACGGGTTGTCATTGCTTGTGTTTTGTGATCTATATGACATATCTTTGACGGGTTATCATTACTTGTATTTTGTGATCTATATGACATCTCTTTGACGGGTTGTAATTGCTTGTATTTTGTGATCTATATGACATCACTTTGACAGGTTATCATTACTTGTATTTTGAGATCTACATGACATCTCTTTGACGGGTTATCATTACTTGTATTTTGGGATCTATATGACATCTCTTTGACGGGTTGTAATTGCTTGTATTTTGTGATCTATATGACATCACTTTGACGGGTTATCATGACTTGTATTTTGGGATCTATATGACATCTCTTTGACGGGTTGTAATTGCTTGTATTTTGGGATCTATATGACATCTCTTTGACGGGTTGTAATTGCTTGTATTTTGGGATCTATATGACATCTCTTTGACGGGTTATCATTACTTGTATTTTGGGATCTATATGACATCTCTTTGACGGGTTGTAATTGCTTGTATTTCGTACAATAGGATTCCCAGCCGGCCACAATACCCAAGGTTCTAATGATTTCTTTTTCAATCTCCCAACAGAGTTATTGCCCTGTATTGCAATTGGTCAGTTATGCTGAAAACAAGTACATGAGGCCTGCTGGGGTGGACAGCAATGATCAATCTGTTCACCTGTCCGCTACATGGTGCAGGTCGGATATGCCTACACGCAAGCATAAATAAAGCCACTGGGGCGGGGAGTTAGCTCAGTGGTAAAGAGCACTGGACTTGTTATCCCAAGGTCGTCATACTTGTTAGGTTTGAGTCCCACTGCAGCCAATTTTCTCCTTCATCCCAAACAGTGGTAGATTTACTGCTATATCAAAGACCAGTCCTTCTCACACCATGTCTATGCGGTGTGGGGTGCAGCTACTTTTCTCCTTCACCCCCAGCAGTGGTAGATTTACTGCTATATCAAAGACCAGTCCTTCTCATACCATGTCTATGTGGTGTGGGAAGTAAAAGAACTCTCACCTCGGTAAATGTGTAGGAGTGAGGTTTCTATCTAAATTCATCTCATAGATTCGGTCAAACCCAAAGTAATTCTAATTGAACAAATTGGACGTTAAACTACCCAAACAAACAAACATACTAACAAACAACAAATCAACATTACTTTCTTTTGGAACAATAGTAGTGTGTAATGTTTATGGCCACATCACAATGCGTCTGCTTCTCCATGTAAATCTCGAGAAAGTCACCTGTGTGGTCCTGAAGAAGCCAGAGGCAGATTGCTGGCGAATGATCCACTCCACTACGGGATTACTGTCTGCCGCCAGCCCCAGTGCCACTTGTGCCAACAGCGCGTTGCAGGTGGCCTGCACATCGACATCAGTGACACCGTGAGGCCTCAGCGCCCAGTACCTTTGAGGTGTTTCTGTATCTGAATGGCAAACACATTTTATAGTGAGTCCAATAGATGAAAAATAGAACAAAAACAAAGAAAAAAGAAAAAAAAACCGGAGAGAACTCAGGATATTGATACATCAATCCATGAATTCAGTAATAGCTGTGTAATAGAAGTAAATGTTGACATTAGGGTCAGATTTTTGAAACCTGCTAAATAACGCTTTCTTCCTGGGATCATAAACTCAAAAAACTATTTTAGAATAATACTTCTTTTTATATTTTATATTGGTCTCATACTTAGTACCTTCCAGAAAAATACTACTCCAACAAAATCAGACAAATGGTTCAGATTTGAGAGCCTTTTGAAATTGTCCACCCCCATAAAATATTTGAAATTTCAAGAAACTTTATAAAAGCTTATAATTTGAGAAAAACTAATATAATATGGTGATATATGCTATATGTGACCCAAACACCTCTATCACATATTAGATTTGAAACAAAAGCTCTGAGCCATATTTGGTGTTGGGCCACACAGGGGTGTCGGACAACACGGGGTGTTGGACAACACATTTATAAAATCACTCAGAACATTGGAAAAAAATAATATTTTTGGCTTTAATCTTTTATATTCTTAATGAAATGATAGAAATCTTCGTTTTTCAAAGCAAGCCACTCAATTATTGATAATAAACAACCCCAAAATCATGACTTATATCAGGGCATGCTGTCCGACATCCCGGGGTGTTGGACAACACGTTTCTAGTTTTTGAAACATAAAATGTATATTTTTTCATTTAGAAAAAAAACAAACAACCTGGGTATTGAAAAGTGGTAGGGATACTTAACTTATACAGGAATATTTGTTATTCTATTATAATTCATCTTTTAACATGTGTGTTGTCCAACACCCCATTTTTGGCAGAAAAAATATCATCATGGAATCACAATGTTTTAATATCAGAATGGATAATCTGATTGTGTTGAAACTTTCAGGCCTCACAGTCAGGATATTGGTCAACATTTTACAATAAAGAAAAATAAATTAAGGGGTCATAATAACCGTTCATCTGTGGAAGTATATATTATAGTTCATGAAAGAATTGTCTTTTTGACAGAATGAGGTTTGCTGAATAAAGAAAAAAGAAATACAGGGCACTCCTCGAGCATTATTTTGAAACTGACCAAACACATGAAAACTGACGCCCATGTGATCTGATGGCCTTTGATTGGTTTGTGAGATGACAAATATATATATAGATAAAGTTCTCAAGACTTACCAATTGAGGTCTGCACCATTTGTAGAAGTCTTTGATTGGTTCTTTGGGCATCGGTGTGTTTACTCAAAGCCAAGGCGTATGTGACTATAGCCAGTGTAAATGGTGGTGTCAGGGTCCTGGCCTCCCTTGCGAGGATAGTCATTGCTTGGACTCTTTTAGCTGCATGTCGCTTAAAGTGAATGTAGGAGTATCAACAGAGGGAGACCAGCCACAATATGTACTGGTCCCATTAAATGTAAATGTAGGAGTATCAACAGAGGGAGACCAGCATGCCACAATATGTACTGGTCCTATTAAATGTAAATGTAGGAGTATCAACAGAGGGAGACCAGCATGCCACAATATGTACTGGTCCCATTAAATGTAAATGTAGGAGTATCAACAGAGGGAGACCAGCATGCCACAATATGTACTGGTCCTATTAAATGTAAATGTAGGAGTATCAACAGAGGGAGACCAGCCACAATATGTACTGGTCCTATTAAATGTAAATGTAGGAGTATCAACAGAGGGAGACCAGCCACAATATGTACTGGTCCTATTAAATGTAAATGTAGGAGTATCAACAGAGGGAGACCAGCCACAATATGTACTGGTCCCATTAAATGTAAATGTAGGAGTATCAACAGAGGGAGACCAGCATGCCACAATATGTACTGGTCCTATTAAATGTAAATGTAGGAGTATCAACAAAGGGAGACCAGCATGCCACAATATGTACTGGCCCTATTAAATGTAAATGTAGGAGTATCAACAGAGGGAGACCAGCCACAATATGTACTGGTCCCATTAAATGTAAATGTAGGAGTATCAACAGAGGGAGACCAGCATGCCACAATATGTACTGGTCCCATTAAATGTAAATGTAGGAGTATCAACAGAAGGAGACCAGCATGCCACAATATGTACTGGTCCCATTAAATGTAAATGTAGGAGTATCAACAGAGGGAGACCAGCCACAATATGTACTGGTCCCATTAAATGTAAATGTAGGAGTATCAATAGAGGGAGACCAGCCACAATATGTACTGGTCCTATTAAATGTAAATGTAGGAGTATCAACAGAGGGAGACCAGCATGCCACAATATGTACTGGTCCTACTAAATGTAAATGTAGGAGTATCAACAGAGGGAGACCAGCATGCCACAATATGTACTGGTCCCATTAAATGTAAACCAGCCACAATATGTACTGGCCCTATTAAATGTAAATGTAGGAGTATCAACAGAGGGAGACCAGCCACACTATGTACTGGTCCCATTAAATGTAAATGTAGGAGTATCAACAGAGGGAGACCAGCATGCCACAATATGTACTGGTCCTATTAAATGTAAATGTAGGAGTATCAACAGAGGGAGACCAGCATGCCACAATATGTACTGGTCCCATTAAATGTAAATGTAGGAGTATCAACAGAGGGAGACCAGCATGCCACAATATGTACTGGTCCTATTAAATGTAAATGTAGGAGTATCAACAGAGGGAGACCAGCCACAATATGTACTGGTCCCATTAAATGTAAATGTAGGAGTATCAACAGAGGGAGACCAGCCACAATATGTACTGGTCCCATTAAATGTAAATGTAGGAGTATCAACAGAGGGAGACCAGCCACAATATGTACTGGTCCCATTAAATGTAAATGTAGGAGTATCAACAGAGGGAGACCAGCCACAATATGTACTGGTCCCATTAAATGTAAATGTAGGAGTATCAACAGAGGGAGACCAGCCACAATATGTACTGGTCCCATTAAATGTAAATGTAGGAGTATCAACAGAGGGAGACCAGCATGCCACAATATGTAATGGTCCCATTAAATGTAAATGTAGGAGTATCAACAGAGGGAGACCAGCCACAATATGTACTGGCCCTATTAAATGTAAATGTAGGAGTATCAACAGAGGGAGACCAGCATGCCACAATATGTACTGGTCCTATTAAATGTAAATGTAGGAGTATCAACAGAGGGAGACCAGCATGCCACAATATGTACTGGTCCTATTAAATGTAAATGTAGGAGTATCAACAGAGGGAGACCAGCATGCCACAATATGTACTGGTCCTATTAAATGTAAATGTAGGAGTATCAACAGAGGGAGACCAGCATGCCACAATATGTACTGGTCCTATTAAATGTAAATGTAGGAGTATCAACAGAGGGAGACCAGCATGCCACAATATGTACTGGTCCTATTAAATGTAAATGTAGGAGTATCAACAGAGGGAGACCAGCCACAATATGTACTGGTCCCATTAAATGTAAATGTAGGAGTATCAACAGAGGGAGACCAGCCACAATATGTACTGGTCCCATTAAATGTAAATGTAGGAGTATCAACAGAAGGAGACCAGCATGCCACAATATGTACTGGTCCCATTAAATGTAAATGTAGGAGTATCAACAGAGGGAGACCAGCATGCCACAATATGTACTGGTCCCATTAAATGTAAATGTAGGAGTATCAACAGAGGGAGACCAGCATGCCACAATATGTACTGGCCCTATTAAATGTAAATGTAGGAGTATCAACAGAGAGAGACCAGCATGCCACAATATGTACTGGTCCCATTAAATGTAAATGTAGGAGTATCAACAGAGGGAGACCAGCATGCCACAATATGTACTGGCCCCATTAAATGTAAATGTAGGAGTATCAACAGAGGGAGACCAGCCACAATATGTACTGGCCCTATTAAATGTAAATGTAGGAGTATCAACAGAGGGAGACCAGCCACAATATGTACTGGTCCCATTAAATGTAAATGTAGGAGTATCAACAGAGGGAGACCAGCCACAATATGTACTGGTCCCATTAGATGTAAATGTAGGAGTATCAACAGAGGGAGACCAGCCACAATATGTACTGGTCCTATTAAATGTAAATGTAGGAGTATCAACAGAGGGAGACCAGCCACAATATGTACTGGTCCTATTAAATGTAAATGTAGGAGTATCAACAGAGGGAGACCAGCATGCCACAATATGTACTGGTCCTACTAAATGTAAATCAGCCACAATATGTACTGGTCCTATTAAATGTAAATGTAGGAGTATCAACAGAGGGAGACCAGCATGCCACAATATGTACTGGTCCTATTATTCACCATGTATTCATTTTTTTTTGGGTTCAAAAGGCTTTTATTCAATTCTGCCATATGGCAGGTCTTCCATTGAAAGCATACAACAAGTAAATATAGCGTATAGAATACAAAGTGATGATTGATGATGAAGTGAAGTAGATTTACATGAGTTTATAACAACATTGCTTAAATATACCCTTATATGCATTATGAGTATCACATTCAGGCTAACAACTCCATGTGTCTCAGGTCATTGCAGGCAAGTTTTCTGAATTCCTACTTTGTTGCAGCATTTTGTGTTTCCTTGGTTAAACCATCCCAGATGTGCAGGCATCTGTATTCTGGACTTTTCTTATAATTGTTTCCTTTAAAGCGATACGGTTTGAACCTAATTTTCTGGTCACGACGTGTTCCACGATTTGCCGTTTCTAAGTTTGTTGGGTCTTTTGATCTTTTAAAAGTCAGACTCATCATCTGCCTTGCACGTCTAAGTTCAAGCTGTTCAACATCGTAAACACTGTGCAGCCGATCTGCGCTTTTATCCAGTACTCCACAGCAATCTACTATTCTTAAGCCCCGATTCTGGAGACGCTGTAATTCATCTAGTTCAGATTTATTAGCACCTTAGTTCCAAACCAGTTGGACTAGTTCGAGAAAGGCCTAGCTGATAGTTGAAGGTCGGCTAGAGCGGGTATTCCACCAAACAGGCGCTCTGGGTTAGCCTCCGGCCGCCGTTGCTGACTGGGGCCGGCTGCCCGACTGCCCACCCGCCCCGGCCGCCCGGCAGCCCGGCCGCCCCGGCCGCCCGGCCGCCCGGCCGCCCCGCCCGCCTGACTGCCCGGCCGCCCCGGCCGCCCGGCCGCCCGGCCGCCCCGGCCGCCTGACTGCCCCTAGCTCTCTCAATGCTCCGAGCGCAGACATGTGGTTGAGTGGTCAATGCTGGGAAAGCTCATGGGGACAAGGAACAAGTCAGCCGATGCTGGGCCAGCGACAGGGTTTTGGAGGCACACCAATAGGACGGCGGTTGAGAGGGCCAGAGGTGAAGAAGTTAGTCAACGTTATGAGCTGTTCCACCAGCAGATCACCGCCACGGACGTGAGATGTGGGCCGGCAACTGGCGCTGACGACCAAGAGGCGACCACAAGGCGGCACGCGGGGGAGAGCGCTGGAGGGACACCCGCCTCAGGCGGGACACCGGGTCACCATGTGGTGTGCCCCGACATGAGCAGGACACTACAACCTGGCCTATTTACAGAAATATGTATAGCGTTAGAGGGACACCGGGTCACCATGTGGTGTGCCCTGACATGAGCAGGACACTACAACCCGGCCTATTTACAGAAATATGTATAGCGTTAGAGGGACACCGGGTCACCATGTGGTGTGCCCCGACATGAGCAGGACACTACAACCCGGCCTATTTACAGAAATATGTATAGCGTTAGAGGGACACCGGGTCACCATGTGGTGTGCCCTGACATGAGCAGGACACTACAACCTGGCCTATTTACAGAAATATGGGTCCATTTTTCAAAACCTGCATTTTTGGTAAAAATTCATTTTTCAGGGATACTGCTCTTAATATCCATCTTACAGCTGTAATTCTCTTATCAATAGATGTGTCTTAACAAGATCTATCATTCCAATATAGGTTTTTCCTATGTACGCATGGGTTTTGTTGATGAAAATTGAGAAAAACTACTTTTTCCCCTAGTTTTTACATTTTTTAATCAATATTGATGATGAACAAAGTCTTCCCATATATTTATAAAGAAATGGAATAGAAAACTGATTTAGCAAAATATCCTATAGCATCAAGGTTTGGAGAAATGTTATAAAAAAAGGAAAATAGAAATATTTCTGAGAATCTTATGATTGGAAAATTTTCCAAATGAAATATGTTACGTCCATGACCCCTTTGTTAAAATATCTGAAACAATAATAATTAAAAGATCAAGTACATCTTTTTTGCCCTTGAATGGTGTGGTAACATGTTTCTTAACATTGACTAAAGTTTAAACTTGATTTCACTAAATTAAGTGTGTGATATCCATGATTTGGTTATCCAAACTGAAATTCCAAAAAAGAGGGGTCATGGACTTAACAGTCACATAAAGCATGATTGTAATTCCTGTAACTATTTCTTCAAAAAGAAAACCTCATTTATATGTTACCACTATATCTGGGCTTTAGGGCATTAAAGCATTTTGTTTCAAAATCCTTTTGATGACACCTGAGGACACAAAAGTGCATTTGTTACGTCCGACACCCTATGTTACGTCCGATACCCCAATATAGGGTAGAAAGCAAGAATATTTCTTTAGAGGGGTCATACTATTTGCCTAAGATGTTTATATATCTATTACATTAACTAGATATGTGTAGAGGGAATACTAAATCTTTTTGGTGGAATTCTACTACACCATTATCATGAAGCGTTACGTCCGATACCGCTTTTTAGGAATTACCAGCATTCTTGAAAAAAAAACAGCATTCATGGAAGTCTTATAATGCTTAGGATATATCCACATGAAACTTTAAACCAGATAACAATGACATTATGACTGTAAGCCTCTTTTGGTGATACTGTAATGAAGGGATTTAATGTTACGTCTGACACCCCTGTTTCATAATTTAAAAATATTGTTACATAGAGACCAATAATTGTTAAAACTTGTCCACATAGCACAAAGAAATCGAGAGAATATGCAGGTGTTTACCTGCTATCATTTTGTGTCCATACAAACAACATATATATGTGTTTGGTTGCATTACCAAATCATATGAAGAAAAAAAGGTTTTGATATTATTTCTATTATAAGCATACATTTATTTTGGATTTGACTCATTGTTTTAATGTGGAAATAATGTGTATAACATAGAATAGTGATATCAATAGGTTTTGAAGTCTAGATATGATAAAATATTCTATATCTTATATTATATGTGACATTGTGAATGTGTTACGTCCGACCCCCCTAAAATAAGCCTGTCTTTTCCTGACATATACAACTGAAATAAATGTTGTTCATGTAAAAGCTCATTATTTTCTCAAGAACAATGTCTAAGGTAGTGAAATATCACAATTGGAAGTTTCTGAAACAATCAAATAATGAGTGAAGTCATATGTATCTAAGAAGTTGTATTAAAAAGCACACAACAGTTAGGGATTTGGTAACTTGGACAAAATTTTAAATGTTGTCTAGAAATTTCAGTCAGGTACACATGTTTGGCTTTTGGAGGTCATAAAGGTGTAAGCATAAGCTTTCCTTTAAAAAATTTTGGTATTGGTTTGGCCAGTTTGTGTTGTAGACTAAGAAATTCCAAAAACCTCTGTCTTTTCAGGGGTCTCGGACGTAACACATGTAGTTTGGGTTACCTTAAATCTGTATAAAATTAGCAAATCTACTCAGAAGTTATTGGAATAAATTGCCTGTGATAGGTAGATATCTATAGCACATAAAAATATATGAATTTAGTATCTATTATCAAGTTTATATTTTGGTGTCATTTGGTGACCTTAGGTAGAGAAAATGCAGGTTTTGAAAAATAGACCCATATGTATAGCGTTAGAGGGAGCGCCACCTTCTGGTATCGGACGTACTTCGCCGTACTGCAGGCTCCCCCACATACAGCTGGTACAACTCACCTGGTATAGGACGTACACCTGGCTCCCCCACATACAGCTGGGTACAACTCACCTGGTATAGGACGTACTGCTGGCTCCCCCACATACAGCTGGTACAACTCACCTGGTATAGGACGTACTGGTGGCTCCACCACATACAGCTGGGTACAACTCACCTGGTATAGGACGTACTTCGCCATACTGCTGGCTCCCCCACATACAGCTGGTACAACTCACCTGGTATAGGACGTACTGCTGGCTCCCCCACATACAGCTGGGTACAACTCACCTGGTATAGGACGTACTGGTGGCTCCACCACATACAGCTGGTACAACTCACCTGGTATAGGACGTACTGCTGGCTCCCCCACATACAGCTGGGTACAACTCACCTGGTATAGGACGTACTGGTGGCTCCACCACATACAGCTGGTACAACTCACCTGGTATAGGACGTACTTCGCCGTACTTGTGGCTCCCCCACATACAGCTGGTACAACTCACCTGGTATAGGACGTACTGCTGGCTCCCCCACATACAGCTGGGTACAACTCACCTGGTATAGGACGTACTGGTGGCTCCACCACATACAGCTGGTACAACTCACCTGGTATAGGACGTACTTCGCCGTACTTGTGGCTCCCCCACATACAGCTGGTACAACTCACCTGGTATAGGACGTACTTCGCCGTACTGCAGGCTCCACCACATACAGCTGGTACAACTCACCTGGTATAGGACGTACTGCTGGCTCCCCCACATACAGCTGGTACAACTCACCTGGTATAGGACGTACTGCTGGCTCCCCCAGCATGATGGGATTGCCTAGTTGTCCTCAAACATAGTTGACACCATGTTTGAGGCGTCAGTGTCCTATAGATGAATGATCTTAGAGGATTGGCCATTTGTCGTTGGTCTACGACACGTATGGCGGTATGAGGTGTGCTCTGGTCACAATAATCATAGGGACTCCACAGAGCAGGATCTGCCACTACAGCGGAACCAGGAGCCGCTCTGTCGCGTAGGTGGGAGGTGTGTTCACATCCCCAGCCGCTCTGTCGCGTAGGTGGGAGGTGTGTTCACATCCCCAGCCGCTCTGTCGCGTAGGTGGGAGGTGTGTTCACATCCCCAGCCGCTCTGTCGCGTAGGTGGGAGGTGTGTTCACATCCCCAGCCGCTCTGTCGCGTAGGTGGGAGGTGTGTTCACATCCCCAGTCGCGTAGGTGGGAGGTGTGTTCACATCCGCAGCCGCTCTGTCGTGTAGGTGGGAGGTGTGTTCACATCCCCAGTCGCGTAGGTGGGAGGTGTGTTCACATCCCCAGCCGCTCTGTCGCGTAGGTGGGAGGTGTGTTCACATCCCCAGCCGCTCTGTCGCGTAGGTGGGAGGTGTGTTCACATCCCCAGCCGCTCTGTCGCGTAGGTGGGAGGTGTGTTCACATCCCCAGCCACTCTGTCGCGTAGGTGGGAGGTGTGTTCACATCCCCAGCCGCTCTGTCGCATAGGTGGGAGGTGTGTTCACATCCCCAGCCGCTCTGTCGCGTAGGTGGGAGGTGTGTTCACATCCCCAGCCGCTCTGTCGCGCAGGTGGGAGGTGTGTTCACATCCCCACCGTGGTAACCCTGAAAGACGCAACACGGAGAACTGCTGCCAGGCATGTGTAATCTTTCGTCTTTGGAGGATGCTGTACTTCTGGTACGAAGCAGACTTCACTCCTGCTATGCGGGCCATGTACCACGGCCGGCCCAGCGCTGGACTTTCCCTTTCCATTCCCTTTTCCTCCACTCTTCCCTTTTGAGGAGGTAGAGGAAACGGAACGATTTGGCGGTCTCGGAGGCGGTGGGCGTGTCTGGGCTTTTAGTCAGGTGCCTGGCACTTATTTTTTAGTTGCGATATCCTAAAATAGTCTCAGGGCCCTCTTTTTTTAGTGAAGACAGTCTTGGGCTGAGATCTGCGAAGATATCCTAGAGAACCTAAGACATTTTTTCAAGACAAAAGATGGCCGCTGTTCTATAGACATGGTTTTGGTGCGCCACGGTAGATCGCCGCGAGAATTGCCTTAAGTGGGATTCACACGATGGGATCCATGTACCTCACAGAGTGTTTGTCTAAGACAATCCTGTTGAGATCCGGTACTGGAACTCGTCTGAATTATAGAGTTTCATTTTGCTGAGACAAGTTCTTTTCCTCGCAATTGTCAGAATCTCATGAGATTTTGACTTTAAACAGGTTTAAAATTGAGAGGGATATTTTGGTGATACGAATGTACTTCACATGTTCTTCCCCAGTCCTTGAGTCTCAGTGGTCCCAAATTAGACCCATTCACATGGGGAAGTGCCCTGAGCCAGCGACAGTGTACCCTGTGTAGGGGTGTAGGGGTGAGACTATGTACCTGGTAAGTCTTCCCATGTAAATTGAATCCGCCATGTTTCCCTGAGACTGTGTACCCTGTGTAGGGGTGTAGGAGTGAGACTATGTACCTGGTAAGTCTTCCCATGTAAATTGATTCCGCCATGTTTCCCTGAGACTGTGTACCCTGTGTACGCTGTGTACCCTGTGTAGGAGTGAGACTATGTACCTGGCAAGTCTTCCCATGTGAATTGAATCCGCCATGTTACCCTGAGACTGTGTACCCTGTGTACCCTGTGTACCCTGTGTAGGGGTGTAGGGGTGAGACTATGTACCTGGTAAGTCTTCCCATGTAAATTGAATCCGCCATGTTTCCCTGAGACCCCAATCTGTGAGATTTTGTACCCAGCAGGAAAAAGTCGGCGACTGGTGAAAAGGTGTGAAGTACACCAGCCTCAGCTACATTTGTCTCGCCGGGTGAATCCCATTTTAGCTTGAGACAAATATAGAACTATCTTAGGTTTTTATAGCGTGCTTGCACGCGCTAAATACATCATCTAGAGTTTAGAGGGGTTCATATAGACTTTCAGGGTACTGCATAGAAATTATCCCTTCACTACCTGTGTGCTATTCACTGTCATATTGAGAAAAGAGCAGGGAGCCAGTGTCTCAGGCTCTTAGAGGCATGCCCAGCTGACCATGACCAATCACTCAGGACCAAAATACCTCAAGACCCATTGGTGCTTGATTTGTTTGGATCCTAGATAGGCAGTTGCAGAAATTGCAAGTTGACTGGGTGCAGAAAACTATCCATAGGCTAAATCTAACTTATGGGTGCTGTAAACAACAGGTGGCTTTACGGCATATGTATTTGTATATATGTTTATAACACACCAGGGGGCGCCTGTGTATTCCACAGCCTGCCTACCTCACTTCCGCCTTCTCAGGCCTTCTTCCCCAGCCATTGTGAACTTCTCAGCTGGAAAATTTTTGTTGCGGAGAATCGCGGAAAATCACAATATAGCCATGGCATCGCGCTTACGTTTTTGTAAAACGTGTATGGCCAAACATTTGAAACCGACTGGACAAAAATGTCCATGGAGGACAGACGCTAGTTCACCAAAAAAGGCTGTAAAAGTGAAAGAAGAAAAGAAAATGGAGGATCTCGAGACGTCGACCCTTAGGAACAAAATGCGAGAAGCTTATGAAGCAGTTTCTCGTCAGGTAGCAGGTATAAGAGACTCAGTTTCGCTTTTATCGCTACAAAGCAAGGGTAAAGGAGTGGGAACAAAATCTAGAGTCGATTTTTCTACTCCGTCCACTTCCAAGAATGACGACGACGAGTCCAAACTGGTCACGGATAAGGCCGACGCCATTACGGGCACCAAGTCAACCATGACGCCGGCGAGCAGCGGCACTGGTGCTATAGGGGCGACGGCGGCGCCTGCCCACTACTCAACCCCGCGGCACAAAGGAGTAGCAGTCGATTCGTCAGGCATTCAGTCAGACGAGGATACATCTGGATTGGATTCTAGACGAGTCAAGACAAACAGGAAGAAATATTGTATGAAAAAAATGGATTATTCTTCTGAATCTTCGTCCACATCGTCTTCCAGCAGTTCTAGTTCTTTGTCCAATCGTCGTAAAGGAAGAAAAACCAGATCCAGGCGGGCCTACAAGAAACGAGAGCGTAAGTTCAATTTGAACCGTTTCCTTCCGAAAGAAGAGAGAAATAAGACACTCACTTTTGAAAACCTAGTACATCTGTTGTGTGACCTAGCTATTGAACGATGTGACGAGGGCAAGGAAGTGAAGGGATTAATCGAACATATCAGCTTCCTCGCCGAGAAGGCTGACAGTAGAGCCTTCACAACTGCTTCCTTAGTGAAGTACGACCAGGAGGTCAGGAAAAAGGTGGTGAAAAATGGTTCTGGAAATTTCGGCTCTGGGATCAAGGACTCGCGACCAGGTTTCTTGGTGCTGAAGCCACCAGAGAGATTGCAAAACGTATGAAAGTCCCTAGCCAAAAGTCGAGTGTAAAACCCAAAGCAAAGGAAAGTTCTAAGTACTGCATATTGTACCAAGATGGACGATGTAATGCTCTAAGGTGCCGATTCGACCATAGGTGTTGGGTTTACGATCAAGATCACCCAAAAAGCGAATGTGAGTTGTTGAAGAAAGCCAAGCAATCAAAGTAGGATACGGACTTAATTCCTAATGGTCAGTGTATTCCTGTTGAGAGTATTCCTATAAATGATATGTATTGTGATAATGTTTGTATAGTTGTGGAAAATGATACTATATTATTGCCTAGTACATTGGAACCGTGTGGTAACGTCAATGAGGCTCACAACAATCATCTAGGAATAGGTAACTCGATTGATAATGTAATCACAACAGGTCCCTCGATGGTTAGCGGGGCGCCCGACCGTAGCGAGGTATTGAATTGTTTTGACCCGTTTATAGCTGATTGCCTACCGGCAATGGGTCATAGTTCGTCTGTGTCTGTTACTATGATCGATGGTAGAAGACAAGTTGATATTTGTCTAAACGCCTCAGATAACAGGATAGAGTGGGGAGAAAAGGTATCGTTCGATTATCGTTGCAATAATGTTACATGTGGAAATGTCATAGAGGTATCCGAATATCTGTTTTGTGTAGATATAACCTCAGGCGTACATCTACCTGTCTTTACTGATTGCCATAGCAGTACTTGCAATTGCTCCTACACAATGAACCGTTCACAAATACAGCTCCTACCCTGTCGTTTTGCAGTTATATTGGGGTCTCAGGAGTGTATTGCATCACCCAACTGTGTGGAGACATAGGTTAGGCATCGGGCAATCGTGCTGGAGGTAGGGTGTTCAAACCCCGGTGCTGGCACATCATTTTCATCACAACAGGTGAAAAGAATTTTGTTTGGGTGTGGGTGTAGGTGTGGGTGTAGGCCTGGGCCTCATTAGTCCTCACTCACCAGTCCGCACTCACCAGTACTCACTCACCAGTCCTCACTCACCAGTCCTCACTCACCAATACTCACTCACCAGTCCTCACTCACCAGCCCTCACTCACCAGTCCTCACTCACTAGTACTCACTCACCAATACTCACTCACCAGCCCTCACTCACCAGTCCATACAGTCCTCACTCACCAGTACTCACTCACCAGTCTGCACTTGACAGTCTGCACTTGACAGTTTGCACTCATCAATCCTCTGTCACCAGTCCTCACTCACCAGTCCTCACTCACCAGTCTGCACTCAACAGTCCTCGGTTAATAGTCCTCACTTAACAGACCTCACCCAATAGTACTCACCAGTTCTCACTCACCTACCAGTACTTCCCAGTCACTTGGCTCTAAGACACCTCTAAGACACCTCTATGACACCTCCAACCTTGTCTTGGGCTAACACCCCTAAGTGTCTCAGCCTAAGATATTTCTAAGATCCTCTAAGATATCTTGTCTATAGCACACTTTGGTCTTAAGACTGTCTTAAGACGGTCTAGCCTTAGAATTGGACACCAGCAAATACGCCTTTCCCCTGGAAATACCACATATAATCAATGAATTCTCCTTACTTTGGATTCTGCCTATTGGCTGTGCCTCGTGAGGTGAAGGCCCCGATGGTGAGCAGACCCAGCAGGTAGGGAGTAGCCATGGTGGAGGCCTCTAGACCGCCGTGCAGAGGACGATGCCGCTTCCTTGTCCGTGTTGTAGACTGGTCTGCACCAAACACAGCGTCATTTATATAAACTCTCAGGTCTACATCAGCATCCCCCTGTTGTGTAGCGCCTCTAAAACGTTATCCAGCACCAGGGCGCCCCCTACAGTGTATCTGGGGTACTATTGTAATAAACAGTCAATGCTGGCGAACTTGAAATGTAGACTGCTTCTGAGTTATCCACTGATCTAATCCCCACATTATACACAAGATTTGTGACATGGTGGCAGCGGTGGGATCTTCTTGAGTGGTTATACATTCCTGGAACAAGTTGGTAATGTATAAACCTACATTGTCATTGAAATCAGAGGAGATAACTCTGAAAGCAAAGTGGTCAAGTGAGGAAGCACATTGTTGTTGTGAACAGATATGAATAGATGAACTGGAGTGGATAAAGACTGTCTAATGTTTTGAAATCACCTATCCAACTGTAGTGCTATACACTAGTAGAATCCTAGTACTGAGTGAAATCTCTCTGTGTGTGGCATTTTGAGTGAAGTTGTGGTGTTGACATCTGAGTTTAAGACTGTACTGTCACTGTCAACATGCCCAAATTTAACCCCCCTGAGCCTATGACTTTTGATGCCCCTGCTAAATGGCCAGAGTGGAGGGAAAGGTTTGCAAGGTTTAGAATTGCCACAAAACTTCACAAGGATGACGGTGAAATTCAGGTTGCATCACTCATTTACGCGATGGGTAGACAGGCAGAAAATATCTATAAGTCCTTTACGTTCAATCCTCCACCAGCCGCGACCGAAGCTCAGCCTAATCCGCTCGACCCAAAAGATGATTACGATGTAGTGCTCGATAAATTCAACGCATATTTCGTCCCTAAGAGAAATACTATTCATGAGAGGACACAGTTTTACCAGCGGACTCAACAAGCAGGAGAATCCGTTGAGTGTTTTGTGCGTAACCTTCACGAGTTAGCAGAAGATTGTCGATTCGGGGAACGTGAGACCGAAAACATCAGAGACCGTCTAATCAGCGGAATGTCCGACAAGGAGGTGTCATTGAAACTACAGCTGGAACAAGACAAGTTAACGCTCGATAAGGCAGTAGAGATGGCGCGACACTCCGAATTGGTTAAAAAGCAGAACGAGACAAAGGTGGACTTTGTACGTAAACCAAAGCCGAAGAAACCTGCTGGTGGAAGCAGACCACCCAAGAAGGAAAGTGGCGGCCCACCAAAGAAGGACAGCTCAAAGTGCGGAAAGTGCGGTTACGTGCATAGGACCCAGAAGTGTCCAGCTCAGGGAAAGAAGTGTGTGCTCTGCAAGGGTTGGAACCATTTCGCTTCTGTTTGTAAAAATAAACCAGCCGTTGAAGACCTTGAAGTGACTATCAACCGAAATGACGATGACGATGGAGGAGCCAGTGGGTACTTACTTGGAGCCGTAGACTGTCCTGACAGCGACCCAGCTTGGTTTACAGAGCTTGACATCAATGGAAATTTTGTCAAATGGAAACTAGACTCTGGAGCCGACGTCAGCATTATGTCAGAGGGGACATTCAAGAGGATGAGAAATAAGCCACAACTCAAGTCTGTCAACATCGAGTTGTCAAGTCTGGGTGGTGCAGTCAAGCCTTTGGGACAGTTTGTCGCCAGAACAAACTTTAAAGGTACAAAGTATTTCTTTAGAGTGATCGTAGTTCCGAAGTTGATTGACTGCTTGATGAGCCGCAGCGTCGCCTGCCGTATGGGTCTGATCAAGAAGATAGATCAAGTGGAGGTCTTCCAGGGTTTGGGATGCCTCAAGACAGAGCCCGTCAAGATTGTGCTCCATGATGATGCCCAGCCATATGCTCTGACTGTTGCATGACGTGTACCCATTCCCCTGCTCCCAAAGGTTAAAGAGGAACTCGAGAGGCTAGAGGCCAAAGATGTAATTCATAAGATTACAAAACCTACGGCATGGTGTGCTCCAATGGTACCTGCGGTGAAGAAGTCAGGTAAAGTGAGGCTTTGTGTAGATCTGAAGAAACTAAACGTAAGTGTTAAACGTGAAAGGTATGTGTTACCGACCTTAGAAGATGCAACATCCAAGCTGAATGGTGCGTCAGTATTCTCCTCTCTGGACGCGACCAGTGGATTCTACCAGATCCCGCTTGAGGAGCAGAGCTGTGAGCTGACAACCTTTATGACGCCCTTCGGGAGATACTGTTTCAGACGACTCCCGTTCGGGATAACATCCGCACCTGAAATCTTCATGAGAAAGATGGTTGAGGTCTTAGATGGACTGGAGGGTACATTCGTGTACATGGACGACATTCTCGTCTATGGTAAAGACCGAGAGGAACACGATCGGAGGCTAGACAACGTCATGAAACATCTTCAGGAATCTGACCTAAAACTGAACAAGGAGAAGTGTGTGATCGGCAAGTCAGAACTCAAGTTCTTAGGACATAAGTTCACCAAAAGTGGTATTGAACCAGACAGCGACAAGGTATCGGCGATAATCGAGATGCCCGAACCAACGTCCGTGCCGCTTTTACGCCAGATCATGGTGATGGTACATTACCTCGGAGCCTACCTCCCAAATCTTCATGACATTACTAAGCCTTTGAACGACCTGCTTCGAAGTGACACTGTGTGGTCATGGGGACAACCTCAGCAGGAGGCCTTTGATAGGATGAAAAAGCTGGTATCATCAGCCCAAGCTCTTGCCTACTACGATGTTTGCAAGCCGACCGTAGTGAGCGCTGATGCGAGTAGCTATGGTCTAGGTGGTGTGCTGCTTCAGGACCACGATGGTCAGCTGAAGCCCATTGCATACTGTTCAAGGACCCTATCGTCAGCTGAACAACGGTACGCCCAGATTGAGAAGGAATGTCTCGCTAGTGTCTGGGCCTGTGAGAAGTTTGATCGTTTCCTTTGTGGACTGGAGAACTTTAAGGTCTTAACAGACCACAAGCCCTTGGTGACTCTGATCAACGAGAAGGACTTAGACAGAGCACCCTTGAGATGTCAACGTTTGTTGATGCGCATGCTCCGCTTTAATGCGAAGGCTGAGTATGCACCTGGAAAGACGATGGTGATATCTGATGCACTTTCACAAAGCCCTAAGTGGGATAATGCAACTGTGACGGACACAGAGGTTGCAATACACGTGGCCATGGTAGAGGAGAGTCTTCCCATGTCTGACCACCGGATGGCAGAGCTTCGGAAGGCAACACAAGATGATGATGTCCTCCGAGCCGCAAGTGTGTATGCCCTGGCTGGATGGCCGAAGTACAAACAGGACGTCCCACACCAGCTGAAACCGCTCTTCAATGTGAGAGGGAGCCTATCAGTTAGTAATGGTCTACTGACTTATGGCAACAGGATCATCGTCCCGGAAAAGATGAGACCAGGTATTCTCGACAAGATACACCAAGGCCATCAGGGTATCACAAAATGCCTTGAACGAGCAAAGGAGTCTGTGTGGTGGCCTGGTATCGCCAAGGATGTGAAAGGTATTGTGACCACTTGTGACCATTGTCAAACCAATAGACCGACCCAGAACAAGGAACCACTCATGACGACTACGCTCCCTGATCTACCCTGGCAGAAAATAGGAGTTGACCTGTGTCAGTTCGAGCGTCAAGAGTATCTTGTTATGGTTGACTATCATTCACGGTGGATTGAGATCTTCAGCAGTGATAGTCAAGATGAAGGATGTGTTTGCCAGACTGGGATTCCCACAGGAAGTAGTCTCAGACAACGGGCCCCAGTTTGCATCTGAACAGTTTAAACAGTTCACGAAGAAGTGTGATTTCAACCACGTCACTTCTAGCCCCCATCTGCCAAGTTCTAGTGGAGAGGCAGAACGTGCCGTGAAAACAGCCAAAAGTATCCTGAGACAAGACGATCCATGGCTGGCACTGATGATTTACAGGGACACTGTCATTGCCGCTACAGGGTGTAGCCCATCCCAGCTCCTCATGGGCCGACATATTCGTACAAATCTGCCAACTCTTGGTGCCAGACTTAGGCCATCGTGGCCTAACCCAGACGTCATTAGAGACACTGATAAAGCAACAAAAGCAGGATATGAGCACCACTACAACAACCGTTATGGTGTCAAATCCCTGCCTAATCTACAACCAGGAGATGTGGTTAGGCTGAAGACCGACCAGGAAAAGACTTGGACGACTAAAGGTGTGATAACCACCTCAGCCAAGACTCCAAGATCATATAATGTGCAGACAGAGTCAGGCATCTGCAGCTAACTGAGACTGCAGACTCCCAGCCAAGTTCTGCAGTGCAGAGTCATACAACTCTGACTCGACCTGACCACTATCAGCCTTCTGTGGTCGCCGCACCTAATCCGGCTACATCAGCTGGTCCACCTACTCCAGCTCTCACAGAAACACCTGTGCCACGCCGGTCTCTGAGGATGATCAGGAGGCCAGAGAGACTGATTGAAGCTTAGTCTTGTCCACCGACATGGGCTAAGAATAATGCCCGGGACAAGGCGCGAAAGGGAGAAGTCTACTCCTTATTCGCAGGATATGTTTTGTTCATGTTGTGTTGCTACTATAAATATTCTCTTACAGCTGATTAACATTGAGACTCATATAGACATTCTAAAGACATTTCAAAGTAGTAGTAAAATTAAGAGATAAAGACTCCCTATCTGAAGTAAGACTTATTTGAGAGAAACATAAAGACTCTTGTTTAAGAAAGTTTTGGAAAAAAAAGGGAGATGTTGTGTAGCGCCTCTAAAACGTTATCCAGCACCAGGGCGCCCCCTACAGTGTATCTGAGGTACTATTGTAATAAACAGTCAATGCTGGCGAACTTGAAATGTAGACTGCTTCTGAGTTATCCACTGATCTAATCCCCACATTATACACAAAATTTGTGACACCCCCTACCCTGGTTAGTTTCAGAAGATCCCCAGAGTCTCTCGGATATCATACACAACATATCTAACGCAACAACGAAGAAAAGCCATGGTTTTTTTCTATGAGCACTTTGTGAGGCGGATGATAAAAAAAAGCTACATGTGACCGCTCATGGCTGCATCAGTCACAAACCGGATACTGACGTATATCATAAGTGTAGGGGGAGCGCACCACTAGTCACTGTGGTGATAAGTGAATTCGCTGACAACTGTTTGAAACCAGCTTCTCATGTTTCAGCTGACGGACGCACCCGCTTCATCGCTGACTCAAAATAGGCCTCTTCTGTTACCTTTGAGAACCAAATGAAACAATTAGTAAACATTCTAAAGAAATTACCAGATCCTATTGATATTCTGACTACATGTATATGTAAGTACCCTAATATAAACTGATGACTGACATTTAATACACAAATTCAAGAGAGATCAATTGGGTCCATATACTGTTATCGCTATGATGAAAAAGGATATTAATAATTGAAAAGCAAAAATATATCATGTAAACGTAATATCGAAAAATAAGTCCAAACCTGTAAAATAAAACCGACTATTCATGGGTTCCTGAAATTTTTTTTTCAACCAAGGAAAGACCCCCCCTAAAACACCCCTTAAGGTGTGAAGGACAGTCTTTCTCCCCCTATTTTCCTCTCCCCCCAGAGAAGAACAAAAAAATGAAAAAGATTTGAGAAAAAATATTCATGGGTTCCTGATGTGGTTTTTGCTTCTCATGAACATTTTCTTTACATGGCATTGCTTATTGCTTCTGCCCGCTGGTAGATGGTAGTCACTGGACGCTTCAAGTACTAGTCTGTGGATCCAATTTAATGCCACATAATCCGGAGTTTACACGAGACGACTAAATATGTGGCGACTGTAGATCGTCAGTCAATAGTCGCCAGGTGGTGGCAATGTCCACTGCAAAAGTTGTCAGCCACTTTCCCCCCAGATCTTTCGCGGCGCTAGCGCTAGCTTAGTCTCTGCCCCAACCCAAAGCCTGTTCCCTGGGTATCCTCTAAAGACAGGGGGGACTAGCAAAGATCTCAGATTCAAAACAAGGCAACTGTCAAAAGTTATACAAGTCAAATAACTCATATATCATTAGTTAGGAAATATAGGAATTGTAAAATAGGGTTAACAGACAATCCAGCTGTTTCTAAAAACACTTTATGATGTGAATCTACTGTTGATTAGACTGCCATTTCGAGTGAGCACATGTGTTATGTTGACAAACAAAACCCTGTAACACATTAGGTGCCTTCCAATGAAGAAAGTAATCCCTAAGACTATACTTGATTTGATACAACAAGTATCAGAAATGAGTATAAATCATTTATCATATAACTAGATACATATCTATACACATGTGAACCACAAAATACTGCCCAAAGCACTAAGAATTTAAGATATTTCAAAAACTGGCGTATGGGCCAGATTTGAGCCCAAACAGGCAGGTTGGGGCAGAGATATAAGCGGCCACAGGAAGTAGAGTGCAAGATCTCTGCTGGGAGAGTGGTCGTCAGCCTCAGAATATAGCCGAGCGTTTACACTGACGACTGGGAGTTTTCACAGGATCGCCGCCTGTCTAGATGACTAATTCAAGCCTGCTTGAAATAGTCGCGGGCGTCAGAGCCTGTCCAATAGTCGTGAAGTGGTGCTGAACGGTGTAATGTGATATAATCAGACGATCTACAGGCACCACACACTTGGTGTTTACATTAGAAGATTTTTATCATTTTATAGCTGAAAGTCGTCAGGCGGTGCAAAATGCCAGAATCGCCTAGTGTAAACGCCGGGTAACAGTGAGTTCCTTGGTTAGGCTGGCACTCAGACAAACACGGCCGAGTCTGGCCACATGCCGATAGAGATATGGGTCAGATTTTCTCAAAATGTACAATTCAGACTTCTGGGCCAACACAAAACAAGATTCAGAAAATTTCAAATAATCAATTAAAAAACCTTGATTTCTTTTAGAGCGACATCTCAGCTGTATGAAGATACCAATTATACTGACTTTCTCTAAGCGGTTCAGTTTTTACACTTGTTACAGTAAAAGTTGATTTTTTTATGGAACGCACAAAAGATTTTCACCATGCTATGAATGTCTAGTGCCTTCTATTCAGAGTACGAAGTGCACTATGCGCTTGTCCGAGATTATGTTCCAATTGAATGTGCATCATAGAGAAACAGTGGAAATATACGAATGCTTGGTAATGAAGTGTAAACAGGGAGTATTTTGGTGTAACTTTTTTCGTTCCGTTAGTCCCTAAGTGGGGCTTTGGTTGGAAAAATTTTTTTGCGTGGTCGCAAAGCGTTGGGTGAAGAAGAGTGTCAAACATTGCTACGCCTCGTCTACCTGCTATATGTAAACAGGGAGTAGCTTCTAAAGCGACTAACTATATAAGGGTATGAATGGTCATGTGACTTGCTGATGTAAGCAGCAAAGGAGTATACCTCTGCAGTAAATGCAAAGGCAGCGCTAAGGTAGGAGGAGTAAGATCTAGCTGAGCTAAGAAAATACTGCTCCTACTGGAGTAGGTCTAGGTACCGGAGGCTTCATCCCGTGAGGAGTGAAGTCACCTTCTATGAACATTCAAGGTACACCTCCACTTGTTCTGTGAGTTGCCTACAGACCGACGTGTGGGAAGCTGACTCTCAATAGAGAGTACACAGAACGTGTGGACTAACACTATTAAGATCAACTTGGAAACACTAGGACTCACAGACTGAATCCAACTGGAACTATAGGAACTGAAATGAACAACTGCACGATAAAATGTGAATTAAGGCAATTGAAACGAAACATTGAACTTTATGGACAATAAGCTGAAACTTTATTATACGGTTAGTACCAACACCTCTGTCAAGAGAGATACATCGCATTGAACCATGTATATGTAATATGTAAATTACAGATTGCTCTCAGGAGAATTAAAACCTACCAACTGTACCTGCATTGTTCGTCAATCCTCCTCTCAGGTCATCGAGATGTGAGGTCACCGTGTCTAGGTGACTGGGCTAAGCAAGTGATTTTACATAACTAAATGACTTAACACAAGATACTTAAGATAAGGAGCTAGCTACCCATACAACTACTTAAGGGTCACTAATTACACCCCCACTATGGTGCAAAAGACCAGATTCATAATGATAATAGAATAAATACTGTTCTGGTAGTGTATGGTTAATTATTGTTATTAATTACATAGATACTTAAGATGGGGAGGACTAGTGGTAAGTCTACATGTATACGCCTCAAAGCCTTACATGAGAACGTAGGGACGTCTGGTGAGAGACTTCCTCAACTTTATTAAACATTATTAAACATCTAGCGCCACCTAACGGCGACGTTAAGAATTACTGAAATATTCCCAGATGATAACTACAGCACGTAGTGGCCAAGAAACGAAGTACTGATGTAAACTAAATTAAGTTCTAACAAACGTGGCGACACCTAGTGGTGAACGTCGTTGAAACGGACGTGAATTCGCCTCTTACGTTTCAAGGAAATCAACCAACAAATGTCCGCAACTTAATCATTAATTAATTGCATTCATTTGCGAATCATATCTAATTAACTAAATACGTAATCGTGATAGAGATGGATATTATGCCTATCTCCATAGTTCATGCTAACCTTATGATGTCTTATGTATTCACAATTAATATTGATTAATCAAGTTGTGATATAATTATTATAATTAATATGTTATTTCGTTACGTAACGTTGTGGGGAAGGTAGGAGCAACTCTAAGACTGTGTGTACGCAAGGCTACCAGACTCTGCAACCCCTTGCGGACAGCGAGGATACCTTAATGAGATCTTTAATTAAGGTGATAGATATCCAATATAATTATTAAATGAATTCTAGATACTATAAGATTCGTGTCATGACTATCATGGATGAGGACAAGATTGAAGTAAGTTTGATAATCTTTAATGCAGAGACAAACGTTTCACAAGTATAGCATGGCAAGGTATCATAGTAATACATGTAATAAACCTGAGGCGACATGCCTAGTTGTATTACAATAATTAAAAGTCAGATATAATGTCAGACACCAAAGTCATAATGATGATAGACTTTGCAGAGTGTCTGATATGAACCACGTAATATGTGGAGTTCATGTCTAGTCAAAGTTCATGATCTTCTTCTAAATGTTCGTTGTTCATGTTAATCAGTCTGTAATCTCTTCCACGAAGTGATCAGAGATAGTTATACGGTCTCAACAAACATTCAAACAATGCAAGGTAATATGCAGTATAACTCACCAAATGTTAGAGTGTCCGGAGTGAACTCACGAGATTCCCATAATCACTAATAAACACAGATCCAGGGAGCTGTTTCACTAGTAGTGGAGTGAAAGTGAGAGGTGAGACCGCAACAGTGCCAGCAACAGCGATACCAACAGTGACAAGCCCAAATTTGTGTTTCATCAGTGCTCTCGCTGTTGAGGTGGGACTAGCTGTCACTGTTGGCACAGCTGTCGCTATGCACACGCGTTTGACGTTCGAATCTATTCGTAAATGGGCCGCGATGACGTGGAATTTCACCCCTTCCCAGAGGAATTAAGCAATTAAACTTTTACACGAGTAAGGCATATATATAACCTATAATCGTACCAAATATGATGAATATCGGCCAAGTCGTTTTGAAGATATCGGTGTTTGAAATTCGTCATAGCAAATACGAGCACTTTCCGTCGGCCTCCGGGGGGAGACAGAAAGAACAGCCGAAACTCCGCCGCACTTCGGAGGGAGTGAATAAAACAGCGACCCACGCAAACGCACAGAGGGAGTGAAAAATCCAAACTCTGAAATCTTCAGAACGGCGGGTCCGATCTTCTTGATATTTGGTACGATTATAGGTTGTATGTATACCTTACTCGTGTTAAAATTTCATTGCTTAATTCTCACGGCAAGTGGGTGAGAGTATTCTATACACGTAACAAACGACAGGGTAGACCCTGTCGCTTACAGAGGCTCCACAGTGACACTAACAGCAACACCAATTTTCCTGATGAAACGGTCACTGCCACTGTTGGTGTCGCTCCTTTCCCGAGTGCCGTTCACACTTGAGTGCACCTCCTAATGAAACGCATACTGTCGCTGTGGTGCCACTATTACAGAGAGCGACACTTGCAGCTTCTAGTGAAACAGCTCCCAGTTTTGTTAGAAGTTGGGTGAACTATAAGTGAAGTCCTATCACTTAATTAAGTGATAATGTTCAATAGTGAACGCTGCTAATTTAGAAGATTCCTATTTAAGTCCAATTCAGAAGTCGTGTCCTTGGAGAGTCCCAATCCAAGTCACTTTCTACAATCCAAAGCCGCAAGGCAAGTTGCCTTAGCTGTTCCTATACGATAGAATTATACTGCTGAATTCGCGCACTTCTGCCGGTATCCGGAGCCGAACAGAACGCTTCTTGACAGCAGAAGATGGTAGCGGAGACTGACGATACGGTCAGCTCGGGAGCAGATCGAAAATGAGCTTTTACTAAAGGATCATGGGAAATTTAGAATGAATCTTGTTTTGAATTCATGTAGGTTCGAGACACGCGTGGTTATGTTAATACTGCGGGAATTCGGGAATACCCTGAGAGGGGACTTCCCCAGGGAACTCCAGAGGCGACCCTCAGTCGTCATAGTGACGTCAGAGGGTCTATTCCCGGAAGCGCGGTGTTCCCCAAAGACCAGCTAGTAGTATAAGGAACATCGCCTCTGTCGCGGCTATCTTCTCTGTAGTATACTCAGCCTATATTGTGGCTTAGTAGATAGCTATGATAAATACCATATCATGTTTAATACCAACACTAAATACTGATGTTTGTTGTTTAACACCAATACTCAATGCCAACACCAACACGTAATAATAACACTCAACACTGAGTGCGCAATGACAACACTTAACACTTTATATCAATGTTTCAACACTAATACTTAATACAATGCCAATACCCAATAATAACACTCTGAATCCTAACACTCAATAATAACACCTCAAACACTAATACTTAATAATAACACTTCAAATACTAATACTTAATAATAACACTTCAGATACTAATACTTAATAATAACACTAGATATCATATACAAAAACTTGATATCAATACATCAAACCATATGTCAGTGATATGTGATGTTTCAATACCTATACGTATACACCACTTTATAACCTATTTCCATTATTTAATAAAACAATATTTTAATACATTTTAACAAACTTTCATCTTCATAAATATACATGCTTTGTGCTTAACTTTGGTTACAGCACAATACTGAACTTAAGCTATACCAAATTTCAATAAGCTGCTGCGAATGTGTCTATCATATGAGGAACTTTTACTCGCATTTTGGAAAAATTGAATTCAAGCATCGCAAAATAATTAACTTTTTTTAAATTAGTCTACACTAGCCATAAGAGATCTAATTTGGAAAATAAATACATCAACACAAAGCTATAGATCCCTACTGTGCAGGGATACAAATATCATAAGTTACCAGTATCAATATTATACCATGCTATACCGTTAATTCAACCCATCTAAGTTTCGGACGTTCCCCCAAAACTTGCTCGTGACCAGTGTGCTTTGTCCACACAGAACCACATGTATCACAGCGAATATTACAGTCAGAGGCACCAAACCTGCTACCTTCGTAGCAAACATGTATATGTACACTTCAGAACCCTCAAGTGATACATAATATAAAATCAGGGAGCCTCTTGGATGGAGGTAGGCAGAAATACCATGTGAAAAAAGACAAGTTGAAATTTACAAAGAGCAAAGGACTAGGTTCAATTGCTCAGAACCACCAGTGAAACCCACCCACAGACTCCCCAACGTCTCTACTATGCGAAACAAATGGTTTTAGAAATACCAAAAGGCTTTGACATGAACACCCATCCCTCAACCAAAACCTTAAAAAAAGTTTCAGACGTTCCACACTAAGTGGTGTAGATCGTCGAAACTATGGAGCAAGGATTAAACTAAGAAAAATTAGTTTAATACCCAATACACACAGAAACAGTTTCTAAAACAGCCCCAGGGAGGGCTCAGAAAACAGCTCAGACCAGTTCACCCACTACACACCAGGATTTTTCAGTTCCAGAAATATCCACTGTATGGGAGAGGGAGCCACCAGTAGGGCCACCCCTTGACCGGATCTAAACTTCAAAACGATTGGTTCACACATATTCCCGCCTCTCTTTGTTCAGCCAACTGACCAATGAAACAATCGGAAACACATCACGTGACCACAAAGAACCTATCGAGGTCGAACTCTGTGAAAGTAATTAACATAAGCAGGCCCCAGCCGGGTGCTCTGCAGCCTGAGACAGTCACTTGCTCTATAGTCGCGTAAGCCGCCACGTCCACCCACCTTTATATCAATATAGAGCTGAGAATCTCCCTTATAAGATGCCAAAAGCTTTGGTAAATATATTAATTATTAAAGGTTTCACGGATGATTACGTACAAAATGACCCAAATTCATGTAATTGTACATTTTGTGAAAATGTGACCCATATGACATGTATACGACCGGCGTATACATATTGCACAGAGGATATTTCCTGTTGTATACGCCTGGTGTGAAATACAGCCAATCTTATAGATGCCTAATACCCTGGCATGAAATATGGGCGTATATATATGAAAATAAGTCGATTTACAGCCGATACATACACTTCAGCAAGGGAGGTGAATGAATCTGTAGGGTCAGGGTAGTCGAGCAGCGTTGTTTCACTTCACGCTAGGTGGCGCGAGTGCCGATCCCTGCCGTGCGGTAAGACCGGTGGACCCATGGTATCCAAATGCTACGGGGTCATCCGCATTACATAACTCAGTCAGTATATAAGGCTGAGTCCACAGCGGGTTGACAGGACTTCTCGCGGTGCCTCTCTACAGAGTGAACGCCTGGAGCCTCATGTGTTGGTAAGGTTGCATTGAACACCTTTCAACGTTGAAGAGACCAGTATCTCTTCCCGCGCTAGTTGGTGCCCCGAAGCACCAACCTATTGTAATAGAAGTACCGAAATAAAGCTTGGTACACTGAAACAGTCCGGAGTCTGGTTTTGTCTTTGTAGTTAAGCGGTAGGTAGTAGATTATGCATCTCCCTGCCCTTTCCAGCGGGTAAAGCCGAACCCACCTGTACTGGCATGGTATATACAGGGTAGCGACTGAGTCTCGGAACCCCCAGTCGGCTGTTGATAACAGAAAGTGGTAAGATACTTTCAGCGACTAGGGGATACGCTACAAATCTTTGGGGTAAATTCAGGTAGAAATCTCACCCATACACATTTACCTAGGTGAGAGTCCCTTTAGTTCCCGCACCACATAACACAAAGCGCTGGACTTTTTATTTACATGTTAATAATCAACATTGTAAACATTCCCTTCAATCTTTCAATCAAACCTCATTCTATCATACCTCTTTTTTCTCAATACTGTAATAAAGACGGTCCCAGAGGAGGATGGGTATGCGCGTCATGGCGTCATGTGACGTCATGTGACGTCATGACACCGTGCTATAAATACGGCGCGCGTGGCCCCGTCAGTGCAGTCAGTCTGGTGTAGCAGCTTTTGAGGTGCGGGCACTTCTCAGTACCTGTTTGTTCCTGTCAGTACCTGTCAGTGCCTGTCAGTACCTGTCATTACCTGTTAGTACACTGTCTGTACCTGTCATTACCTGTCAGTACACTGTCTGTTCCTGTCAGTACCTGTCTGTACACTGTCAGTACCTGTCAGTACACTGCCAGTACCTGTCAGTACACTGTCTGTGCCTGTCTGTACCTCTCAGCACCTGTCAGTACCTGTCAGTACCTCTCAGTACCTGTTTGTACACTGTCTGTACCTGTCAGTGCCTGTCAGTACACTGTCATTACCTGTCTGTGCCTGTCTGTGCCTGTCAGTACCTGTCTGTACCTGTCAGTACCTGTCTGTGCCTGTCTGTACCTCTCAGCACCTGTCAGTACCTGTCTGTGCCTGTCAGTACACTGTCTGTACCTGTCTGTGCCTGTCAGTACCTGTCAGTACCTGTCTGTGCCTGTCTGTACCTCTCAGCACCTGTCAGTACCTGTCAGCACCTGTCAGTACCTGTCATTACCTGTCTGTGCCTGTCTGTACCTCTCAGTACCTGTCTGTACCTCTCAGCACCTGTCAGTACCCTGTATGCACCTGCTACACAATAACAAGTTTAATTCTCGGCCACTATAAGTCTCTGTTTTCTTGTCATTCCACGCACAATACTCTTGTACTTACTCTTTATACCTTTTTATTAGTATTATTTATCATTTTCTCATCCTTCTATTTCTCTAGCTTTCTTATCTTTACACGCTTACACAGGATTGAAATGAGTTGTTGGAGAGAAAGTATAAATGATTTATCGAGATGTTATAAAAAGAGGAGTTTTAATGAGTCGTTCAGGAGACCGTTTGATGAGTTGTTGGGATGATATTGAGAGTGATGGCTTAATGAGTAGTTGAAGAGACGGTTCAATGGGCAGGCAGGTAGATGGGTAGGCAGGTAGACGGGTAGACAGGTAGATGGGTAGGCAGGTAGATGGGTGGGCAGGTAGACGGGTAGACAGGTAGATGGGTAGGCAGGTAGATGGGTGGGCAGGTAGATGGGTAGGCAGGTAGATGGGCAGGCAGGTTGTTGGGTAGGCAGGTAGATGGGAAGGCAGGTCGATGGGTAGGCAGGTAGATGGGCAGGCAGGTCGATGGGTAGACAGGTAGATGGGTGGGCAGGTAGATGGGTGGGCAGGTAGACGGGTGGGCAGGTAGACGGGTAGACAGGTAGATGGGTAGGCAGGTAGATGGGTAGACAGGTAGATGGGTAGGCAGGTAGATGGGTGGGCAGGTAGATGGGAAGGCAGGTAGATGGGCAGGCAAGTAGATGGGTAGGCAGGTGGATGGTTGGGCAGATAGATGGATGGGCAGGTAGATGGGTAGGCAGGTAGATGGGCAGGCAAGTAGATGGGTAGGCAGGTAGATGGGTGGGCAGGTAGATGGGTAGACAAGTAGATGGATAGGCAGGTAGATGGGTAGGCAGGTAGATGGGTAGGCGGGTAGATGCATGGGTAGGTAGATGCATGGGTAGGTAGATGGGTGGGCAGGTAGATGGGTGGGCAGGTTGATGGGTGGGCAGGTAGATGGGCAGGCAAGTAGATGGGTGGGCAGGTAGATGGGTAGGCAGGTAGATGGGTAGGCAGGTTGATGGGGAGGCAGGTAGATGGGCAGGCAAGTAGATGGGTAGGCAGGTGGATGGTTGGGCAGATAGATGGATGGGCAGGTAGATGGGTAGGCAGGTAGATGGGCAGGCAAGTAGATGGGTAGGCAGGTAGATGGGAAGGCAGGTAGATGGGTAGACAAGTAGATGGGTAGACAGGTAGATGGGTGGGCAGGTAGATGGGTAGGCAGGTAGATGGGTAGGCAGGTAGATGGGTGGGCAGGTTGGTGGGTAGGATTGTAAATGGGTAGGCAGGTAGATGGCTAGTCAGGTAGATGGGCAGGCAGGTAGATGGGTGGGCAGGTTGAGGGTAGGCAGGTAGATGGGTAGGCGGGTAGATGCATGGGTAGGTAGATGCATGGGTAGGTAGATGGGTGGGCAGGTAGATGGGTGGGCAGGTTGATGGGTGGGCAGGTAGATGGGCAGGCAGGTAGATGGGTGGGCAGGTTGAGGGTAGGCAGGTAGATGGGTGGTTAAGTAGATGGGCAGGCAGGTAGATGGGTGGTTAAGTAGATGGGCAGGCAGGTAGATGGGTGGGCAGGTTGAGGGTAGGCAGGTAGATGGGTAGGCAGGTAGATGGGTAGGCAGGTAGATGGGTGGTTAAGTAGATGGGTAGGCAGGTAGATGAGTAGGCAGGTAGACAGGTAGGCAGGTAGATGGGTGGGCAGATTGGTGGGTAGGATTGTAAATGGGTGGGCAGGTAGATGGGTAGGCAGGTAAATGGGTAGTCAGGTAGATGGGTAATCAGGTAGATGGGTAGGCAGGTAGATGGGTGGGCAGGTAGATGGATAGGCAGGTTGATGGGTGGGCGGGTTGATGGATAGGCAGGAAGATGGGTGGGCAGGTAGCTTTTCCAGAATCTCTTCCTGTACTCAATCTCTCCGTTTCCTCCACCCCAGCATGAGATTTTTACGGCACAGCAGGGTTTTACAGCAGATTTTCCGCAATTCTTCAGCCATATATGACATACAATTACACTATACAAGTTGTGACTCCCGGCGGAACCACTGGCCATGACGTTCCCTTCCGCACCAGCAATATGAAGACCAGGCTAGGAATTGAACCTAGGTACCGGGAGCCATGACTGTCATGACAGTCTTACTGCGTTATTTGTGCAGAAGATGAATACAATGAAAAATTACTGAGAAATGTGTTAGAATTGACATAAACAATTAAGGATTTCATAATCTAATATTGAGATACCACTTTATCAATAGCTCTATCAGCTTTGGTAAAGAAACAAATACTGAACTGTTGGGGGTGCCGGCAGGGTTGACACACTGACCACGTGGTACATGACATCACAAATACTGGACTGACTGACGGAGGTGGCGGCAGGGTTGACACACTGACCACCAGGTACATGACATCACAAATACTGAACTGACTGACGGAGGTGGCGGCAGGGTTGACCCACTGACCAGCAGGTACATGACATCACAAATACTGGACTGACTGACGGAGGTGGCGGCAGGGTTGACCCACTGACCAGCAGGTACATGACATCATCACAAATACTGAACTGACTGACGGAGGTGGCGGCAGGGTTGACCCACTGACCAGCAGGTACTTGACATCACAAATACTGAACTGACTGACGGAGGTGGCGGCAGGGTTGACCCACTGACCACCAGGTACTTGATATCATCACAAATACTGAACTGACTGACGGAGGTGGCGGCAGGGTTGACCCACTGACCAGCAGGTACATGACATCATCACAAATACTGAACTGACTGATGGAGGTGGCGGCAGGGTTGACCCACTGACCAGCAGGTACATGACATCACAAATACTGAACTGACTGACGGAGGTGGCGGCAGGGTTGACCCACTGACCAGCAGATACATGACATCACAAATACTGAACTGACTGACGGAGGTGGCGGCAGGGTTGACCCACTGACCAGCAGGTACATGACATCACAAATACTGAACTGACTGACGGAGGTGGCGGCAGGGTTGACCGACTGACCAGCAGGTTCATGACATCACAAATACTGAACTGACTGATGGAGGTGGCGGCAGGGTTGACCCACTGACCAGCAGGTACTTGACATCACAAATACTGAACTGACTGACGGAGGTGGCGGCAGGGTTGACCCACTGACCAGCAGGTACTTGACATCACAAATACTGAACTGACTGACGGAGGTGGCGGCAGGGTTGACCCACTGACCAGCAGGTACTTGACATCACAAATACTGAACTGACTGACGGAGGTGGCGGCAGGGTTGACCCACTGACCAGCAGGTACATGACATCACAAATACTGGACTGACTGACGGAGGTGGCGGCAGGGTTGACCCACTGACCAGCAGGTACATGACATCATCACAAATACTGAACTGACTGACGGAGGTGGCGGCAGGGTTGACCCACTGACCAGCAGGTACTTGACATCATCACAAATACTGAACTGACTGACGGAGGTGGCGGCAGGGTTGACCGACTGACCAGCAGGTACTTGACATCACAAATACTGAACTGACTGACGGAGGTGGCGGCAGGGTTGACCCACTGACCAGCAGGTACATGACATCACAAATACTGAACTGACTGACGGAGGTGACGGCAGGGTTGACCCACTGACCAGCAGGTACTTGACATCATCAGAAATACTGAACTGACTGACGGAGGTGGCGGCAGGGTTGACCCACTGACCAGCAGGTACTTGACATCACAAATACTGAACTGACTGACGGAGGTGCTTGCAGGGTTGACCCACTGACCAGCAGGTACTTGACATCACAAATACTGAACTGACTGACGGAGGTGGCGGCAGGGTTGACCCACTGACCAGCAGGTACTTGACATCATCAGAAATACTGAACTGACTGACGGAGGTGGCGGCAGGGTTGACCGACTGACCAGCAGTTACTTGACATCACAAATACTGAACTGACTGACGGAGGTGGCGGCAGGGTTGACCCACTGACCAGCAGGTACTTGACATCACAAATACTGAACTGACTGACGAAGGTGGCGGCAGGGTTGACCCACTGACCAGCAGGTACTTGACATCACAAATACTGAACTGACTGACGGAGGTGGCGGCAGGGTTGACCCACTGACCAGCAGGTACTTGACATCACAAATATTGAACTGACTGACGGAGGTGGCGGCAGGGTTGACCCACTGACCAGCAGGTACATGACATCACAAATACTGAACTGACTGACGGAGGTGGCGGCAGGGTTGACCCACTGACCAGCAGGTACATGACATCACAAATACTGAATTGACTGACGGAGGTGGCGGCAGGGTTGACCCACTGACCAGCAGGTACATGACATCATCACAAATACTGAACTGACTGAAGGAGGTGGCGGCAGGGTTGACCCACTGACCAGCAGGTACTTGACATCATCACAAATACTGAACTGACTGACGGAGGTGGCGGCAGGGTTGACCCACTGACCAGCAGGTACATGACATCACAAATACTGAACTGACTGACGGAGGTGGCGGCAGGGTTGACCCACTGACCAGCAGGTACATGACATCACAAATACTGAACCGACTGACGGAGGTGGCGGCAGGGTTGACCCACTGACCAGCAGGTACATGACATCACAAATACTGAACTGACTGACGGAGGTGGCGGCAGGGTTGACCCACTGACCAGCAGGTACATGACATCACAAATACTGAACTGACTGACGGAGGTGGCGGCAGGGTTGACCCACTGACCAGCAGGTACTTGACATCACTTTCTGAGCCCCGTGTCTCCTGCTGGCCCCAGGAGCCACTACGCTGGTCCCCTGCGCAGGTTGACTGGCTTGTATGCCTTTGAAACTATTTATTTTGTTTTTTATTTTGTTCTCTTGTATTCAATCCTATATTATAATGAACTAATTACTCAGTGTACGAGTGGACATCTTGAAGTTGAATGTATTGACTTAGTTTCTGTCTGACCATGTATCACTATTTGTTCATTGCTCATCTCATCTCATCTTCTCATATACCAGGAGTTGATATATGCTGGTCCAGCTTGCTAATTCCATATATTTGTGCTATGCACTACTTGCTAACCATTGTGGATGGGAACTGTTTTGATGTATCAAGATTAAGATTCTTGAACTACCAGCGGAAGAATTGCTCACCCTAGCAGAACTGGCAGAAATAAACCACAACCCAAAAAAATTAATAAAAATAAAAACAACTATGAGGATGCAGACATTGGACTGGAAAATTTGAAATAAATTAAGAATTTTTTTTTTTTCTGTCCTGCTTAGACCCTAACTAGGATCAAAGAACGGTGCCCTGGTTGGGGGCGAGTTATTTTATGTGAAATCCTGGCCTCGGCTGAAAGCTAGAGTAGTTAGAATTGTGAAAATATTGCACACTGACTTTCAGGTTATCATTTTGAGCCCTAACCCCCGAAACAATATTCTCCTCACAATTACATTGAGAATTAATTGTTAAATCAATAATAATTATTACGGAGTCGCCACCCCCTACACGGAGACGAAACTCACATACCGAGTGTAATAACGACTTCACATACGCACTACGGTCACCTGACCTTCCACGCCTCACTAGCAACCGGTGCGGACGTGTTTTTTATAACCCACCCACCGACAACCTTTTTTTATCAAATGGGTGCTTAGTAATCTTTTACACCTTCTCAAATATTTATGTTGTATTATAATTCATTCATATTTCAGCCGTATTATTATATCTTATTACAACTTTTTATCATTATCTTAACAACTCTTTGTTTTAAATAATGTATTGTGAATAAACATTATTTTACTGGCACTCCTGGTTAATTGATCTCATGAACGACCATTGGCATGTAAAAAAATACAGAATTTCCAAAATATACAGCAAAATCTCATGCCTGAAGATGTTTGGTTGTTATGCTAAATAAACAAAATGTAAGATGTGTCAAAAGAAAAACGTGACAAATCTGCCCTCCTCCCCAAAACGTGATGCTAAGTTAATCATCCTTGTCTGCATCTTTCTCTCTGAGGTCTCAGGGGGTGTTACAGATTTAGTTTAAAGTTGCCGACTCTTCTGATCACTTTATCTAGGTACCTCATAGGTATCTAAACACCTTAATGTTCTTAATTCCAAACAATGATAATGGCTCACTGATACAGAGACAAAATCTTGTAAAAAGATATAAAACAAATGAGTATGCGACGTTCATTTCATGAAGGATTCAAATGAAAATATACTGGTTTCTTTATAGAATAGTTCCATTTTAAAGATAATAAATGTTCAGACTTGAAAATAAAGGTGCTTGTAGGCTGAAAGTCGCCTGTGTCTCCCCTACTGGTATATGATACTTGTATATCAGACTGCTAGTCATGCCCGACCTGTCATTATTTACTTTGTCTTGCTGGGCCTACTTGTCTAATAGAGACCTACTGGTATATGATACTTGTATATCAAACTGCTAGTCATGCCCGACCTGTCAATATTTGCTTGGTCTTGCTGGGCCTTCTTGTCTTTCAATAGAGACCTACTGGCTTGTCATTCAAGTCTGTGAAAGGATGCAATATGAATCAATAAATTGTATTTTTTGTATGTCAGGCAATGAAAAGATAAATTGATGACTGGTCATGGTCTTAGCCAAAATTCGGTCAATACTTATGATTAATGTAACACAGTGATGTGTTGTAACTATAATTAACTGGGTCAATGCTTGGTGTGGCACCCCTGCTTGAAGAGTGAATGTATGACGTGTCTAAAAGATAGGCCAAGCTGTAGTAGGGGAGCTGCCGCCCACACACCTGGAGCCACACACCAGGAGCCGCACACCAGGATCTGCCGCCCGCACACCAGGAGCTGCCGCCCGCACACCAGGAGCCACACACCAGGAGCTGCCCGCACACCAGGAGCTGCCACCCGCACACCAGGAGCTGCCACCTGCACACCAGGAGCTGCCACCCGCACACCAGGAGCTGCCCGCACACCAGGAGCTGCCACCTGCACACCAGGAGCTGCCACCCGCACACCAGGAGCTGCCCGCACACCAGGAGCTGCCACCCGCACACCAGGAGCTGCCACCCGCACACCAGGAGCTGCCCGCACACCAGGAGCTGCCGCCCGCACACCAGGAGCTGCTGCCCGCACACCAGGAGCTGCCGCCCGCACACCAGGAGCCGCCTCCCGCACACCAGGAGCTGCCGCCCACACACCAGGAGCTGCCCGCACACCAGGAGCCACACACCAGGAGCTGCCGCCCGCACACCAGGAGCCGCCCGCACACCAGGAGCCACACACCAGGAGCCGCTGCCTGCACACCAGGAGCCGCACACCAGGAGCCGCACACCAGGAGCCGCACACCAGGAGCCGCACACCAGGAGCCGCACACCAGGAGCCGCACACCAGGAGCCGCACACCAGGAGCCGCACACCAGGAGCCGCACACCAGGAGCCGCTGCCTGACTCCCCGACACCAGGGCCCTGTTTTTCAGTCACGACAATCATTATGGGCGACGTGTTTTTGCCGTCAGTGTTCGATAGACACGACACTTTAGTGAATAGGCGATATGTCATGAGTCTAAGAGGCGTAGGGCGTCCAGACGTGCTTTTCAGTCACGACAATCGTGCGGTCACGTGATTGAAAATGTCGTCCAAATTGTCGTTGGTTCATGACAGCTATGGACATGTCGTACAGAATGCGCAACTTCACTTCCCCTTGGAATTAAGCGATGAAATTTTAACATAAGTAAGGTCTTCATATCATCGATAATCGTACCAAATATGGAGAAAATCGGCCACACCGTTTCGAAGATATCGTCGTTTCAATTTTGTCATAGCAAATACTGCTCTGGTGGCCAGTGTACCCCTACGCTCACGTGACCCTAATTTATGCAGTGACCTCGACATTCACTGTGCACGGGAGGTGGGAGGGTGTTAGGCCACCAGAGCAGACGATTGCTATGACGAAATTCAAACGCCGATAACTTCGGAATGCTACGTCCGATCATCTTCATATTTTAAACGATTATAGTCTATATGTAGCCCTTACTCGTGTTAAAATTTCATTGCTTAATTCCGTCGGGAAGTGGAGAAATCCTCAATATACGCACAGTGATGTGTTATAGAACCTAAGACAGTTCTATATTTGTCGTAGCGGCCGACATTTTTCGCGGCGATCGTGAGTGGCGCACTACGATCGTGTCTATAGAACAGCGGCCATTTTGTGTCTTCCAGAATGTCGTGGAATCGCTGGACGATCGTAGGGTATCGATGCCCGACGATGTCGTTACTGAAAAACAGGGCCCAGTCGTGTGAGACACACGATGAGAAGTATTAAACATCGGAGAAGAACCTGGGCCCTGTTCTATTTTCACCTTTCCTGGGGGAGGAGAGTCCCCACGAGGGATAGCTCCATTGAGGATATTTTTGAGAAGATCTCCTCAATCTCGTTCGATTTACCCTGTCCTCGGGAGAGAGAGAAATCCTCGGCCGTAGTCTCCTTTGAGAGAGCCCCAGCGCAAAATAAACCTGTAGGACACTTTTGAGGAGACTTGAAAGAGAGGATGTGTATACTGCAGGTGGTGGCACATAGTGGTATTTTTGGGAACTAACTTCATCATTTATGAATAAAATCATAATAAATATATTTCCGATAGTTCAAATGAATTAAATAGCTGTTATTTATCATTTTGAATCACCCACGATACCCCTAGAGGTGTCGCCCGCCAGGAGAGCTGCAGGACACTTTTCACGAGCTCTCCCGGCCACAGTATTAAAAATAAAACGGAATTTGAGGAGATCTCCTAGATCGTAGGCTACAACTCTCCTTCCCCACGAGACATTGAATTATCAAACCCAAACTCTCCTCCTAGGACTTCTCCCGGAGTATTTCAAGCCTCCCCGGGCAAAAAATAGAACAGGGCCCTGGTCTTCGCGTTTTCTATGTGACATTAAATACCAGAAGCCAATGATAGAAACCACCCCGACTTTGGTAATCGAAGGCCTAGGTGAGGCAACAAAATGTAAAATACCGGTCACCTCCTGAGTGCGCGGGGACAGTTCCTGAGTGCACGGTGAGAGTGCACGGTGACAGTTCCTGAGTGCACGGTGAGTGTTCCTGAGTGCACGGTGACAGTTCCTGAGTGCACGGTGACTGTTCCTGAGTGCACGGTGACTGTTCCTGAGTGCACGGTGACTGTTCCTGAGTGCACGGTGACAGTTCCTGAGTGCACGGTGACAGTTCCTGAGTGCACGGTGACTGTTCCTGAGTGCACGGTGACAGTTCCTGAGTGCACGGTGACAGTTCCTGAGTGCACGGTGACTGTCAGCCTGAGTGCACGGTGACAGTTCCTGAGTGCACGGTGACAGTTCCTGAGTGCACTGTCACCTCCTGAGTGCACGGTGACAGTTCCTGAGTGCACGGTGACAGTTCCTGAGTGCACGGTGACAGTTCCTGAGTGCACGGTGACAGTTCCTGAGTGCACGGTGACAGTTCCTGAGTGCACTGTCACCTCCTGAGTGCACGGTGACTGTTCCTGAGTGCACGGTGACAGTTCCTGAGTGCACTGTCACCTCCTGAGTGCACGGTGACTGTTCCTGAGTGCACGGTGACAGTTCCTGAGTGCACTGTCACCTCCTGAGTGCACGGTGACTGTTCCTGAGTGCACGGTGACAGTTCCTGAGTGCACGGTCACCTCCTGAGTGCAGGGTGACCGTTCCTGAGTGCACGGTGACAGTTCCTGAGTGCACGGTGACAGTTCCTGAGTGCACGGGGACAGTTCCTGAGTGCACGGTGACAGTTCCTGAGTGCACGGTCACCTCCTGAGTGCACGGTGAGTGTTCCTGAGTGCACGGTCACCTCCTGAGTGCACGGTGACTGTTCCTGAGTGCACGGTGACAGTTCCTGAGTGCACGGTCACCTCCTGAGTGCACGGTGACAGTTCCTGAGTGCACGGTGACAGTACCTGAGTGCACGGTGACAGTTCCTGAGTGCACGGTGACAGTTCCTGAGTGCACGGTGACAGTTCCTGAGTGCACGGTGACAGTTCCTGAGTGCACGGTGACAGTTCCTGAGTGCACGGTGACAGTACCTGAGTGCACGGTGACAGTACCTGAGTGCACGGTCACCTCCTGAGTGCACGGTGACTGTCAGCCTCACTGCCCTCCACTTGGCAAGCTGCAGGTGGGAATGTCGTCTGCGTGGGACATCTCTGTGGGTTCCCTGAAATCACAAATAAAACAATAAACCCACGTGCGTGTACAGAGTCTTTGTCAGAGTCGGTAACAAGTCAAGCTGTACTCTGCCTGAATTAAAAATGGACTTCTCTGTTAAATAGGAACAAGTTACATGCAACTAAAGCCCTCACCTCAAGCCACTCAAAAAGTAAATCACGAAACGAAGAACAAATGAAAGACGCTTAAGATTAAACTTTCTCATATACTTACCTATCCACTCAAACATATGATAGTAACAGCTGACGATACAGTCAACCGATTTATATAAACAAGTTGACAACACTCTGTGGCAAACACAGATTGGAATCAACATAACAATACTTATAATACCCATCGGATACTGTGGTACACACACAGTAACAGGATCTGTGGAGAAACATAGATTCTAAAGGAAACAATGTGGACAAACACATATGTTACAAAATACTAATTATTGAAAAGAAGTTATGTTTATAAATCAAATTACTCTCAAATATTATATTACTAATAAATATTAAATGTTATGATATTTGTGTTATCCCATGCATTTTATTGACAGACCGCCATTACGAGTAACGACAGCGCTAGCCGAGTTAAGTCAAAACTGGCATCGAACTATGTTCACGACTTGATACTACTTTTACCACTTGATAGCAAACAATGCCTGAGACTAGTTTCATCTTCATCATTCACCCTGAAAGGAAAAATAGATAGGACAGGCAACATGTGTGGGGAGTCACGGTACAATTATGTGTCAACCAGTACTATGATAAACAATGATTGATCAGCTGAGTGTACCTGGCAAAGGTTTTCACATCACACACCATAATACATGCAGTATCAAAGGCAAAGTCGATACAGTCAAAGCTCAGGTGTCCACCTCAGATGCTGAAGTATACACCATATCAGAATCGTGGTTAACTGAAATGTACACAGATAGTCTCTTACATATTGATGGGTATATGGTCAAAAGGGTAGACAGGAGCTGGCTTAACGAGAGGGGAAATAAAGATCGGGGGAGGCGTTTGAGCATACATCAAAAATAATATAGTGGACACAAGTATAGATCCACAGGGCTATAATCGAAGTTCCGAGGACATTGAATGTATGTGGCTAAAGTTAGAACCGAAGGAGCAGAAACGTCTAATTATTGGAGTTATCTATCGACCACGTGACAATAGCCTTGAGACAGCCGTGGAATACCTAATAGAAACAACCGAACTAATCACAAATAAATATCAAAATCATGAGGTGGTACTAATTGGGGACTTTAACGTCAACTACTCTAGACTAAATCCTGAAATGCAGATGCTAAAGCAAATAGAGAATATTTTGGGACTAAGACAGCACATAAAGGAGCCGACACGGAAAGAAAATATGATAGATCTAGCCTTTTCTAACATTAAATATCTCAAAAATAGTGGGACTCTGACCTACGGTATTAGTGACCATAAAGGTATCTACATAACAAAAAAGAAAGACCCTGAAAAATACATAACTAACAAAACTTACTGGAGATCATATAAGAACTACGAGAAAAATACCCTACAAGAGGAACTAAAGAATATCGATTGGCAACAATTTTATGATACAAGATGCCCAAACGAATGCTGGGAAATTCTACTTGATAATATTACTAAAAAAATAAATACAATGTGTCCGTTAAAACACCTACAGTTTAAGTATCAAAACAACCCGTGGATTACAAAAGAGGTAATTGAAACCCTAGTAGAGAAAGACAGAGCCTGGAGGAAATCCCTACAAACAAGAAAAGAGGAGGACATTGATTACTATAAGTTTATGCGAAATCATGCAAAACAAAGTAAAATATCGTCCAAACGAACATATATTCAGGGGTTAGAAGAGGGAGATCCTAAGAAAAACGTAAGCACATCTCTCATTGTAATTATCATTCAATCACCTCATTGTACATGTATCCATATGTCATTGAACATACCATCATTATTAGTTCAACAAATAGTGAATGGAACAAAAACACCCTGCTGGCCCTGGAGCCTACTGAAAATAGGGCCTTTTGACCCTAGTACAGGGATGGGGGGAGGAATTAACCACTACAAAGAAACAGATGTACCAGGTCATAATCACCTAACTCCCCCTAACACCCACCTATCTGATCAGCCCCCTACACCCCCCTAACCCCCCCCCCCCCTACCTGATCAGCCCCCTACCCCCCCCCCCCTCAACCCCCACCTACCTGATCAGCCCCCTACCCCCCCCCCCTAACCCCCACCTACCTGATCAGCCC